>OX451739.1:340928303-341478303 GCA_948472305.1 Vicia faba | reverse complement strand
AAAAACAAATAAAATCAATCTTTTATTTATTTCTTTATACCTTTTACATTAAAAATACTTTTGCATACATGAACAAATAAAACTTTTTTTTGCATAATACATCTTATTTAAACATTTGCTCAGTTTGTTTAAATATTGTATATTTAAATTTTGATTGCATTTGATATTCAATTTGGATGTAATAATTAGGGTTTTATATTTCTTGCAAAATAACCCCTATTCAAAATTGTACCCCCTCCCTATATCAAAGTTGTAATAGCTTAGATTTATTTTTATGCACTTAAATGCTTTCAATTATGCCATGATTAGAATTAGGGTTTGTATGCAAAATCAAATTAACAAATAGTTTGACCTAATCAAAGATGAAAATGCATGAAAAAACAAACACAATGCACACTTGCACCCCTAGGGTTACAATCCACTTGTTGCCTTCAAAAATGGGCCATGGTATGCATGTTGAGTACTTTGGCAAAACAAAAACAAAACAAAAGATCATAGTCCCTCGATGTCGCTATCTGAGTTTCCTAAACAAAATGATCAAGTCCCTCAAGAAAATTTCCAAAAATACTTGACACTATTGCTATCATGGTCTATACGATGACCCGCGCCTGCCCGTTTAACATCCTAACACAAGGTTGTTCACCAAATGCAATGGTGAAACAACACTGTTAAAAGGGTTAAAAACACAAGAAAGATCTTTGAGTAAAATAGGGTAGACAACTCTTAGTTACTTGATCAAAACTTGCAAAAACATCCTTGCTATCTTCAAAACACACTTCACCACACAATTTCAAAATCCTACTTTCAAACATTGAAAACTTTTCAAAGGACAAAAACACCTTTGTATACATTCAAACAAGAATCATTACAAAGGTTGCCACAACGATGGCCTCTTTTCAAAACATTTTCAAAAACCACACACAAAGCACCATTTCAAACAATTGAAAGGCGAAGCAAGTGATCTAAGCCAGTAACTAAGAGCCCATGGATAACCATGGATAAAAAGGGTGCTAATACCTTCCCTTTCTATAATCTACTCCCCGAACCCAAGAAAACATCTCAAAGGTCTTTCCTGTGCTTTTTGACCTTTCCTTAGGATAAAATAAAAAGTCGGTGGCGACTCTTGCTAAACCGAAACATTTGCAAACACAAACGCAAAACCTCAAGTCAGTTCTCCCACCGTATCACACACATGCACAAGTATCACTCATATTTTACATAAGCCCTCAAGAAAGTGTTACAATTGACGTTAAGACAATGTTCTAGGATCAATCTAGTCGATCCTGCAAGTAACCATACACATCAAATCTGTTTGGAAGACTAGCGGTTGTTTCGCCAGAAAATCACTGCGAACACAGCCTAACTACTGCTTCAAGTGATACTTCGACTGACGAATCAATGAAGCATTGCTTCAGAAAATCAGAGACACAGTCTTTTGGGTGGATTTATTTGAACTGGTGAAGACAAACGCAACTATAGGTATTGTTATGAGGAAGCTTGTCCATAAAGTCGATTTGGGGAAATGTCCCCCTGAGATTGCTGAGGTTCTGATTGATTTGACCATGCTTATCAATAACTTGGAATCTGACTTTCTCAGAGAGAAAGATGTGGATTCCAAACTCACGGAGAAGAAAAACTTTAAGACTTGAAGTGGGTGCAATAACTTGAATCTTCATGCAATGGTTGAAAGCCAACTCTACGTTGAGTTGAAACCATGGAGATTGTTCTTCGATGGTTCAACACATCAGAATGGTAGCGGAGTTGGATTACTTTTGATTTCCCCTGAAGGAATTCAATAAAGCTTAAGTATAGGATTGAAGGCCCTCTTTGTTCAAACAATGAGGCTGAGTATGAAGCCTTGCTTGCTGGACTCGAAGCTTTATTGGAACTGGGGGCAACTAGAGTCGAAATTAAAGGGGACTCTGAATTGGTGATAAAGCAACTTACGAAAGAATACAAATGCATAAAAGAAAACTTTATTATGTATTTTGTCTTGGTTAATAGATTGCTCAAAAAATTTGAATATGTGGATATAAAACATGTCCCTAGAATAAAAAACCAAGAAGCAAATGACTTGGCACAGATAGCCTCAGGGTACAAAGTGACAAAGGAAAGATTAGAAGGATTGATTGAGATAAGAGGAAAAGCATTGGATACGAGGTTATCACCAATTGATTTAGAAACTACTAGGCAAGGGTTTGCCAACCAGAAGAGTTTGAGGTACTAAATATAAGCACTCTGGCAGATACAGATTGGAGAAGCCCAATTATTAACTATCTAAAAAACCCTTCAACCAACACAGATAGAAAGGTTAGATACATAGCTTTATCTTATTACTTGATGGGAAACAAATTATTCAAAAAATCCCCTGAAGGAGTTTTGTTAAAATGCTTGGGGGAAAACGAAGCATATCTGGCATTATCAAGCGTTCACAGTGGAACCTGTGGGGCCTATCAAGCTGGACATAAGATGAAATGGTTGTTGTTTCGATATGGGATGTATTGGCCAACTATGTTAAAAGACTGTATAGACTTCGCCAAGGGTTGCCAAGAATGTCATGCATGCAAGCATTCAACATGCCCCTGCAAGTGAATTGCATTCAATCATTAAGCCATGGCCATTTAGAGGATGGGCGTGGATTTAATAGGAGATATTCGACCCACTTTGTCCAAGGGACAAAGATATATATTAGTAGGAATAGATTATTTCACCAAATGGGTAGAAGCTGTTCCTTTGGCGAATGTAGACCAAGAAACAGTCATTGAATTTATCCAAAAGCATATACTATATAGGTTTGGAATCCCAGAAAGCATAACTACGAATCAGGGGTCAATGTTTACTGCTTCGACTTGAAGAAGGCAAAGACTGCTGGAATTATCTTGATCTACAAGCCTTTGAAGAGATTGTGGGCACTCCTTATCTATGGGTTGGTCTTGTTCCCAAACCCTGATCAGCTTATAGATGTGAATGCTGTCAAGATTTTCATATCTCGGAATCCTGTACATTGCTTGGGGACATCCTACACTCATTTTACACACGTACAATGAGGAAAAGAGGTGTTCTCATGTGCTGTACTCCTCTCCTAGCAAGGTGGTTTATTTCTCACCTTCCACAATCAGTTTTGAAGAATGAGCAGGGTTTGAGGTGGTCACAACGGTTGATGACCCTCACAATTCTGATGTACATTGGTGTTCTCGGTCCAGAGAAAATGTCATCATCATTGATCGTTGTGGGGAATTCCCTAATGTCCCACTACTTGGCATTAGGGAGGCATTACCTACAACCCCTGTTTAGCTCTAAGACAGTTTGGATACGCTCTGAGGGATGGCCCTCATGACATGCTGATTCCTGACCTAGTTTTTGACTTCGACAACGATGCGCAAGGACTTCGACAAAGGTTCATCAGAGCTTGGAGGATGCCCAACAAGGTGGATAGTAAGACACTGGGGCACAGAATTCCATCCCCCTTGAGCCTTACCTCAAGTGGGTATGAACCCGCGCCCAGAGTCTTATGATGCCATATCCTACATTCTCCCCTTGATCAAAGAGCCTGTCATGGAAGGAGAGGTTCCATACACCCTCCTACACCCTGACATGCCAACATCATGGGAATAATTACAAAAGAGTTGGATCCAACTCAAAGAAGAACGAAATACTTTTGAAGCCAACTTCTATGCCAGCGAGAAGAAGGTTTTGGAGCTTACCCGCTGACTTCACGAGGAGGAAACTCTCAACACTTATATCACACCAAAGAGGATGCACAATGTCTTTTTGCATTAAGAATTTTGTAATATTTTTGCCCATGGGGCACTTATGTACTGACAATCTCTTCTTAATATGACGTATGTTATTTTTTCCCATGGGGCACTTATGTACTGAGAATCTCTTCTTAATATGACGTATGTTCCTTTTTGTTTACAACAAATTTGAATTTCTGAATCCTTGAATGCATTACATGAATAACATACATTCATCATATGCATAAATAGGTCTTCACACAGGTTTCCTTATCTTTCTACTGTTTATTTCAGCAAGATGGATTTGGAGCAGACGGTTAAGGATCTGCAAGCACAGAATTCTCAATTCCAGCAACTCCTCATGACCTTAGAAAAGGGTCAAGAGGACCTTAAAGCTCTGTTGGAGAAAAATAAAGAGAAAAAGAAGAAAAGGCCCGAAGTAGCCACTTTTGGAAGAAGGTTTGAAAGCAACGCTAGAAAAGTTCTCGAGTTCCCCTTAACGTCTGATGAAGGGGATGGTAAAGGAAAAGGAGCTGCGGGACCTTCTGAATCTGAAGTTGAAGAGGAAGAAGAGGAAGAGGATGAAGACTACTCCGAACAGCAATATCCCCCGGCGGATGATAAATATAAAAATCTTGAGGATCGATTGGCAGCCATGGAGTTGCAAAGGGTACCTGGTTTAGATTTCTAAGAACTAGGGCTGGTCGCTGGGATCGTCATTCCTCCCAAGTTTAAAGTTCCTACATTTGATAAGTATGACGGTCTGTCCTGCCCAAAGATGCATTTGAGATCCTATGTCAGAAAGATCCAACCCCACTCATCTGATAAAGACCTCTGGGTACACTTTTTTCAAGACATTTTGTCAGGCACACAATTGGACCGGTTCTATCAACTCGAGAGATCAGAGGTTCACAATTGGGAAGACTTAGCTGCTGCTTTTTACCGTCAATACCAATACAATGCTGATTTGGCGCCCACTCGTACTCAACTACAGAGTATGGGTATGGCTTCTAATGAAGGGTTTAAAGAGTATGCCCAGAAGTGGTGTGATCTGGATGGAAGGGTGCAGCCACCATTATCGGATAGGGAGCTAGTCGACATGTTTTTAGGGACCCTGTTTGGCCCTTTCTTCAATCATTTAATCGGGAGTTCTTCCGCAGGATTCACCGAACTAATTTTGACCGGCGAAAGGGTTGAGGCCGGTATTAAAAGTGGTAAGATTCAGAAAGATACCTCCTTGTCCACTGCTGTTAAGAAAACCTTCCCAGCTAAGAAGGAAGCCTCTACTGTTTACTCTCAGAAAAGTCAAGGAAGAACCGAGCACCGGCCAACTGTAGGGGCTGTGATGATTCAAAACTCTTCAAATGATCAACCTTGTAGAAATCAACCAAGGTCTAATCAGCAATGGGTAGAAAGGCCACAACAGCAGTTCACCCGAATCAACATGACGCCAGCTCAAGTACTCCATCATTTGCTAAAGCTGAATCTTACCAATTTGAAGGAAGCGCCAAAGAACCCTAATACCTCCTCTCCATACTACCACTCCAATGCCAAGTGTGCTTACCACTCTGACAGTGGGGCATGATACCAATAATTGTTGGGCGCTTAAGAACAAAATCCAAGACCTAATTGAATCCAAGGAGGTAGAATTCGATGCGCTCGAAAAGCCAAATGTGATTTCTTCCCCAATGCCCAAGCACAATCATAATGTTCATGCCGTTATGGAAGACCTTCATGTTACCAATGTTGCTGACCTCTTGACTCCCTTACCAGTGATTAAAGTGAATTTGATGAGAGCCGGGATATTCCCAGGTTGTGGAAAAGACTGCTACTTTTGTTTAAATATACGATCTGATTGCCCAATGTTGAAGTCAGGCATCTAACGCCTGATGGATACCCAAGAGATAGTCTTCCAAAAGACCCCTGTTGATACCTTCACTCTTGTTAATCCTGCTACTTTTGCTACTTCAACCAACGATATTGCAATAATAACCATCTTCGACAATCTTCCCAAGGCTTGCAAAAGGCCTGTCAAGATTACGCCCGACCCTAAATTTGTACCATTAAAAATCACCATGCCGGGGCCTGTCCCGTATCAATCTAACAAGACGATACCATGGAACTACGGAGGAGAAATCTTCTATCATGACATCAAACAGATTGAATCAGTCCAAGAGAATTCTGAAGAGGAAACCCCTGATATAGGGAACATTGCAGGAACAATCAAGATAACCCGCAGCGGACGGATTTTTCTCCAGAGATTGCTCCCCCTCGAGCAGTTTTCGGACCCTCGAAAGCTTCTGTGCCTGTTAAGCCATCTGTGCAAGACCCGATAATTGAAGAATTAGATACTCCTGAAGTAAGACCATCTGTTGATACTACCGATAAAGGTAAGGGGATACTAGAAGCGCCTGTCAGGACGAAGGCTCGTACTGTGGTTATCCCCGAAACCACCCAGAAAGAAATGGAAGAAATCTTGAAAATAATCAGAAAGAGTGACTACGACTTCGTGGAACAGCTAGGGCAGACCCCTTCCAAAATCTCAATGTTGGCTCTTCTACTCTGCTCTGAGGCCCATGCTAAGGCCCTGATCAAATTTTTGAAGGCGGCACACGTACCCCAAGAAACTTCGGCTGACCAGTTTCAGGAGTGCGTGGCCAGTCTTACTGCTGATAATGGGCTTGGTTTCTCCGACGCCGATTTGACTCCCAAGGGAAGGAAACACAACGACGCGCTACATGTCTCAGTTGAATGCAGGGGAACCACCCTCGCCCATGTCTTAGTTGATACCGGTTCTTCTTTGAATGTGCTGCCGAAGAAAGCGTTAGACCGTTTGGATTGCGAAGGATTGACCCTCAAACCCAGTAACACCGTTGTTAGGGCTTTTGATGGGTCCAAAAGAATGGTTCACGGAGAGGTTGACATTCCTATCAAAGTGGGCACAAAAGTTTTCAACTCCACCTTTTATGTGATGGACATCTGTCCTTCATATTCGTGTTTGTTGGGAAGACCGTGGATCCATTATGCTGGGACAGTTACCTCCTCTTTACACCAAATGATGAAGTATCCTGTTAAGGGTAAGATTATAATGGTGCACGGCGAGGAAGAGTACATGATAAGTCACCTCAACTCCTTACGCTATGTGGAGTTGGATGGCGAGTTCATCGAAACGCCTTTCCAACATTTTGAGGAAGTTTCTCCGGAGGTTGCAGTTGCGAAGACAATGGTTGAGGTGCCTATCATTCCCAAGCATGTATCTAGGATGGCATCTATCAAGGACGCAAAGGCTATAATTAAAGAGGGAAAAAGCACAGTGTGGGGGAAACTACCTGATTTTCCCCATAAGACGGACAAGTTTGGATTAGGGTTTACTGCTGCAGGACAGAAGGCTATGCGTCGCTCCAAGGCTGGAGGACCACCCGTCAAAATCACTCACCGCAGAATTAATGCTATAGGGAATGATGATGAAGAGGGCCACTTTGAAGATTGGATCTTTCCAACTGTCGAAGGGGGTTTAAGCAACTGGGAAGCAAAGGATTTTATTCCCATCACCTTCATCAACCAGTAATTTTATCTTTGAAAAATTTCCTATTTTGGTCTATAATAACTAAACAATTCGTACACTATTTTCACCTTATGCCTTGCCCGGGGAATATAGGTCCATTTGTAAGGGCTTGATTTTCTTCATTATCATATGCCATGTTTTAATGAATCATTGGACGTCTTCATCTATAAACTGTTGTGTTCATTTTCTTTCCTTTTGCATTTTGTTTTGCTTAAGGATGGCTATCCCTTACACACACCCACACTCACAAATGAAGGTACCCATCCACTCCAGATTCCATGGGTGACTATTCTGCTTTAGCCTTCGATAACTCTGAAGATTTGGTCAATCATGCTGAGTACGAAGTTGACGAAGATTGTGAAGTGCCGGGAGAGTTAGCCAGACTTCTGCAACAAGAAGAGAGGGCTATTATGCCTCATGAAGAGTTGCTAGAAATTATCAACTTGGGAACAGAAGAAGACAAGAAAGAGGTAAAAATAGGTGCCAACCTGGAGCCAGGTGTCAAAGAGCGTCTAGTGCAATTGTTGAACGAATATGTTGAGATCTTTGCCTGGTCCTATGAAGACATGCCAGGGTTAGATGTAGATATTGTGGTTCACCATCTCCCTACAAGAGAAGACTGTCCACCGATCAAACAAAAAGTCCGCCGAATGAGGCCCGACATGTCTGAGAAGATCAAAGCTGAGGTAATGAAGAAATTTAACGTTGGCTTTCTGGCTATTACTTCCTATCCACAATGGGTTACTAACATTTTGCCCGTACCTAAGAAGGACGGCAAAGTCAGAATGTGTGTGGACTATCGGGATTTAAACAGGGCTAGCCCTAAAGACGATTTTCCACTGCCGCACATTGACATCTTGGTTGACAACACAACTCAACACAAGGTATTTTCCTTCATGGATGGATTCTCGGGATACAACCAGATCAAAATGGCCCCCGAGGACATGGAGAAAACTACTTTTTCACGCAATGGGGTACCTTCTGCTACAAAGTAATGCCATTCGGACTGAAGAATGCAGGGGCAACCTATCAACGCGCCATGGTAGCTTTGTTTCATGATATGATACATCATAAGATCGAAGTTTACGTAGACAACATGATAGCTCGATCACAGACAGAAGAAGAACACCTTAATCATTTGCAAAAGCTGTTTGCCAGGTTGAAGGAGTATAAGCTCAGACTGAACCCAAGCAAGTGCACTTTTTGAGTCAGGTCTGGTAAACTTTTGGGATTTATTGTCAGCAACAAAGGCATTGAGGTTGATCCAGCTAAAGTAAAGGCTATACAAGAAATGCCTGCCCCCCGCACTGAAAAGGAGGTTAGAGGATTCTTGGGACGCTTAAACTATATTGCGAGGTTCATCTCTCACCTGACATCTAACTGTGAGCCAATTTTCAAACTGTTGAAGAAAGATCAGGTAGTTGAATGGAACAATGATTGTCAAGTTGCTTTTGATAAGATCAAGGAGTGTTTACTAGAACCTCCTATTTTGATGCCACCCGTTGAAGGAAGGCCGTTAATCATGTATCTGACTGTGTTGGATAACTCAATGGGGTGCGTACTGGGCCAACATGATGAGTCTGGCCGAAAAGAGCATGCCATTTATTACCTTAGCAAAAAGTTTACCGACTGTGAGATTCGCTACTCACTGCTCGAGAAAACTTGTTGCGCTTTGGTATGGGCTGCTCACCGGCTAAGGCGGTATATGTTGACTCATACCACCTTGCTGATTTCCAAGATGGATCCGATCAAGTATATCTTCGAGAAGCCTGCTTTATCTGGAAGAATATCTAGATGGCAAATGATCCAGACTGAGTATGACATCCAGTATACTACCCAAAAAGCTATAAAAGGGAGTGTATTAGCTGACCATCTAGCTTATCAAGCCGTCAAAGATTACCAATCTTTGAGATTCGACTTCCCTGACGAGGACATCATGACATTGGACAACATTGAAGGTAACAAATCGTATGACGGACCTGAACAAGGATCCCGATGGACCCTGTACTTTGATGGTGCTTCAAATGCACTTGGCAACGGTATCAGTGCGGTACTCATTTCTCCGGAAGGTTGCCATACACCCTTCACTTCCCGATTTTGCTTCAGCTGTACCAATAACATGGCTGAATATGAAGCTTGCATCTTTGGTCTCAAGGCTGCTATAGACTTGGGAATCAAATCTTTGGTCGTATTTGGGGACTCGGCTTTGGTTATCAGTCAAGTCAAAGGGGAGTGGGACACCAAACATCCTAATCTTATCCCATACAAAGAACATGTCTTGACATTGTTGCCTCATTTCGAGCAAATTACCTTCGAGAATTTCCCGCAAGAAGAAAATCAGTTAGCCGATGCTCTGGCTAAAATGTCTTCCATGTTTAAACTCAACTAGGATAACGAGGCTCCCCAAATCACCATCGAGCGAATGGATGAACCTGCGCACTGTCATGAGATTAATACCGAAGAAGTAGTGGAACAACCCTGGTTTCATGAAATCAAAAGGTATCTCCAGACTAGAGAATATCCCGAAGGAGCATCAGTCAATGATAAAAAGTTCTTAAGGAGATTTGCTGCCAAGTTATTCCTAAGCAATGGCATCCTTTATAAGCGCAACCATGATTGTGTTCTACTTCGTTGTGTGGAAAAGGTTGAAGCAGAGTTGATCATGACCGAAATACATAGTAGCACATTTGGCACCCACTTGAGCGGACATACGATGGCTAAGAAGATTCTAAGGGCAGGCTACTACTGGTCTACCATGGAAGCTGATTGTCATCAACATTCCCGTACCTGCCACAAATCCCAAGTCTATGCCGACAAGGTACATATCCCTCCTGTTACTCTCAACGTTCTGACAGCTCCTTGGCCATTCGCAATGTGGGGCATTGACATGATTGGAGAGATCAAGCCTACCGCATCCAATGGGCACCGCTTCATCCTGGTGGCTATTGACTACTTCACCAAGTGGGTCGAAGCAGCTTCCTATGCCTCTGTTACAAAGAATGTGGTTGCCCGCTTCATCGAGCAGAACCTCATATGCCGGTATGGTATCCCCGACAGGATTATCACAGACAACGGTACAAATTTGAACAACACTATGATCACCACTCTATGTGAGCAGTTCAAGATTTATCATCATAATTCATCTCCCTATCGGCCGAAGATGAACGGTGCTGTTGAAGCTGCGAACAAAAATATCAAGAAGATCATTCAAAAAATGACAGTCACCTATAAGGACTGGCATGAGATGTTACCGTTTGCTCTGCATGGATATCGTACCACGGCACGTACTTCAACAGGGGCAAACCCTTTTTCTTTGGTATATGGCATGGAAGCTGTTTTACCTATGGAAGTTCAGATTCCTTCCTTAAGGATTATGAAGGATGCTGGTTTGAGTGAAGACAATTGGATTCAAACCCGACTTGATCAACTTAATTTGATCGACGAGAAACGACTTACTGCTGTTTGTCATGGTCAAACGTATCAAAAACGGATGATCAAGGCTTTCAACAAGAAAGTCAGGCGTCAAGTATATAAAGTCGGAGATCTTGTAATCAAGCGGATCATCTTGCTGCAAAGTGATCCCAGGGACAAGTGGACTCCTATCTACGAAGGACCATTTATGATCAAGAGCATATTTTCTGGTGGGGCAATGATCCTGACCACCATGGACGACGACGACCTGCCACACCCTACGAACGCAGACATAGTCAAAAGATACTACGCATAAAATAACCCGACAAGTTGAAAACCCGAAAGGGCGACTTGGGCAAAAATGGGATCCCGGTGAATCGAAAACCCGAAAGGGTGGTTCAGGCAAAAATTAGGGATAAAACAAAAAAAATCTGTACACCCGGCAAGTTGAAAACTCGAAAGGGCGACTTGGGCAAAAAAGGGTTTCCCGGTGGATCGAAAACCCGAAAGGGCGGTCCAGGCAAAAGTTAGGGATTAAAGCGTATGACTATGTCTCGTGGATCACTTTAAGAACAAGCTCTTCACCAACAAGCTCCAAGCTTCTGATCAATCCAGTCATCGACGGACGAAGCAGCGAATGGACAAGATATTCAAAGTTGTGAAGGCTATAGCAGAATGGGAACCCCATGGAATTATTACACATAACCATCTTTCTTTTGTATAAAATTTTTCAATTTTTACGATAACATTCTCTTACTAGGATGTCTGTCTCCTCTGTACAAAGATACTTACAAAAGTTAATACAAAGATACTTCAAAGTGCAGAAATTTGCTTGCCTTTCTTTCTTTTTTACACTCATGTTTTATTTGAAAACGTCCAAAGTTTTGTTAAATAGGCATATGCATTTGAATATAATCACTGCTTACAAGTAAAACGAAATCAAGAAAGGATAATTACTGATAGGTTAAAGGTGTAGGAAGATATATTTGTGCCGTTCCAGAAGAAATCCCCTGCAGTACATCACTCAGATCCTCAACAAAGCTAAAATTTGGAGTATATTTCCCCAACGGAGTTAAACTTCAAGATCCCCAGCGGAGCCCGAAAACCCTGAAATACATATCCCCAACGGAGCCAGAATATTCTAAACTTTCTTCCCCAACGAAGTAAAATTTCCAACTATCAACCCCCGGTAGGAACTGTTCAACTTCCCCAAATTTCCCCAGTAGGCTATCTTAAAAGTCTGAAAACCAAGCAGATAACAGCTAACTTCTTGGCTTATCCCCAACTAGGATGCTTCCCCAGTAGATTGGCGTACAACCCAAGCTCCTGATTTCACCGGCCGAGTAAACATTCTCCCCATAGAGTTATCTCCCAGCAGATCGAAGATTCTCGGTCTCATTTCTCCAAGCGGAAGTCTCCCAGGTTTTAACTCCCCAATAGAGATTTTTGGAGTTTTCCCTATTTCCCAGGAAAGTCATGAAGGATTCTCATTCCATGCAGAAGTTGTCAAAGGCCTTGTTAAATTTCCACAAATCGCCAAGGATTTTCAATCTCTAGCAGTGGTCCCATGATTTCTCATTCTCAACAATCAAAGATATTTAATCCCCAAGCAGTCAGCAGGGATTTCTCATCTTCAACAATCAAAGATTTTTGAATCCTCAACATCGGTCAGGAATTCACTTCCTCCGGCAGCAGTCAAAGATCTCATTATCTCCAGTTATCAAGGATTTATTTTCCTCAGCAAGACAGCTAATCAGCTTACATGCACATCCATCACATTCATATATCATAAACTTTGATGAAACACAATTGATTGCATCATACATATCATGCAACATAACTTTGTGTCTTAGCTAACATTTTACCCTTTTCAGGATAAGATTAAAAGGCTACAGTTAGCAATTATTCTGATACAGTATGGATACACCCTAAACACGACGGTCATTCTATTACTCATTCATAATTTCAAGTCAAAATACAGTACAAATACACCCCAGACACGACGGTCATTCTATTACTCATTCATACTTCAGCAATCCGATACAGACTAGATACGCTCTAGACACGGCAGCCATTCTATCTCTCATTCAGATTCAACTATCAACTACAAGTTCAGATACGCTCTAGACACGGATGCCATCCTGGACCTTACACCAAAAGTTTGATTCTCCCCAATGGAGTCGCCACGGAAGTCATTCTGTCACTTATTCAGATCCCAGTTACAGTCTCAGATACACTCCAGACACGAAAGTCATTCTGCTACTCATACAGATCTCAACTTCAGATACAATACAGATATACTCCAAACACAGAAGTCATTCTAATATTCATTCAAAGTTCAAATACAGTTACAACTCATATACGCTCCAGACACGAACGTCATTCTTTTGCTCATACATACTCAGTCTCCAGATACAGTTCAAATGCATTCCAGACACAGATACCATTTTGATGCTCATTCTTCTGACCTACAACATTGTCCATACCAAGTTTCAAGCCTTGAATCAAATTTTTGCCCAGTCAATTGGACAATTGACCTAGAAATTAGCTGTATTGGGGAAAAAGTCAACTGTGGCCAATTGACAGTCAAACCTCATGAAATTTGACCCACATCAACATTATGAACTCATATGAACCATTTGATCAAGTTTGGATCACAATTCCACAAGAAATTTGATCAGATCACCAAAAGGGCAAAATGGTCCATTTTAGGGTTTTGACTGTACAAAGGCAATTTTTGACTGTTTGACCTAGCCAATGGAAAATCAAGCTCAACCATGGACTTAAGGACACAATGAAATCATCTTGACCCATTCAACAAGTTCAAAAGATCTCAAATGCATATGATTGACAGATGAATTTTTCAGTCAACTGATCAAAATTTAACTGTATACTGAAAAGTCAAGCTTTGACTTTTTAGTCAAAATCAAGTGCCAAGGGTCATTTTTAATCAAAACATGTCAAATTATGAAACTTGTTTAACAAGAAACTCAAAATTGCAAATTAGGGTTTAAAATGGAAAATTTTCATAACTTAGAAATTTTCTAAGTTATAAAATTTTCTTATTTTTTCCTAACTTTGTCCCATTTTTTCACTAAGATGAAAATGGATTCAAACAAAACTTATAACATGAAAGTTGTAGTCCATCACAAAGTCTACAACTTTGATTTACAAAGTTTTCTCAAAAGAAGCTTGGATCTCAAGTTATGATTTTTCGAACAAGGGTCCCTAAAACTTTTAACTTAGAGAAATTTTGCCCTAGTTTAGGCAGGATTTTGACCCATCTTCTTGGCCATTTTTCACATAGTTCCACTTGGAGTCTTAAGTTGCATTTAAAAGATGGATTATAGTACATGTTTCAAGCTATCCAAATTGTCCAAGAACTCCTCAAACACCTTTGTGGTTAGGGAGAATCGAATGCTTGAAGTTGGCAAAAACTCACTTTGCAACCATGGCCAATTGCAAATCTGACCAAACTAGCTTAGTACATGATTACAGGACTCTAAACCAATTTAAACTCAAAAATTGAATGCAAATACATTGGACATTGGCATTATTCTGATCAAGGGAGCATTGTACATTGAACTTTTCCATTTTGGGCATAAAGATCACACTTCCATTTTCATAAAGCATAACTTTTGCAAAGTTGTTTTTCTTGAGCTTTGAACTTCTTCCTTTGCAGCAAACAAGTTCCACAAACTTAGGCAAAGGTACAAGAAGTTGGTGCATGCTTGGAGATAGTATGTACATGCCTATCTCATTTCACTTCAAAATTTGCTTTCAAAACAAGTCAAATGGCCAAAAGTCCATAACTCACACATATGATATATTGAACTCAAGCCAAGTTTTGGAACAAGTTACGCACATCCTTGCAAGCCAAAAGCACGAGCCCTTGACCTCTCAAACCTCCTCATACTCAAAAACCACATTTTCTTGCAAAACAGGGCCAGTTCTGCAAATCACAAGCCACAATCAAATCCCCTTGTGCATTTTGTCCCAAATCACTTCAAACACATTCCAAACAATATACCTAAGCTATCTAGACCATTCACAAGTTGCTGTAACTCTATTAACACACATCACCATTTTTGTTTGGAAGCTTTGCAGGTTGAGTTCTGTAGCATGTTTCAGGCCATTTCAAAACAAACTAAGCATTGGGAAAGGTTCAGGGGACATCAAGCAAGCTCAAAAGAACCTCAGGCCCCTTTGAAAGTTGTTGCATTCTCCAACTCGAACTCAACTGAAACAGGTATTTCATGAACTTCTATCTCTCTATTTAGGAACATTTAGACTTAGGTTTGTGAATGAAAGATGTTGTATTCATTGCCCTGAAACCATACATGTGCTTAGTTATCATTTATATTAATCGTGCTAGGAGAATGTCATCCATGAACTTTCTGAAAAAACTCAGTTAGAAATTAGGGCCAGAGAAATTCTCTCTGGTCTTTGAGAGTTAGCTTAAGTTTTTTATATGGTTGAAATCGTTGTTTGATGCTCTACAAGTTTCATGTTTTGAGTTTTGTCAAAGGATCACGTTTCTAGGAGTTGGCAGTTTGTACACAGAAGGCGCGTGTTTTTGTTTGAACAGAGGAAGAAGATGAAGTAGATGGGCTGGGCCTGGCTATTTCCTGCTTTTGACACCCCCATTTTCAGTTTCACACCCCCTGGCCCATTTCTTTGTATATTTATTATTTTTGCATTTTAATTCCATTTCTGACTTTATTATTTTATTTCTAAATATAAAAAATGCCTAAAAAATATTTTCATAAATGTTTATATTTATTTGGTATTTATTTCAATTATTTCTAACATTAAAATGTTTAAATACTTTATAATTATTTTGTTTAAACTTAAAAATAATGTAAAAAATACTTTTATTTTCAATTATTATTTTTATTCACATTTGAAAATATTTTCTTAAAATATATACATTTTTGTAAATAATTTATTTTATTTTTTACACAGTTAACATATATATATATATATATATATATATATATATATATATATATATATATATATATATATATATATATATATATATATATATATATATATATATATATATATATATATATATATATATATATATATATATATATATATATATATATATATATATATATATATATATATACTTTTGTTTTATTAAATACTTAGAAATAAAAACACAAAAATAATATATTTTATTTTTATTATTATTTATACTAAAAAATACCCTTTTTTGGATATATTTCATTTTTATACATATTAATATATTTTTGTACATAAATAATACATTATATTTATTTTCTTGAGAAATTAGGGTTTTTGCCCTAAAAACAAATAAAATCAATCTTTTATTTATTTCTTTATACCTTTTACATTAAAAATACTTTTGCATACATGAACAAATAAAAACTTTTTTTTGTATAATACATCTTATTTAAACATTTGCTCACTTTGTTTAAATATTGTATATTTAAATTTTGATTGCATTTGATATTCAATTTGGATGTAATAATTAGGGTTTTATATTTCTTGCAAAATAACCCCTATTCAAAATTGTACCCCCTCCCTATATCAAAGTTGTAATAGCTTAGATTCATTTTTACGCACTTAAATGCTTTCAATTATCCCATGATTAGAATTAGGGTTTGTATGTAAAATAAAATTAACAAATAGTTTGACCTAATCAAAGATAAAAATGCATGAAAAAACAAACACAATGCACACTTGCACCCCTAGGGTTACAATCCACTTGTTGCCTTCAAAAATGTGCCATGGTATGCATGTTGAGTACTTTGGCAAAACAAAAACAAAACAAAAGATCATAGTCCCTCGATGACGCTAGTTGAGTTGCCTAAACAAAATGATCAAGTCCCTCAAGAAAATTGCCAAAAATACTTGACACTATTGCTATCATGGTCTATACGATGACCCGCGTCTGCCCCGTTTAACATCCTAACACAAGGTTGTTCACCAAATGCAATGGTCAAACAACACTATTAAAAGGGTTAAAAACACAAGAAATATCTTTGAGTAAAATAGGGTAGACAACTCTTAGTTACTTGATCAAAACTTGCAAAAACATCCTTGCTATCTTCAAAACACACTTCACCACACAATTTTATAACCCTACTTTCAAACATTGAAAACTTTTCAAAGGACAAAAACACCTTTGTATACATTCAAACAAGAATCATTACAAAGGTTGCCACAACGATGGCCTCTTTTCAAAATATTTTCAAAAACCACACACAAAGCACCATTTCAAACAATTGAAAAGCAAAGCAAGTGATCTAAGCAAGTAACTAAGAGCCCATGGATAACCATGGATAGAAAGGGTGCTAATACCTTCCCTTTCTATAATCTACTCCCCAAATCCAAGAAAACCTCTCAAAGGTCTTTCCCGTGATTTTTGACCTTTCCTTAGGATAAAATAAAAAGTCGATGGCGACTCTTGCTAAACCGAAACATTTGCAAACACAAACGCAAAACCTCAAGTCAGTTCTCCCACCATATCACACACATGCACAAGTATCACTTCATATTTTACATAAGCCCTCAAGAAAGTGTTACAATTGACGTTAAGACAATGTTCTAGGATCAATCTAGTCGATCCTGCAAGTAACCATACACATCAAATCTGTTTGGAAGACTAGCGGTTGTTTCGCCAGAAATCACTGCGAACACAGCCTAACTACTGCTTCAAGTGATACTTCGACTGACGAATCCAATGAAGCATTGCTTCAGAAAATCAGAGACACAGTCTTTGGGGCGGATTTATTTGAACTGGTGAAGAAAAACGCAACTATAGGTATTGTTATGAGGAAGCTTGTCCATAAAGTCGATTTGGGGAAATGTCCCCCTGAGATTGCTGAGGTTCTGATTGATTTGACCACGCTTATCAATAACTTGGAATCTGACTTTCTCAGAGAGAAAGATGTGGATTCCAATCTCACGGAGAAGAAAAAACTTTAAGACTTGAAGTGGGTGCAAGCTTTTGAGTTATCAGATAAGGTTGAGAAGCGCGAGAAAGCCAAAGAACTTGCCCAAAAGGAGCAAGACAATATTTCTTCTTCTATTGCCCTCTGGAGAAAACAAATTGAAGAGCTGCAGAAGAAAATTTCTGAGGCTGAAAAACGTCATCAGGCTCTCGAAGCAGAGAAAAATGACGGAGCCAGCGAAGAGTTGAACCAAAGCATCCAATGTATTGATGAAGCTAGGAGCTTAGAAGGTGAAGTAACTGCTCTTCGAACTGCAAAAGCCTCCATTGACTGTAGGCTAGGCTTCTCTAGGGCCAAACATGATAAGATGAAGACCGACCTACCTTTCTGATAACTTTATTTTGACCAATTCGATTCTTGTTTTTTGTATAGGCCAAAGAGCCTTATGCTGTAATTTCGAACAAAGCCAGTTTGGCACTCCAATACCATGTTTGGCCCTGTTACTTATTATTTTATCTTTGTTACTCTGTCGAAATCTTTAGATCTTGAATGAAAGGCTTATATTTTTTCAAATACTTACCATTAATTCTTAAGATCCTCTTGTCTTCTGCCAGTTCCTCAATTTCGTAGGAATTATTAGTAAAGGTTCTAATGATTCGAAATGGGCCTTCCCAATGTGGGGACCGTTTTCCTAACGACTTATTTTTCCTATCCATTGGCAAAATTACTTTCCAAAACAAATCATCATTCAAAAAGATTTTACACTTAACCCTTTTGTTGTATGCTCTGGATACCCTTTCTTTTTGTCTTCTCAAGACTTCTAGAGCATACAGTCTTTCTTCGTCCAAATCTACTAGTTTATTCATCATTGCTTCCCAATAGAGATATGAAGGAATCTCATTTTACCTTTGAATTCTGACTGATTGTAAATAAATTTCTACTGGCAAGACTGCATCATGCCCAAATGTTATACGAAATGGAGTTGTATTCGTTACTTCTTTGGGAGATGTTCGACAGGCCCCATAAAGCTTGATCTAGGGTTTTATGCCAATTTTTTGGCTTTCTTCCCACATGTCTTTTGATTATCCCTATGATCACCTTATTAGCTGCTTCAACTTGCCCTTTGGCTTGTGCATAATAAGGTGTCGATGTTAACAATTTGAAACCCATTTATTTAGCAAACTCCTGCATCTTTCGACCATTAAACACTGATCCTTGATCAGTTGTAATGGTTTTTAGGATTCCAAATCTATACAAAATATGCTTCTGTATGAATTAGATAATGACTTCTTGGTCTACATTCACGAGAGGTATTGCTTCTATCCATTTTTGTGAAATAATATATTCCTACCAAAATGTATTTATGATTTTTTGATGATGACGGTTTTATTTCACGAATCCGATCCAATGCCCAACCCCTAAAAGGCCATGGCTTGATAATTGAATGAAGTTCACTTGCAGGAGCATGTTGAATTCCTGCATGAACCTGACATTCTTGGCATCCTTTGGCGAAATCTATACAATCTTTCAAGAATGTAGGCCAATACATACAATATCGAAACAGCAGCCACTTCATCTTGTGACCCGCTTGATGTGCTCCACATGCCCCACTATGTACATTGGATAGTGCTATGTAAGCCTCACTTTCCCCTAAACATTTTAATAAAACTCCCTCTAGGGTTTTCTTAAACAATTCGTTGCCTATTAACACATAACTCAAGGCTCTATATTTTACTTTTCTTTCTGCATCCACTGTTGGATCCTTTAAATAGTTTATTATTGGACTTCTCCAATCTATATCTGCTAAACTATCTATGGCTAAAATCTCAAAATATGCACCATTCACATAACCTAGCCTTGAATTCTTTAAATTTGTTGGAGAAAGTTTAGTTGCTAGCACCTTACCACGTACTTCGATTAGGCCTTCTAGTCTTTACTTCGATACTTTATATCCTGAAGCTATCTGAGCCAGATCATTTTCTTCTTGATTCTTTAGTCTGGGGATGTGCTTGATGTCTACGTATTCGAACTTTCGAAGCAGCCTATTTGCCATCACAAAGTAGAACATCAAGTTTTCTTTTATGCACTTGTATTCTTTGGTAATTTTCTTGATTACTAACTCAGAATCTC
This sequence comes from Vicia faba, assembly GCA_948472305.1. Taxonomy (NCBI): domain Eukaryota; kingdom Viridiplantae; phylum Streptophyta; class Magnoliopsida; order Fabales; family Fabaceae; genus Vicia; species Vicia faba. The sequence continues at coordinate 341,458,531 of OX451739.1, read as the reverse complement.
CCATTATTTCGACTCTAGTTTCCCCTAATTCCAATAAAGTCTCAAGTCCTGCTATGAGTGCTTCATACTCTGCTTCATTGTTTGAGCAACAAGAACCAGTTATCTTATACTTGAGCTTTTTTGGAATTCGATCTGGAGAAATAATCAAGATTCCAATCCCACTTCCATTTTTATGTGCAGAGCCATCAAAGAATAATTACCATGGTTCTGGTTCCACAAAGTTTTGGGATATTCCGACCACTGCATGGTCGACAATGAAATCAGAGACTACTTACCCCTTCATTGCTTTCAAATGCATGAAAGTTAAAGAGTACTCCGTTAAAGCCAAAGCCCGTTTACCAATTCTACTGTGCAAAATTGGTTTGGACAAGATATGTTTAATAACATCAAAGTGTGTGTTATACCCCAAAATTTGCCCTCCCATATTCTTCAAGAAATTGCCAAGCCAAGCTAGAAAATTCCCCAAGGGTTGTGCAGTGCAACAGTCTCCCATACAGGCAAAACTAGGGTTTGGGTTCTGATCAAGAAAAGGAAGTTTTCAAAGGCTCAATCAAGTCTCATATGCTTACAAACATGGTCAAGCATCCCCATATCAAGTTTCAAGGCATTCAGCTCAAGATTGCACAGTCAAAACCCTAAATTGCACTACAGTCAACTGTAGGGGCAAAATGGTCATTTGACAGTCAAAAGTTCAAATTTTTGGTCAACATATCATTTTGAAGCCACAAACATCATTTGATCAATGCTTGATCATGATTCTCAAAATTTGGCTCAGAAATCATCAAAGATGCAAAAGTTGCTATATTTGGACAGCTGAAAAAGTCAACTGAAATTGACCAGGGCATAACTTTCACATGGATTATCAGAAAAATTCCATCCAAAGCTCATTTTGAAGAGAAAGACATTTCCTACAACTCATCTTCATACTTCAAGTCCAAGAAATGCTCTCACAAAAAGTTATCAATTTCAACATTACAGGTCATTTTCAAAAGTCAACAAAAAGGGACTTTAAGTCAAAGGCCATAACTTGAGATTGGTAAATCAAAATGACATGGGACCAAAGGCATTGGTTAAAGGACTCAAAGACCTTTCCAAAATGTCCAAGAACATGTGAAAAGCTTAAAAATTGAGCAAGTTATGCCTTGTAGAAGTTGGGAAATTTTTGTGAAATGGCAAAAGTCAACTATCCTTGAAAATCCAATTTTGACAAAAGGGCCCCATTTTTTCCACTTGGTCCATCCTTGTCATGCCACACACGTGGCCCATGATTAGTTTCAAGACCAAATATTGATTTTTTTATTTTATTTAATTTTTGATGATTTAATTCATTTTAATTCTTTGAAAATTCAAATAAAATTTAAAAATCAATGAAATAGTGTCAAATGAACTTGGACAATTCCTATGTATCATGAACCAACTCAAGAAATCAGGCTAGGGTTCATTTGCATACTAGGTCTAGGTTTTGGCTAAAAAGAAGGAAAATGGTTAATGGAAGAAACCCTAAGACCAATTCTTTCCCAAGCTTGAGTTTAGGTCAAAAAACAAACCAATTCCCTTCCATGAGATGCATTGAGTCAAACCCTAACCATAGTGCAGCAAAAGGCTCGCTCAAAAGTGGATTGGAACTTTGAAAATTTGGACATAAAATGCAAATCTGAAATCAGTGCTAGGGAGCTTTTCAAGCCTTAATTTTTGTTCCATAAGCATCCTGGACCATCACTGAACACGTTCCAATTGAAAACATCTTCCAAAACTCCCTGAACTGGTACCCACAACTCAAACTGTACAGCAAAAAAGTGGCAATCGTGATTTACATTCTAAGCATCATCATGCCATTCTAACTGTGGATTCATGTTCCTTATGAGTTTCTAGAACTAATCATTATGTTTAATTGCATTGTTGTGCCACATACGCGATTTCGCCATGTCCAATTTCTAGGTTTTGCAGGTTTCAAATTTGGGGCTTTCTGACCAAGGAAAAATCATGCTTCCAAACCAGTGCCATTAGCTTAAGGAGATTGAAACGAAGAAGATGGCACCCTCGCGCTCAATTTATGAGCAACGAGGGGCTAGTCGCTATTTTCCATTAGGCCCCCTAAAACAACGATAAAAAAACGTTGCCTTTGCCCTTCATGTTTCAGAAAAAATGAAAGAGACGATGAGTTGTCACACGGAGACTGGGCAATTCGAATTTGCGCGCGTTTTAAATAAGCACTAACCTTTTTCTTTTATATTTTTTATTGACTATTATATGTTAAATGAAATTAACGTGGCTCAGCTGGCAGGGACGTGCGCTAGGGACTCTCATGACCTGGGTTCAAACCCCAGGTCTCACACATTTCTCATATCATTTTTTCACTTGAATTCCCATGCAGCATAACATTGAAGACTCACCATGCACTTCAAAATCAGTTCATCCACGTGTCTCAGATGATCATCCAAGGGCTCAGAATCAAGGGATACCATGAGGACAAGTCAACAGGCGTGCACGTGGCTTAGAAAGTCAACCAATTCACAATGCAAATGGGCCAAAATCACCAGGCCTACACCTCCAAATTTGAGACCACACCTCCCTGGTTCTATTTTTTTCTTTTTTCTAATTTTCTTTATATTCTATTATTTTTGAATTTACTTGTGTTTTATTTTCTGATTTAATTAATTCTTACAAAAATATAAAAAAACAGTAAAAATACAGAAAGGACAAAAAAAATATAATTAACTTTGATTACTTTTATAAATAAATTAAAATGTAAATCATTTAGTTTAATTAAGTTTTAATTTTAATTCTTTTTCATAATAAAAATCCAAAAAATGTAGAATTAGGTTAATTATTAATTTTTTATATCATTTTTTTAATTGTTCCTTTTCTCACAATATTATTATTTATTATTTTTATTTTTTATGATTAAAAATTGTACATAAATTAATTTAGAGTTAAATTAGGTTAGAAATTAAATCTCTTTCTTAAAAAACTTAAAAAACATTAGAACTAGGATTTAGCATTTTAATTTTAAATAATTTTTTCCTTTTTCTTTTAAATCTAAAAAACACAAAAATACTATTTTTCATTTAGTTTTAATTTTAGATTCCTTGATTAATTTTAATTATTTGTAAAAGGGTCCAACGCCCTAATTTTGTTTAATTTCTTTATTTCGCGCATTTATTTTATATTGTGTAAATAATTCTGTATATCCCCCAAAGCCCTGTAATCTAAAATTCTCGCACTTTTATTTATTCGCTTTATTTATTTTCAGTCAAATCGGGTTCGGTTTTTTTGGCGATGTGGACCCGCGCCAGTTGTAATAGTTTAGATTTATTTTCTCGCAAATATATAACTGTTAATAAATATGCATGAAAGAATGAATGCCCAAAAATAAAATCGAATCGTTAGATCACCATTGCATGACAAGACAAACAATAAACTGAAAATGACACACAATTCGCACACACCACCCCTAGGGTACGCCTCACTGTTGCCTTTCGAAAGGTGGTCGTCGAGTAGAAAACGTCTTAGTAAGTCCTCATGGTCCGGGAACCTGGCATGAGGGTAGCTTCTAAGGTGTCTTCCCATTGCTCCGGTGATCACCATGTCCCTAAAACTCGAATTGACCCGAACACCTCCAACGGTGGTGCTACCTACCTCTCAATGGTGGGATGGCACTACTCTAAAGGACATTTACACAGACGAATTCCTTAGGGTAGGTAGGTTCTCAAGGATACTTGCTCTAATTTCAAAAACAAATCAAAATCTTTTCACACCAACACTTTCAAAAAAACTTTCAAAACAAACTTTTCAAACACTCTGACGTACGAGTTAAACTGAAACTTTTCAAAGAATATTTTTTAAACCCACAATTGAAAAGAAAACAACCATTTTGAAAACACATTGAGCAAGTACCTAAGAGCCCATGGATAACCATGGATAGAAAGGGTGCTAACACCTTCCCTTTCTATAACCTACCTCCCGAACCGAGAGCAATCTCTTTAAAGGAATTTTTCTGTGCTTTTGTCCTTTCCAATTGGAGAAAATAAAAGACGGTGGCGACTCTTGCTTCCGCGACATTTTCGCGAACCAGCTTTAAAACAGTCAGTTCCAGATCCACCGATCACAGAACTGGCGACTCTGCTGGGGATAAACTTAAAGTGAGGTGTACCTTAGGACTAAGATCATTGTGTTTTCAATTGCTTTCCTTGTATGCTTTAAAATTGTGGGTTGCTTGGGAGTTCTATAGATCCTAACCCGGATCTGGGGGATACCTTCTTAGAAAGTAGCAACAAGGCTGTGAGGGAACTGTGTGGGGTATACCGACATGGTTGAAACAGTCTGCTACGTTGATGTGGCACTTTGGTGTGTACCGGTAACCCTTGAGTCAGTCAAGGAGAGTACGGGGCCTCCATGTGGTGTCATGAAGCATCAACAGACCTTAGGAACCTTAATTGAACCATCTTGGCCTCTTTAGGGTAGTGAGATAACTGACTTTGGTGCAGTCCGAGGTTGGTTGATACTCGATACTACACTCAATTGAGGGTTGCTTTCCTGGAATATTTCGGTCGCCAGTTCAGTGGATAAATCGAAACGATGAACAATGAAAGCAATCCCGTGATATTGGGAACCTTAGAACCCGGTTACTTTGATTAGGACAGGTTGAACCCACCAACTTCAAGAGGGTACTACCCAGACCCCATGCTGGCCTTAAACCTTAAGGGCCTGTCTTGTGTGCCTTGTGTGCCTTACATGTTTGTCTTTGTAAATATCTGTGTTTAATCATAGCATCATGACATCATCCAGCATCATATGCATTAACTAACCATTTCAGGGGTTCGAATTTTCATCTTTGTTCTTGTTTTGTAGGACATGGAAACTGTTCGTAGAAAGACAATTCCAATCAGTCTTGTAAGGATCCCTCCTCAGCTTAAGGAGCTTACATCCAGGATTCCTGAGAACTCTTCATTCAGTGAAAGGCATGGAAGCCTCATCAGCTTGGCCAACACCAACATTGAGGAAGATATGATAAAAGTCCTGTTCCAATTCTTTGACCCTCTGCATCACTGTTTCACCTTCTTGGATCATCAGTTGGTACCTACATTGGAGGAGTTTTCCCGACTCCTGAAGATCCCTATCCTTGATCAGCTACCCTTCAACGGTACAGAAAAGGAACCTAAGCTTGAAGAGATTGCTAAAGCCTTGCACCTACAGTCATCTGACCTCAAGGGACATTGGGAAGTTAGAAGTGGTATCAAAGGGTTCTTAGCCAGGTTTCTGTTTGAAAAGGCCTATGATTGTTGGAACTCCCTTGACTTGCAAGCTTTTGAAGAGGTTGTGGCCCTCCTTGTTTATGGTTTGGTGTTGTTCCCTAACCCAGACCAGCTCATTGATATCAGTGCCGTCCAGATCTTTATGTCCAGGAATCCTATACCTACGTTGCTGGGGGACATCCTTCACTCATGTTACACTCGAACCATGAGAAAAAGAGGTGTCCTAATGTGTTGCACTCCTCTCCTGGGAAAGTGGTTTATTTCGCACCTTCCACAATCAATCCTGAAGAACGATCGGGGTTTGAGATGGTCACAACGGTTGATGACTCTTACACATGCAGATATACATTGGTGCCCTAGGTCCAGAGAAGATGTCACTATCATTGATCGTTGCGGAGAGTATCCTAATGTTCCTTTACTTGGAATCAGAGGGGGTATTACTTATAGTCCATGCCTGGCTTGGAGACAATTTGGTTATGCTCGGAGGGATGGTCCTCATGACATGTTGATACCTGACATAGTTTTTGACTTCGACAACGATACTCAAGGACTTCGCCAGAGATTTATCAGAGCTTGGAGGATGCCTAGTAGGATAGACAGCAAGACACTGGGGCACGGGAACTCCATCCCTTTGGAGCCTTACCTCAAGTGGGTACGAGCCCGCTCTCAGAAATTAGTGATGCCTTATCCTCACATGCTTCCAGTAATCAAAGAGCCTGCCTTGGAAGGAGAGGTGTCTCATGTTATTCAGCACCCTGATATGCCCACATCCTGGGAAGAGATGCAGAAGAGTTGGATCCAGCTTAAGGAAGAGCGGAATTCTCTTGAGACTAGTTTACATGCCAGTGAAAGGAAGGTCTTGGAGCTCACCCGCCTGTTGCACGAGGAAAGGAATCTCAACACTTACATAGCTCCAAAGAAGATGCGCAACATATTTTGGATGTGATTTGATCTTTTTGTACTTTTGCCCATGAGGCTTTGATGTATTAAACAATGATTTTCTCAATAATAACACGTGTTCCTTTTGGTCTACAACAAATTTGAAGTTTCGAACTCTTGAATGCATTGCATAAACACATATCATTCATCATGTGCATCATAAATACTCTTCTTTTCAGGTTGTTTACCGTTCTTCGCTGTTTATTTCAGCATCATGAACCCTCCTGAATCATCAACCGATGCGGCTATCAAGGCTCTTCAGGCGCAGAACGTCCAGTTTCAGGCGCAAAACGCCCAATTTCAGGAGCTGATCAAGGGCTTGTCTCAGGGTCAACAAGAGTTAAAGACCATGCTGTTGAAGAAGACTAAGAAGAAGAGGAGGACTGTGCTATTTAACACTGGGCGCAGACTCGGGAACACTTTGGTTGTTGAAGCTGAAAGGACTCCTCCATCTGTGACGGAAGGTAGTCACCATGAAAGGGAGGTCACTACTCCTGTGGGCTCTGATACTGAAACAGACTTCAATGACGACCAGTACCCTCCTGCTGAAGACCGGTACAAACAGCTGGAAGACAGATTAAAGGCTGTGGAAGTTCAACGGGTACCTGGATTGGATTTCGGAGACTTGGGGTTATCTACTGGAGTGGTGATCCCACACAAGTTCAAAACACCTGCCTTCGTGAAGTATGATGGGGCTTCCTGTCCCAAGATGCACCTCCGTTCTTATGTAAGGAAGATCCAGCCTTACACAGCAGACAAGAACCTTTGGATCCACTTCTTCCAGGAGAGTCTTTCAGGGACTCACCTCGACTGGTTCTATCAGCTGGATGGAATCAGCATTCGTAACTGGGAGGATCTGGCCACTGCTTTTTACAAGCAGTATCAGTATAATGCCGACCTCGCTCCTACGCGTACCCAACTCCAGGGTATGTCGCTAGGGTCGAGTGAAGGTTTTAAGGAGTACGCTCAGAAATGGAGAGACCTGGCTGGCAGGGTGCAGCCACCATTGACGGATCGGGAGCTGGTAGATATGTTCTTGGGGACCTTATCTGGTCCATTTTTCAATCATCTCATTGGTAATTCCTCTGCTGGGTTTACCGATCTAATCCTGACTGGTGAAAGGATTGAGGCCGGTATAAAATCGGGGAAGATACAGAAAGTTGCCTCCTCCAGTACTGAGAAGAAACCCTTCAAAAAGGAGGCTAGTGCTGTATATAACTCCCGGAGAACAAAGCGACCTGAACACCGCCAATCTGTCAGTGCGGTAATGATTGCCAAACCTGCTGCCGCTCCTCGGCCAACTAATCCTCAAAAGTTTGAAAGACCCCGGAGAGAGTTCACCCGGTTAAGCATGACCTTATCACAAATCCTGCCACAGTTGCTATCCACCAATTTAGTGACTGTCAAGGAGGCTCCAAAGTTTCCCAACACTGCATCTCCCAAGTTCAATCCAAATGCTCGCTGTGCTTATCACTCTGATAGCCCGGGGCATAACACAGATGACTGTTGGGCCCTAAGAAATAAGGTTCAAGACCTCATTGATGCCAAGGAGATACAGTTTGAGGCGCCCGAGAGGCCGAATGTTGTAAATGCTCCCATGCCCCAGCATGGAGTGAATGCTGTTGAGGATAATTTGTATGTAGCTTCGGTGGATGATGTTGCTACTCCGTTGTTGATGGTCAAGAGGAATCTGTTGCTAGCCGGTTTATTTCCGGGATGTAGCGAAAGTTGCCCTCTATGTGTTGCTTCCCCTGCTGGTTGTTCTCTGTTGAAGTCAGGCATCCAAAACCTGATAGATAGTAGAGAGATTTTGTTCGAAAAGACTATTGTTCCTGCTGCTCCTGTTGAAGAAGTGTCGATCGTTACCATCTTCAACAACTATTCCGAGGCTCCTTCAAAGAAGCCTATACAAATTTTGTCAGTTCACAAGAATGTTCCCATCACCATTACTGTTCCGGGGCCTATACCCTACAAATCTGATAAGGCTGTCCCATGGCACTATGGGGCGGATGTTTATGTTCTGGGTGTGAAACAAGAGTGCAACATTGATACTGGTGTCTCCAACATCACCGGGCCTGCTAAGGTCACTCGTAGTGGAAGACTGTTCTCGCCAGACATTGCTCCTCCAGCAATTCATAGGCCTTTGATCTTCACACCTGCCAGAGTGCCTGTTTCTCCTTCTGACCAAGTATCCACCCCTGCTGCTGAGTCATCTGATACTCGGGGCAAGGGAATTGCTGCTGATGTGCCTGCCAGGACGGAGGCACCAAAGACCATTGTTGAGGCTTCCAAGCAGGAAATGGAAGAAATTCTCAAGATAATAAAGAAAAGTGATTTCAATGTTGTGGAACAGCTGGGGCACACCCCCTCTAAAATCTCCATGTTGTCACTGCTGCTGTGTTCAGAGGCCCATGCAAAGGCTCTGATTGCTTTCTTAAAGACTGCCCATGTACCCCAAGATACGACTGCTGACCAGTTCACCGATTGTGTGGCCAACCTAACTGCTGATAATGGCCTGGGTTTCTCTGATGCCGATCTGACAGCAAAGGGGAAGAACCATAATGATGCCCTGCATGTCTCCATTGAATGCAGGGGCACTACTCTTGCTCATGTGCTGGTTGACACAGGTTCTTCATTAAATGTGCTGCCTAAGAAGGCTCTGGATAGGCTGGATTGTGAGGGTCTAGAGCTCAAACCAAGTAGCATTGTTGTCCGGGCCTTTGACGGGTCCAAAAGAATGGTGCATGGTGAAGTGGACATCCCAATCAGGGTTGGGTCACAAGTATTTGATTCAAAATTTTATGTGATGGACATCCATCCGTCCTATTCTTGTTTGCTGGGTCGCCCATGGATCCACAAGGCTGGAGCGGTGACCTCCACATTGCATCAGAAGCTCAAGTACCCGGTCAGGGGGAGGATCGTAACAGTGCAAGGGGAGGAGGAATACATGGTCAGCCACCTCAACTCTTTCAGATACGTGGAAATGGATGGGGAGTTCATTGAAACCCCCTTTCAACATTTTGAGGAGGTACCACCAACCTTGGCAACAGCAGAAGATGAAGAGGTTTCTCCTATGAAGATGGCCTCCTTAAAGGACGCCCGGGCTGTGATCGAAAAAGGTGAATGTGCAAATTGGGGCAAGCTCCCTGATCTTACTCCTAAGACTAACAAGTTTGGGCTGGGTTTCACCACGGAAGCTCAGAAAGTGGTGCGCAAGGCAAGAATTGGAAGACCTCCGTTGCTCATCACTCAGCATGGAGTGAATGCTATTGGAGAGGAAGATGAAGTGGGAGAGTCAGAGTTCGATAGCTGGATCTACCCAACGGCCGACGGTGGATTGACCAATTGGACTGCTAAAGATTTTACTCCCATAACTTTTGTTCCCCAGTAATGAATTTCTTTGTTTTTGATTTGTAATAAACAATAATTTGAGACTATATGGCCCGGTGTCTTACCCGGGGCACCGTGATTTTATTTATGAGGGCTTTTGTTTGTCACCATCATATATCATGAATAAAAGCATTGGACGTTTTTCACAATTCAAATTTTGCGCTCCTTTTCTTTCCTTTCTTTACATATTGCAAAACAGCTGTATTTACACACACACTCACTCATACAGGTTTCAATCCACTCTGGATCTCACTGGTAACGACTCTGCTACTGCCGGTTATGACTTCGAAAATCCGATCAACTTAGCCGCAGACGAAGGTGAAGATGATTGCGAAGTGCCTGGTGAACTTGCAAGATTGTTACAACAGGAAGAGAGGGCAATTCAACCCCATGAAGAGCCAGTGGAAATAATAAACTTGGGTACTGAGGAAGACAAGAAAGAGGTGAAGATTGGTGCCAACCTAGAACTCAGCGTGAAGCAACGATTGACTCAGATGCTGCATGACTATAAAGAAATCTTTGCCTGGTCCTACGAAGATATGCCCGGATTAGATACCGACATTGTGGTCCATCATTTACCAACTAAAGAAGATTTCCCTCCGGTTAAGCAAAAGGTTCGTCGGATGCGTCCAGAGATGTCTGAGAAGATTAAAGCCGAGGTTATGAAGCAGTTTGATGCCGGATTTCTTGCTGTGACTTCTTACCCTCAGTGGGTTGCTAATGTGGTGCCAGTACCTAAGAAGGACGGCAAGGTCAGGATGTGTGTCGATTACAGGGATCTGAACAGGGCCAGCCCCAAGGATGACTTCCCTCTACCCCACATTGATGTCCTTGTTGATAATACAGCTCAGCATAAAGTGTTCTCTTTCATGGATGGTTTTTCAGGCTACAATCAGATCAAGATGGCACCTGAAGACATGGAAAAGACTACCTTTGTTACTCAGTGGGGCACCTTCTGTTACAAGGTCATGCCGTTCGGGTTAAAGAACGCTGGGGCAACCTACCAACGTGCCATGGTTACCTTATTTCATGATATGATCCACCATGAGATCGAAGTGTATGTGGACGACATGATCGCTAGGTCCCAAACTGAGGAAGAGCATCTAGATCATCTGCAGAAACTGTTTGACCGGTTGAAACTGTACAAGCTGAGATTGAACCCGAACAAGTGCACCTTTGGGGTAAGATCTGGGAAATTGCTAGGCTTCGTGGTTAGTGATAAAGGTATTCAAGTGGACCCTGCTAAGGTCAAAGCTATTCAAGAGATGCCGGTTCCTAAGACAGAGAAGGAAGTCAGAGGCTTTTTAGGACGCCTGAATTACATTGCTCGCTTCATCTCTCATCTGACTGCCACCTGTGAGCCCATCTTCAAGCTGTTGAAGAAAGATCAGGTAGTACGTTGGAACGATGAATGTCAGGCTGCTTTTGATAGAATCAAAGAATATCTCCAAGAACCACCCATCCTTATGCCACCAGTTGAAGGGAGACCTTTGATACTTTACCTGACAGTGCTTGATAATGCAATGGGGTGTGTGCTGGGGCAGCATGACGAGTCTGGCCGAAAAGAGCATGCCATTTATTACCTTAGCAAAAAGTTTACCGACTGTGAGACCCGATACTCACTGCTTGAGAAAACTTGCTGCGCTTTGGTATGGGCTGCTCGCCAGCTGAGACAGTATATGTTGACTCACACTACCTTGTTGATCTCAAAAATGGATCCTATAAAGTACATATTCGAAAAGCCTGCTCTGTCCGGGAGAATTGCAAGATGGCAGATGATCTTGACGGAATACGACATTCAGTACACAACCCAAAAAGCCATCAAGGGAAGTGTATTGGCAGATCACTTAGCACATCAAGCTGTGGATGACTACCAATCAATGAACTTCGAGTTTCCAGATGAAAGCATTATGATAGTAACTGACTGTGAAATACCTGGACCGGATGAAGGACCTGAACCAGGATCCCGATGGTCTATGCACTTTGACGGAGCCTCCAATGCTTTAGGAAATGGTATCGGCGCCATAATCGTATCTCCACAAGGTACTCATACTCCACTCACCGCACGGCTGTGTTTCAACTGTACCAACAACATGGCGGAGTATGAAGCGTGTATTATGGGTCTTCAAGCTGCGATTGACCTGAGGATCAAATTTTTGAGTGTCTTCGGAGATTCCGCTCTTGTGATCAATCAGATCAAAGGAGAGTGGGATACGAAACATCCAAACTTGATTCCTTACAGAGAATGCGTGTTGGCTTTGATCCCCCACTTCACAGAGATAACATTTGAGCACTTTCCAAGAGAAGAGAATCAGCTGGCGGACGCGTTAGCTACAATGTCTTCAATGTTCAAGGTTAAATGGGATAATGAAGCTCCCCGGATCACCATCTGGAAACTGGACGAACCGGCATACTGTTGTGATCTCGAAACTGAATTGGTAACTGAGAAGCCTTGGTACCACGAAGTGAAGAGATACCTAGAAGCTCAGGAATACCCTGAAGGAGCATCTGTCAATGATAAGAAGTTCCTGAGAAGGTTTGCAGCCAAGTTCTTCCTAAGCAACGGCATCTTGTACAAGCGAAACCATGATTCCACCTTACTGCGTTGTGTAGATAAGACTGAAGCGGAAAGAATCATGGAAGAGCTACATGAAGGGACCTTTGGTACACACTCCAGTGGACATACTATGGCTAAAAAGATTCTACGGGCGGGGTATTATTGGTCCACCATGGAAGCTGATTGCTACCAACATTCTAGGACATGCCATAAATGCCAGATCTACGCAGACAAGGTGCATGTTCCTCCGGTTCCCCTGAATGTTCTGACTGCGCCTTGGCCGTTTGCAATGTGGGGCATAGACATGATCGGCGAGATTAAACCTACGGCATCCAATGGACATCGCTTCATCCTAGTGGCGATTGATTATTTTACGAAGTGGGTTGAGGCGGCATCCTATGCTACGGTAACCAAAACTGTTGTAGCACGGTTCATTCGGCATAACCTGATCTGTCGGTACGGCGTCCCTGAGCGGATTATTACAGACAATGGTACCAATCTGAACAATAAGATGATCGCTGAGCTCTGCGAACAGTTCAAGATACAGCACCACAATTCTTCTCCTTACAGACCGAAGATGAATGGGGCTGTAGAAGCAGCTAATAAAAACATCAAGAAGATCGTGCAGAAGATGACAGTAACGTATAAAGATTGGCACGAGATGTTACCGTTCGCTCTGCATGGGTATCGTACTTCAGCTAGGACGTCAACCGGGGCAACTCCTTTCTCTCTGGTTTATGGCATGGAGGCAGTCTTGCCAATCGAAGTACAAATTCCTTCTCTCCGGATAATGAAGGATGCAAATCTGAATGAAGATGATTGGATCCAGACACGACTTGATCAGCTCAACCTTATTGACGAAAAGAGACTTGCTGCTATCTGCCATGGTCAGACGTATCAGAAGCGAATGATCAGGGCATTTAACAAAAAGGTCAGACCACAGGAATATCAAGTCGGGGATCTGGTGATCAAGCGAATCATCCTTCCTCAGAGTGATCCAAGGGGCAAATGGACCCCTACGTACGAAGGGCCATTTGTGGTTAAGCATGTGTTCTCAGGAGGAGCAATGATATTAACCAACATGGATGGTGACGACCTTCCTCACCCCGCCAATGCAGACATAGTTAAAAAATACTACGCATGAAAAAATGACCCGCTAGGCTGACATGCCTAGGCAAAAATAAGGGCTTCCCGTCGAACCAAAAGGGTTCGGGCAAAATGAAGGGATGAAAATGAAAGAATCTGTACACCCGGCAAGTCGAAAACCTGAAAAGGCGGCTTGGGCAAAAATGGGTATCCCGGTGGACTGAAAACCCGAAAGGGCAATCCAGGCAAAAATTAGGGATAAAAGCGTAATACTATGTCTCATTGGATCACTTTGTATCCAGAATCCGTTACCTACATCAAGTTCAGACGGCATCGATCAATCAGCTTCACTTTCTACCAAGGTCATCAAGTGACGAGACGCACAGAGTATAAAGGCAATAGCAGAATTGAAACCCAGTGGATCATTCATCTTTCACACAGCTGTTTTATTTTCTTTTGTACAAAACTTGTATAAACTCTTATTCGGCGACGTTCCGCTTACCAGGACGTCAACCTCTTGTACACAAAGCGCCTATTTTCAGGCTATTCAAAATCAATACAAATATACTTTTCAGTTAAACGTGCCAAGTGTTTTTCTTTTTGTTTTGCGAAGAACGTCCAAAGTTCAATTTGTGATATATGCATTGACAATAATTTGCTAGCTCATAAATATTTGCATACGAAACAAAGAATTAATTGCAGGTGACACCAGAAACAGGGGCAATGAAGAGTTGTCTGAGCAGTCTAATTGTTCTATCCTCTAAGGTACCAAGGTAGGTTCAGTTAAAGAACCTAACCAGGCATCTTAAGTTCCCCAGAGAGTGAGACAGCAAGTCAGTGTATTCTTCCCCAGCATATCAAAACTTCCCCAGGAGAGTCTCATCCAGGTTCCCCAGGAAAGATGGAATTCATCTCCCCAAGCAGTAAGCTTATCCCCAGTAAATTCTGGAAGCTTATCCCCTCGCAGGACACGAACGCGTCGTCCGGCTTGATTTAAAGAGTTATTTCCTTAACAGGATATAACTGGGTTATCCTCAGCCAAAAGCCAAGGGAAGGTCGTCGTCAACGTAGTTCTTTCCTATCCCCAGCGAAGTCAATTCACACTTCCAATACAACAACGGTATCCCAACAGAGTTACTATCAACATTCAGCAAGGCATCACTCTTCCCACAGAGTATTGCTTTCCAGCATGATCGCTAGAGTATCTTTTCTCCCCGCAGAATCTTCCGTTCGCCAAGTTTATTCCGCAACGGAGTCATCTTCTCCTACCGGTATCCTTGCAGTTATCATCCCCAGCGGAAGCAAAATCTATCCTTCGACATCAGCCCAAGATACGATTTCCCGGCACCCGTCAAGGATTTACTTTCCTAGACGAAAACATACATAAAACGTCACATACATCATTATAGCATGCATAACGCACTGCATCATACAAATCTCATTTATGTTGAGAACATCATTGCTTGATCCATATCATGCATTGCATATGACTGACTTTTACCTTTCAGGGAAGATCCAGTTAAATTCTCAATCATATTTCAAGACCTAGACTGGTTCAGTCAAAGGCCTTCTCTGGTTCAGTTAAATCGCCCCAAGATTTTCCTGATGCTTATCCCTTTGAAGACATTTCAAGACCTAGACTGGTTCAGTCGAAGGCCTTCTCTGGTTCAGTTAAATCGTCCCAAGATTTTCCTGATGCTTATCCCTTTGAAGACATTTCAAGACCTAGACTGGTTCAGTCAAAGGCCTTCTCTGGTTCAGTTAAATCGCCCCAAGATTTTCCTGATGCTTATCCCTTTGAAGACATTTCAAGACCTAGACTGGTTCAGTCAAAGGCCTTCTCTGGTTCAGTTAAATCGTCCCAAGATTTTCCTGATGCTTATCCCTTTGAAGACATTTCAAGACCTAGACTGGTTCAGTCAAAGGCCTTCTCTGGTTCAGTTAAATCGTCCCAAGATTTTCCTGATGCTTATCCCTTTGAAGACATTTCAAGACCTAGACTGGTTCAGTCAAAGGCCTTCTCTGGTTCAGTTAAATCGTCCCAAGATTTTCCTGATGCTTATCCCTTTGAAGACATTTCAAGACCTAGACTGGTTCAGTCAAAGGCCTTCTCTGGTTCAGTTAAATCGTCCCAAGATTTTCCTGATGCTTATCCCTTTGAAGACATTTCAAGACCTAGACTGGTTCAGTCAAAGGCCTTCTCTGGTTCAGTTAAATCGTCCCAAGATTTTCCTGATTGCTTGTCCAGTTGAAGACATTTCAAGACCTAGACCGGTTCAGTTAAATCGCCCCAAGATTTTCCTGATTGCTTATCCAGTCAAAGGCCTCTCTGGTTCAGTCAGATCGACTCTAAGATCTCCCTGATTCTTATCCCAGTAGAAGACACCCCAGATTTTTCTCAATGAGCGTTGTTGAAGTTAAAGTCGCCCAAAGCTCTCTTACCATTCATGCTAAGGAAGTAATCATCCCTGGTTCTTTCATCGCCGTTTGAAGCTCCAGACTCAACTCCTGTAACCAGTCAGGACACATCTATACCAGGCATACCAGGCATCTAAAAATCAGCTCCTGCAACATGTCAGGTACTCATTTTCTGTTTTGCAGGTATGCAGGTTCTAGCGAAGGAATCTCTTACGCAATCAAAACATCCAGATGGCATCTATAAGCCCATTACCCTCATTGCCAACATGTGAGCGCAAATTTCCGGGCACTCTAGTGTCCAATCGTCTTTTACCCTCGGATTACGAAAGGCACGTCAGCCAATCTACATCCTCAGGTCTAAGAAGATTGAACAGGGGCAACTGTTATACCCCAAAATTTGCCCTCCCATATTCTTCAAGAAATTGCCAAGCCAAGCTAGAAAATTCCCCAAGGGTTGTGCAGTGCAACAGTCTCCCATACAGGCAAAACTAGGGTTTGGGTTCTGATCAAGAAAAGGAAGTTTTCAAAGGCTCAATCAAGTCTCATATGCTTACAAACATGGTCAAGCATCCCCATATCAAGTTTCAAGGCATTCAGCTCAAGATTGCACAGTCAAAACCCTAAATTGCACTACAGTCAACTGTAGGGGCAAAATGGTCATTTGACAGTCAAAAGTTCAAATTTTTGGTCAACATATCATTTTGAAGCCACAAACATCATTTGATCAATGCTTGATCATGATTCTCAAAATTTGGCTCAGAAATCATCAAAGATGCAAAAGTTGCTATATTTGGACAGCTGAAAAAGTCAACTGAAATTGACCAGGGCATAACTTTCACATGGATTATCAGAAAAATTCCATCCAAAGCTCATTTTGAAGAGAAAGACATTTCCTACAACTCATATTCATACTTCAAGTCCAAGAAATGCTCTCACAAAAAGTTATCAATTTCAACATTACAGGTCATTTTCAAAAGTCAACAAAAAGGGACTTTAAGTCAAAGGCCATAACTTGAGATTGGTAAATCAAAATGACATGGGACCAAAGGCATTGGTTAAAGGACTCAAAGACCTTTCCAAAATGTCCAAGAACATGTGAAAAGCTTAAAAATTGAGCAAGTTATGCCTTGTAGAAGTTGGGAAATTTTTGTGAAATGGCAAAAGTCAACTATCCTTGAAAATCCAATTTTGACAAAAGGGCCCCATTTTTTCCACTTGGTCCATCCTTGTCATGCCACACACGTGGCCCATGATTAGTTTCAAGACCAAATATTGATTTTTTTATTTTATTTAATTTTTGATGATTTAATTCATTTTAATTCTTTGAAAATTCAAATAAAATTTAAAAATCAATGAAATAGTGTCAAATGAACTTGGACAATTCCTATGTATCATGAACCAACTCAAGAAATCAGGCTAGGGTTCATTTGCATACTAGGTCTAGGTTTTGGCTAAAAAGAAGGAAAATGGTTAATGGAAGAAACCCTAAGACCAATTCTTTCCCAAGCTTGAGTTTAGGTCAAAAAACAAACCAATTCCCTTCCATGAGATGCATTGAGTCAAACCCTAACCATAGTGCAGCAAAAGGCTCGCTCAAAAGTGGATTGGAACTTTGAAAATTTGGACATAAAATGCAAATCTGAAATCAGTGCTAGGGAGCTTTTCAAGCCTTAATTTTTGTTCCATAAGCATCCTGGACCATCACTGAACACGTTCCAATTGAAAACATCTTCCAAAACTCCCTGAACTGGTACCCACAACTCAAACTGTACAGCAAAAAAGTGGCAATCGTGATTTACATTCTAAGCATCATCATGCCATTCTAACTGTGGATTCATGTTCCTTATGAGTTTCTAGAACTAATCATTATGTTTAATTGCATTGTTGTGCCACATACGCGATTTCGCCATGTCCAATTTCTAGGTTTTGCAGGTTTCAAATTTGGGGCTTTCTGACCAAGGAAAAATCATGCTTCCAAACCAGTGCCATTAGCTTAAGGAGATTGAAACGAAGAAGATGGCACCCTCGCGCTCAATTTATGAGCAACGAGGGGCTAGTCGCTATTTTCCATTAGGCCCCCTAAAACAACGATAAAAAAACGTTGCCTTTGCCCTTCATGTTTCAGAAAAAATGAAAGAGACGATGAGTTGTCACACGGAGACTGGGCAATTCGAATTTGCGCGCGTTTTAAATAAGCACTAACCTTTTTCTTTTATATTTTTTATTGACTATTATATGTTAAATGAAATTAACGTGGCTCAGCTGGCAGGGACGTGCGCTAGGGACTCTCATGACCTGGGTTCAAACCCCAGGTCTCACACATTTCTCATATCATTTTTTCACTTGAATTCCCATGCAGCATAACATTGAAGACTCACCATGCACTTCAAAATCAGTTCATCCACGTGTCTCAGATGATCATCCAAGGGCTCAGAATCAAGGGATACCATGAGGACAAGTCAACAGGCGTGCACGTGGCTTAGAAAGTCAACCAATTCACAATGCAAATGGGCCAAAATCACCAGGCCTACACCTCCAAATTTGAGACCACACCTCCCTGGTTCTATTTTTTTCTTTTTTCTAATTTTCTTTATATTCTATTATTTTTGAATTTACTTGTGTTTTATTTTCTGATTTAATTAATTCTTACAAAAATATAAAAAAACAGTAAAAATACAGAAAGGACAAAAAAAATATAATTAACTTTGATTACTTTTATAAATAAATTAAAATGTAAATCATTTAGTTTAATTAAGTTTTAATTTTAATTCTTTTTCATAATAAAAATCCAAAAAAATGTAGAATTAGGTTAATTATTAATTTTTTATATCATTTTTTTAATTGTTCCTTTTCTCACAATATTATTATTTATCATTTTTATTTTTTATGATTAAAAATTGTACATAAATTAATTTAGAGTTAAATTAGGTTAGAAATTAAATCTCTTTCTTAAAAAACTTAAAAAACATTAGAACTAGGATTTAGCATTTTAATTTTAAATAATTTTTTCCTTTTTCTTTTAAATCTAAAAAACACAAAAATACTATTTTTCATTTAGTTTTAATTTTAGATTCCTTGATTAATTTTAATTATTTGTAAAAGGGTCCAACGCCCTAATTTTGTTTAATTTCTTTATTTCGCGCATTTATTTTATATTGTGTAAATAATTCTGTATATCCCCCAAAGCCCTGTAATCTAAAATTCTCGCACTTTTATTTATTCGCTTTATTTATTTTCAGTCAAATCGGGTTCGGTTTTTTTGGCGATGTGGACCCGCGCCAGTTGTAATAGTTTAGATTTATTTTCTCGCAAATATATAACTGTTAATAAATATGCATGAAAGAATGAATGCCCAAAAATAAAATCGAATCGTTAGATCACCATTGCATGACAAGACAAACAATAAACTGAAAATGACACACAATTCGCACACACCACCCCTAGGGTACGCCTCACTGTTGCCTTTCGAAAGGTGGTCGTCGAGTAGAAAACGTCTTAGTAAGTCCTCATGGTCCGGGAACCTGGCATGAGGGTAGCTTCTAAGGTGTCTTCCCATTGCTCCGGTGATCACCATGTCCCTAAAACTCGAATTGACCCGAACACCTCCAACGGTGGTGCTACCTACCTCTCAATGGTGGGATGGCACTACTCTAAAGGACATTTACACAGACGAATTCCTTAGGGTAGGTAGGTTCTCAAGGATACTTGCTCTAATTTCAAAAACAAATCAAAATCTTTTCACACCAACACTTTCAAAAAAACTTTCAAAACAAACTTTTCAAACACTCTGACGTACGAGTTAAACTGAAACTTTTCAAAGAATATTTTTTAAACCCACAATTGAAAAGCAAACAACCATTTTGAAAACACATTGAGCAAGTACCTAAGAGCCCATGGATAACCATGGATAGAAAGGGTGCTAACACCTTCCCTTTCTATAACCTACCTCCCGAACCGAGAGCAATCTCTTTAAAGGAATTTTTCTGTGCTTTTGTCCTTTCCAATTGGAGAAAATAAAAGACGGTGGCGACTCTTGCTTCCGCGACATTTTCGCGAACCAGCTTTAAAACAGTCAGTTCCAGATCCACCGATCACAGTGTGAAGAAACAAAAACATAAACTGGCTTTATATAATATTTTAATTTTGTATATGAGAAGTATAGACAAAGACATATCTTTTCTATATTGCTATATCTAGTTTCTGCGTAATTTAAGACCCTACTTAAGTAGTAAATGGCTCTTTCGGCACCATTATCATCTTCTTGGGCCAACATGCTTCGAATCGTTTTGTCTGATGCTGAAATGTACAATCTCATGCACTTATTTCTTCTTGGAGGTGAAAGAATTGGTGGATGCACCAAGTATTGCTTGATCCTTTCGAATGCCTCCTGATGTTCTTCGTTCCAGACAAAGGCCTCTTGTTTTAATCGTAAGAGTGGGGAAAAGGCTTGAGTTCGACCACTTAGGTTGGATATAAACCTTCGTAAGAAATTTATCTTTCCTAAGAGTGATTGCTACTCTTTCTTTGTCGATGGCGCCTTTGCCTCCAAAATTGCCTTTGCCTTGTTTTGGTTGATTTCTATACCCTTCTTATGGACCACAAAGCCCATAAAATCACCTGCCTACGCAAAAAATGCACACTTAAGGGGATTCATTTTTAGGCCATGCTTTCTCATTCTTTCGAATGATTATCGAAGGTGATCCAAATGGCTTGGCCCTGATATAGATTTCACCACTATGTCATCAATATAAACCTGCATAAAGGTCTCAATGAAATCATGGAATATTGAATTCATTTCCCTTTGATAGGTTGCCCCATCATTTTTTAGGCCAAAGGGCATAACCACCCATTCATAGGTGCCTATTGCGCCAGGGCATCAAAACGCTGTCTTTGGCATATCTTCTTCTGCAATAAAAATCTGGTTGTATCCTGAATAACCATCTAACATACTAAGGTATTCATAACCAGCAGCAAAATCTACTAACATTTCAGCCATAAGCATTGGGTATTCATCTTTAGGAGTAGCTGAATTTAAATCACGAAAATCTATGCATACTCTAAGAGAACCGTTTTTCTTAATTACAGGAACTATATGAGCTATCTGTGATGCGGTGGGAGAACTGACTTGAGGTTTTGCGTTTGTGTTCTCAAATGTTGCGGTTTAGCAAGAGTCGCCACCGACTTTTATTTTATCCAAAAGGAAAGGTAAAAAAGCACAGGAAAGATCTTTGAGATTGTTTTTGAGTTCGGGGGGTAGATTATGAAAAGGGAAGGTGCTAGCACCCTTTTCATCCATGGTTTTCTATGGGCTCTTAGTTACTTTTTTAGATCACTTGCTTTGCTTTTTCAATTGTTTGAAATTGTGCTTTGTGTGGTTTTGAAAGTATTTTGAAAAGAGGCCTTTGTTTAGGCAATCTTTGTAATGATTCTTGTTTGTAAGAATGTATACAAAGATGTTTGTATTTTGAAAAATGTTTCAATGTTTTGAAAGTTTTTTGGAAATTGTTTTGAAATGTGTGTGTGCATTTGAAAATAGCAAGGATTGTTTTGCAAATTGATCAAGTAACTAGAAGCTTATCTACCTACTCAAAAATCTTTCTTGTACATTTTTATTCCTTTGACATTGTTGACCTACTATTGTTTTAGTAGACAACCCTATCTTTGGATGTTAAACGGGACAGACGTGGGTCATCGTATGACCATGATAACAATGGTGCCAAGTATTTTAGATTTGTTTGAGGAACCAAGATCATTTTGTTTTTAGGAAACCTTTTGATAGCGTCATCGAGGGACTGTGATCTTTTGTTTTGTTTTGTTTTGCCAAGATACCTAGCATGCATACCATGGCCATTTAAATTAGGCAACCAAGTGGGTGAAACCCTAGAGGTGCTTGTGTACAATGTGTTGTTATTTTCATGCATTTGTTTGTCTTGCATTAGGTCATGCTATTTGTTTGATTTTTTTATCTTATCATACAAACCCTAATTTACTAAACATGTATATAATGCGATAAATTGCGTAAAGTAAATCTAAACTATTACAACAATATTATGGGAGGGGGGATACAAGTTTTTGAATGGGGATATTTGCACAAAATAAAACCCTAATTCACTATTACAACCCAATTGAATTTATTGTATAATAAATAAATAAACAATTATTTAACTATGCGATAAAATATAAATATGCAAAAAAGGTTTTGTAATTGTTTTATGTATGAGAAAATAAAATTATCTAAGTCCTAAAAATAAGAAAAAATAATATTATTATTTTTGAAAGGGGAAACCCTAGTTTTTTTGTTTTAAAATAAAATATGTTTCTATTATTATTTTATTCACTTATGTACAAGAAATAAATAAATAAAAATATTCTCAAATATTTAAAAAAAATAAAAAATAAAATATGTATGAAAATAATATTTTATGTGTGAAAAATAATAAAATAAAAATGCATGGTATTTTTTTATTATTTACAAATTATTTTAAGAAAATGATTTTCATTTATTAAAATAAAACTATTTTATATATGGAAAAAATAATAAAAATAAAATAAAAATTGCAAAAAATTAAGAAAATATTTTGGGATTTTTTAATGTTCAGAAAAAAATAATAAAGTCAATAATCATAAAAATAAAAAGAAAATATGAAAAATAACAAAATATGAATCAAGGGGGGTGCAAAAGTAAACTGGGAGGGTGTGAAAAGTAGCAAGCCCAAGGTGCCAGGCCCAGGACAACTTCGTCCATGTCCTTCAGATCTCTCCTACGCGCGTTTCTGAGCCAAACCTGTATCTTGCTCTAGCTGGCATGAAATCAAAAACTCATAACATAAAAAGTGTAGCTTGTGAACTCACGATTCCAATGATATAAAATTCATGACCTAACTCTCAAAGATCAGGGAGAATTTTAATTGCCCTAATTTCTTACCTAGTTTTTTCAGCATGTTCAACAACCAAATACTCTTAGCTCGGTTAATATAAATGGAAACTATGCATATGTACAACTTAAGCAAGTTAAGGACTACATTTTTGCTTCACAAATCGTGGCCTAAGGATGCCTAAATAGAGAGATAGAACTTTGAAAAATACCTTATTCAGTTGAGTTTGGATATGGCAATGTGGGAACTTTGAGTGAGGCCTGAGGATTGTGTGAGCTTCCTTGAAGTTCTCTCAAGCTTCTCCAATGCTCAACTTGCCTTGTAGATGCTTGAATCTCCCTGCAGAAGTCAACCTGCAAACCTCCAAAATGAAAATGGTGATCCTTGAAACAGGGGTTACAGTTGTAAGACAAAGGCCTGGATAACTTAGGTAGGATGTATGTAAAGTGTTTGAAGTCTTAAAATGATAAACACACGAGCCAATATTGATTTGGCAAGGGTTCTGCAGATGATTCCCTATTTAGGCAGAAAAGTGCGATTTTGGTGTTTGAGAGTGTTTGGGATGCTATGGATTCGTGCTTAGGCTTGTTACAAAGTTCTGAAGTTGTCTCAAATGAATCCAAGCCTTGCCTTTATCAGATAGATGAGTTCACTTGACTTTTGCAAGTTTGCTTGCTTTTGAAGAAAGTTGGAAGTGACAATGCCAAAGGTTGTACTTGCTAGTTCTAGGGCTGCAAGGAGTTGGTAAAATTTTTATGATGTTTGTGGATCTTGCTTGCAACAAAAGATCAGGTCCATGGCTCAAGATTTGCAAAGTTGGAAAAAGCAAGCTTTATCAAAGTAGTATTGTGAACTTTATGCCATTTTTGGATTAATTCATTGTGCAATGTTTCAAAAGTCAGAACAAGACCATTATCCATTGTGTTAGAATTCAATTATGGAGTGTGGAAGGGATTAGGACCTGTAATACCAAGTACAAGCATGCTAGGATCTGATTTCCAATTTGAACCATTGTGAAAATGCCTTGAACAAAAGTGATAAATTTCCATTTTCCCTTCTTAGATTCTCCCTAACCATAAATGATCTTGGAGAGTTATTGGACATTTTGGAAAGCTTGTAACATTCTCTACAATCCATATTTGAAATGAAACTTGAGATACCTCTTGGAACTAGGTGAAAAGTTGCCATGAATTTAGGTCAAAAATCTGCCTAAACTAGGGCAAAATTTCACTAAGTTAAAAAGTTTATGGACCCTTATTCACAAAATAATAACTTGAGATCCAAGCATCTTTTGGGAAAAATTTGTGAATAAAAGTTGTAGATTTCACGGAGGACTACAACTTTCATGTTGGAAGTTTTCTTTGAATCCAATTGCATCATGGTGAAAAAGTTGTGAAAAAATAAGAAAATTTCCATACTTAGAAATTTTCTAAGTTATGAAAAATTTTCAAATTAAACCCTAATTTGAAATTTTAGGTTTATTGATCCACAAGTTTCACATTTTGACATATCTTGATGAATTATGACCCTTGGCACTTGATTTTGACCAAAAAAATCAAAGTTTGACTTTTCAGTGTACAGTTGATTTTGATCAGTTGACTGAAAAATTCATCTGTCAATCCTATGCATTTGAGATATTTTGAAGCATGTGATTAGGTCAAGATGATGCCATTTAGTCCTTGAAATCATGCTTGAACCCAATTGCTCATTGGCTAGGTCAAAAATCAGAAATTGCCCTTTCTCAGTCAAAACCCTAATTTTGACCATTTTGCCCTTTTGAAGATTTGATCAAATTTCTTGAGGAGTTGTGATCCAAACTTGATCAAATGGTTCATAGGAGCCTAGAATGTTGTTGTGGATAAAAAATTATGAATTTTGACTGTAAATTGGCCATGGTTGACTTTTTCCCCAATACAGCTGATTTTTAGGTCAACTGTCCAATTGATTGGGCAAAAATGTGATTCAAGGCTTGAAACTTGGTATGCGCAATCTTAGGGGGTCCAAGATGGTGTATGAAAGTCACATGAAGCATTGATGGCCCAAAAATTCTTGTGCAAACTCAAACCCTAATATCAGGTCAACAGTGCAAGGAGATGTCTTGAGCTGAGCAAACCCTAATCTTGTCTGGAGTCCAAGAAGTCTTGTGAGGAAAATGTTGATAATATGAGAGGGAAAATTTTGGGGTACAACACTATCCATTCGACATACCTTGTGGTCCTGATGAACTTGCAACGTAGGATTCTTTCGACTTCTCCTTTTATTTTGGACAGGATTTCTAGCGCGAATCTCCTTGGGCTCTGCTTGATGGACTTCTTGCCATCCTTTATTTGCAGCTTCAAATTCGACGAGTTCCCTACTTAAACCAGGCATTTCTTCATAGTCCCAGGAGAAACAATCTTTATACTCCTTGAGCAATTGGATCACTTCTGCTCTTACTTCTGGGTTCAATTTCGCGCTGATGTACGTTGGCCTCCTTTGAGTTCCATCTCCTAGATCCACTTCCTGGAGAGGGTCTTGCGCCAGCATCTTCGTGTTGGATGCGGTTGGATCCTTCTAGAATCCCAAAGGCTCATCGTCATAGATGGCATCAAGCCTTTGGTCTTTGTCTTCGACAAGTGTGTCTTCGTCAGGTGGTTCAGGTTTGAAGAAAATTCCTGGCCCCTTGTTGTGAATTCCTTCAGCCTTGGCTTCAACAACCATAATTTTAACTTCGGCTTCTAAAGCCGTTTTCATACTATTTTCAGCCAAATAGGCCGAAATCTTCTTGAAGTAAGAAGACTCAGACATGGACATGGTCTTCGTCTTCCCATCCAGTTGGCCGCATTCCTGGGACTCCAAGCACGTCTTCGTCAGGTCCCATGTTTTCCTTGTCCCAATAAAATCCATGTGTTGGGTGAATGGTAAGGAAATACATTGCATTATTACTTGGTGCTGATGCACCTTCCGCTGCAGTGCATGGCCCAATGTTGGCCAAATTCCTGTCGAAATTCCTTCTATCGACATGATTAACCTCAACCATAAAATAACTTTGGTCTGCTTCTATGTTTTCGACAATCCCATCATCTCTCCATATTGCCACCCTTTGGTGCATTGAGGATGGAACTGCCCTGGTTCCATGTATCCATTCACGGCCTAGAAGAAGATTGTAATTTGTCTTCGCCGTAATTACCATGAACATGGTGGGTCTTGTTATGGTACCTACAATTAGTTCTACTTGGACCACTCCTAGAGTTTGTCCACTTTTGCCTTCATAGTTTGACAGCACCATGTTGTGTGGTTTAATGTCAGTGTCGAACATCCCAATCCCCTTCAATAGGAATTGAGGCATCAAGTTCACTACTTCCCCACCATCCACCATAACTTTGTTGATGCCCACCTGTTCAATTTTAGCTCTAATAAATAAAGGCTTAAGGTGTTTTTTCATACCTACATCTGGCCTTTTGAAGAAGGTGTTCTGCTCTTCAACGTCGCTATTATTCATGACATAGTAACATACAGGTTTGTGTTTTGTCATTTCCAATTCGTCATCCTCTTCGGAGTCTTCGACCTCAATAACCTAGTCGTACTCATGTGGTAAGACAAAAACCACATTGCAATTTATTTGCAAAGAAGATTCTCCATCAGAATTGAAGCTATCTGTTGACATATCTTCATCATCTACTAGCCCATTATTGGCCAGTTCGTTGTTGTCCCCTTCGCCGGGGAC
The DNA here is from genome assembly GCA_948472305.1 of Vicia faba. Classification (NCBI taxonomy): domain Eukaryota; kingdom Viridiplantae; phylum Streptophyta; class Magnoliopsida; order Fabales; family Fabaceae; genus Vicia; species Vicia faba. The sequence goes on along the minus strand of OX451739.1, from coordinate 341,432,305 downwards.
CTTCATTTTGGTAGGAGAGAAAATTTTCCTCATTGTTGGGGACTTCTTTTCAATTGCTGGGACAGTCGAAGTTTGGTTGGTGCTTGACTCGCCAACTTCCTTGTTTGTAAGCTCCCTTTGGGCTTTCTTGTTTCGTTGGTGTCGCCTCCATTGGGACCTAGACATGAGGTTCTTCCCCTTGTAATTCTCCGACACGTGAGATTATTGCTTGTTAGAGTGAAACTGCCTCCTGAAGGCTCATGCAGTACGTCCAACTTCTTCGAAGCATCTCCACTTCGACTTTCCTTTGGCTTCAGTTCTGTTTTGTCCTGCTTTCAGCCATTTTCCCGTTGGCATGTTTGTTGGGGGATTAAATGTTGCCTGTTTGCGTGCCCCAGGGTATGGTCTATCTGCCCTTTTGGGGATGCCTCTTGCATTATTGATGTAGCGTTCCCTATTCCATCATTGATTGTTCCAATACTGAGAGTATGGAATCCTTTTGTAAGCTTCAGCAGTCCTTCCGTCATATAGCGCGCTACACCATGGGCACATAAGAACTTCTGAACCCATTTTGTGACAATGAACTAAGAATCCCATGAGACTCTCTCCCATATGGGGGTAAGGTAAGAGTTCCTTATCCCTTTGCCAGTTGTTTCTGGCCTTCTCCTAATAGACCCTTTGGTAGGTAGCAGCCGCTCCTTGATCATTCATGATGCTGCACCTTGGGCACACAAGCCCCTTTGGGTTCTTCGAGTGACAATGTAATAAGTAATCCACCAAACTCACCTTTTGGTCGCCTGCCTTCATCTTTTCATTCTCCATTTTGAGTCGCTTTTCTATCTCCTCCATTTCTAGGGAGAATTGGTTCAGGTCCACCATGTTCACTTCGAATTTTGGACCCTCAGCAAGTTTCATTCCTTCGAACTTGACCCTAAGACCATCAATAGTCCTGGTCTTCATTGCACTCTTCATTGCGCCATCAGTAGCGCTTGTTTCCTTCTCCTCCATGAGATCATCAGAAAACCCTGGCTTTGAGGCTTTGTTAGACCCCTGGTTTTGTTCTGGTTGCAACCCTTCGACTCCAACAATGTCCACCATGTTGATGGCAGCAGGCTTAGCATAATTGGTCTTGGAAACCTGCATAGGGTTAGCGTCAATCCTTATTTGAGGTTTGGGTTTTTCCCCAAACTTCAGCCTTCCATCCTGAATTGCTTTTTGTATCAGATCCCTGAAAAGAAAGCATTATGAGGTTTTATGGCCTAAGAAATTATGATACTTACAGAAAACCCTCTTCTTCCTTTGTTCTAACAGAGGAATTTTAGCACCAGGGAGCACTATCATCTGGCCATATTTAACTAGTAAGTCGAAAATTTCATCACACTTGGTGATGTGGAATGTATAAAATTTTCTTGGAAATTTGTCGCTCCTTTCTGGTTCGACAGGATTTTTCCCATTCGCAGGAGTCAACATTTTGCAAGGGTACGGTGGTCCTTGCTTCAACTCTGTAAGATCTATTTCGTGCTCTTCGACTTATGAGAAATCCTCTTCGACGTCTCTTTTGTCTGAGCAGGCTTCGATATAAGCCACTCTTTCTTTTCTATGACTTTGTCTCGCCCTAGCCTTTTCGATCTTCAAACGCTCAACTTATCGAACCCTATCAGCCAATTGCGCCATATCCCTCAAATAATGGGGATCTAATTTTTTCCTGATAGAAAAGTCCAAACCTTTTGCTGCCATTTTGACCAACTTGTGTTCTGGCACTTGTGTGAAGCACCTTGCCTTCAACAAATGGAATCTGTTGAGGTAATTGTCTACGGGCTCACTAAATTTTCGCTCGACATTTGCCAATTCTCTTAGACTAATCTTGGTTTGTCCTACATAAAATTGTTCATGAAACAGCCTCTCCAAACGAGTCCAATCATGGATGGAATTCGCCGCGAGGGTGGTGAACCAAGTAAAAGCATTTTTTGTCAGCGAAGAAGGGAAGTATTTAATCCTTAGATTTTCATTATTTGCTATATCTCCTGCCTCTGTAAGGTATCTGGCGATATGTTCTATGGTAGATTCGCTAGTATCACCAGAAAACTTTGTGAATTTGGGTACTTTCCATCCCCTTGGCAATTCAGTTTGTTGAATATATTCTGACAAATGGGATGTATAATTTGGTCTACACATACCTAAGTTTACCCCATTTCGTGCCATAATCCTTTCGACTAAGGCTGCTAGGTTATTGTTTCCCACCATATCATTATGTTGACAACCCTGAAGGATTTCATCAGCATCTTGGTTTGGATTCACCAAAACTACCCTTCTCCCTGGTTCCTCCCTAGGGATAGCCTGTTGGGGTGTGGGTGGTTCCTCCCTTCGAATTGGTTGTTGGACTTCGGCTTCAGGGTGAATCAAAGGTTGGGCCTGGTTTATGGTTGGATCTTCTTGGAATATGATGCCTTGATTCTCCCTTACCCATGTGGGCTGTGAGGGTGGCTGTCGAACTACTTCTCTGGGCGCACCAAAGAAATCTGCAAGACGCCCTATTTCCGCTGCCATCTGTTGGTTTTCTTGGGCATCCTGCAAGTTAGTTTGTGTAGTGCTTTGAATTAAAGGGTTGAAAATCGTACCCATCTGTTGGGCCAATACGCCCAACATCTCGTGGTTGATATCGTCCATTTGTTGCCTTATGACTGCTTGTGTATTTGTGGTGATAGCAGGTTTTTGGATTGGCTGCGAATTTTTTCTAGCCATATGGTTTATCCCAGGCCCCGATCCTTGCAATGGTGATAAAGTAGATGCTACGGGACGGGTGTATGTTGACATATTATTTTGAAATCCCGTCATGAATGAAGTTGGCATGCCATATATAGGATATGATGTTGGGATTGTAAATCCTGGTGGAAAAGTTCTAGACATACCTATCAAAGGCCTGGGTGTTAATGGTGGATTTTGATTGTCCATGGACACAATCGTATGTTCGTTATGGGTGTTTGATGATATAGTTGAAGCGTTTGTATTTTGGGGTATAATTGTAGCGCTTGTTGTCGAAGGGATCGTTGCAGTCTCTGGACTCTCCGTCATCACTTCGTTTGTATTCGAAGCACTGGTATTTCCTCCCACAGGAGGGTGAACTTGTTGCACATCACTAGTGGGTGGGTTAGCCATTCCCCTAATGTGTTGTCCTTTTGGTCTAGGATTTATATTGTTGGCTAGTTTTCCACTTCTCTCTCATGCAATAAACAAGTTAAAACTAAGATGGATAAAGACACAGGTCCCACCAGGTGTGCCAATTTGTTTACCCTCGAATTTTGGTAAACAACTGCTGATCTTCCAAATCCTTTCACGAATCCAGTTACTTGCGAGATCGATCAGATTGATCTCAGGACACAAGTGTCTTTATTAATCTTTTAACTTGATTGTTGTATTTAACATGTTTTTTATATGAAGACAAACGACTTCAAATGTCGAATTAAAATGCATATAAAGTGAAAGTAAAATTACTTCTAAACTTGAAATGGTAAAAGACTTAAGTAAATGTTACTGGAAATTCTGCAGAAAGTAAATGCATTTATATTAAATGGGTGTATCATATGTACATCCTCAATAAACTCGTTTCTCTTTAACACTTGGTACTTTGAGTAATTTCTGAGTAATTTGTACAAAGATGTTCACCACCTAAATCGAAATACTAAAGCCACTATTTATACTACTTCGACCCTAACGGTCTTCTACACGAACTAATGCCACGTTTCTGTTTGCATGTCTTTGACAAACTCAGAGCCTTCCACGCGTCTTTTAGGATAAGATAAAAATATTTAAATTCGAATCTCCTTCTTATCTTGAGCGCCAATCTCTGAACACGGTCAAACGAAAAAATGTTTGAAACCTTAGCCACATTTCGAATAACAATCTTTATTCAATAATTCGAATTGGTAAACCTTTCCAACGAATTTTACTCAATTCGAATCTCAACCTTTATGGATTCACATAAATAAAGTAGTGGAATATTCTGAAGTATATTCAAGTATAACTTTAATATCCTTAGTCAAAATTTCCAGCTAACAATGGGACATTCAGTGTAAGAAAAGATTTACAGAGCTAAAGAAGAAATTGACGACAACTCTGATTTTGATATTAACTAATCTTGAAGAATCATTCGTTGTATATTGTGATGCTTCTAAATTGGGTTTAGGTGGTGTGTTGATGCAAAATGATAAAGTGGTACCTTATGCTTCGAGGTGATTAAGGATTCATGAAAGGAATTATCCCACCCATGATTTAGAATTAGTTGCAGTGGTACTTGTACTAAATATTTGGAGGCATTATCTTTACGGCTCCAGATTCGAAGTATTTAGTGATCACAAGAGCTTGAAATACTTGTTCGACCAAAAGAATTGAATATGAGACAAAGAAGATGGCTATAATTGTTAAAGGACTACGATTTCGGCTTAAATTACCATCCTGGAAAAGCTAATGTTGTGGCAGATGCTTTAAGTCAGAAGTTATTACATATGTCTGCCATGATGGTTAGAGAACTAGAATTGATGGAGCTGTTCAGAGATTTGATTTTGGTATGTGAAGTAACGCCTCAAAGTGTTATGTTGGGGATGTTAAAGATCAACAATGACTTCATGAATAATATTAAAGAAGCTTAGAAGTTAGATGTCAAACTGGTGGGTTTGATGGTCGGAGGCAATCGGTATGAAGAAAATGATATCAAAGTAGACCCGCAAGGTGTGTTGAGATTCCGAGATAGAATTTGTATTCCTGATGACTCTAAGATGAAGAAAATGATTATCGAAGAAATCTATAGAAGTAGTTTGGGTATTCAGCCAGGTGCGACTAAGATGTATCAAGACTTGAAGAAGTTGTTTTGGTGGCCCGAATTAAAACGAGATGTGGTGTGGTTCATGTATGCATGTTTAACTTGTCAAAAGTCGAAAGTCGAGTATCAGAAACCTGCAGGGTTCTTAGAACTGTTAGATGTTCCAGAATGGAAATGGGATAGTATATTCATGGAATTTGTAACAGGGTTGCCAAGAAGTCCAAGAGGGCATGATACGGTTAGGGTGATTATAGATAGACGAACAAAGTCAGCTCATTTTATTCTGATCGATATCAATTTTCTGGTACCACAGTTGGCCGAGATTTATATTCGTGTGATTGTGAAGCTTCATGGGGTTCCATATAGCATTGTGTCTGATAGAAATCCAAGGTTCACTTCTGGATTTTGGAAGAGTTTGTAGGATGCATTGGGCTCTAAGCTGAGATTGAATTTAGCATATCATCCATAGATAGAAGGACAATTGATGAGTGCTAAATTGTTGTGAATTTGAGTGTGAATAATTAACACTCATTGGCTTAATTCGTTTGCTTTTTGTCAATAAACCTCAACTTTAGTGTATATTCGGTATAGTTTATGTTATAGTGTATTTATTGCGTTATTATGTAAATATTATTGACTTTAATTGATTTTATATCATTTTTGTAGGTATTCAAGCATTATTATTTAGGCATTTTTAGATAGAGCATTTAATAAGCTTTCCAACGCTTCTGACCGTGTGTGAATCGGAGTTACGGTTCAAAACTTATGGCTGAATTTGTGCTGGTTTTTTAACTTTCTGTCATCTGTCGTCGGGCGACGCTTTTTAGTCGCCGGGCGATTCTAAAGCGTGGAAAAAATGCAGTTTTGGTCGCCGGGTGACGCTTTTTGGTCGTTAGGCGATACAGCACAGTCAGAAATGTGTATTTAAGGGTAAAAACACATTTTTTTGGTATAGTTTTGGGTATTTTTGACTCCTACTCCATCATCCTTCATTTTCTGATAGTTAGAGCTTAGAAAACAACATTGAAGCTTGCGTACCGATGATTCGGGATGAATTTCTCTTTAATTGGCGCTGACAAACCGGTAGATTTGTGGTTCATTTCTCTTATTTTTTGTGTATTCTTTATGTGTTGAGTTTGTATATGTATTTACTTTGAACTCATGTATATTTGTCGCCCATGGCGTTACATTAAACTTGCTTTACAAATCTTTATCGATTATTATTTTAGACTTTTGCTTTGTGCTAGGGATTTGAGTTTTTATGGACATATACTTCTTAGATTCTTATCTAGGATGATTATCTATTAGTTTCTGAACTCTAGAGATAGATTTAGAGCTGACATCTACTTGGGTATTAGAGCTTAACGCCTCTGTGTGGTTGTGTTGTACTGAGAGATTGTCAGTGTGATTACATAGTTGTCTTATGTGTTGTTGAGGAGGTAGAAAAATCATTTACTTGGTGATGCGGTCGTTCTCTTAATTTGGGTTAGAAATGACTTAGGTTGTGAGTGATACGTAGTGATATTGATGAGTATTGTTAGGTTAAATGTAACTAGTCGATAGGTTTAAGTCTGTGATGAGTAGATTATATGCAGGCTTGATAAGTTCTTCCTTAGTTTTTACTTTTGTTTACATTTATTTTATGTTGATAATATTTTCTTTACAAACCCATTTATCTCCAAACTCATTAATGAGATATTTGTCAAACAACAATTCAATAATCAATCTCTGTGGACACGATAAATTCCCGGATAAATATTTCCAAAACTTTTATTGCTTGCCGATACACCGCTCTAACAAAATGGTGTCATTCCTAGGGATTGGTTCTATTATCTTTGCATTGCGATAATTCTTTTATTTTTGAGTTTTGTAATTAATGTATATGTTTTATAGAAATTGTACATTAACTTGTATATGATATTTGTGCATATATGTGTTTTCACGTATTGTTGTGAATATTCTTGTTTCCGTAACGTTTGTTGTGTGATTGTTAGGACACTTTTTTTAGGTTTGCATGGTGTGACAATACCATGGAATGATAAGAGGAGGTTACTAGTTCGCACAATAAAGACGTGTAGCTTATGACGTAAAACAAGCATGTTTGTTTGTATTTGTTTATGTCTGTGGTGATTTATGCTTTAACAAGTTGAAACAAAGAAATGTTCTGAATTTTAAATATTCACTTTTCAACTTGTTAATTCATTTTCACCCGGTTTTCATATCGGTATTTGTATTTGTTTTGTCATGTCAATTTGTGTTTTCCGAAAGTATTTATTTTGTTATGTCAATTTGTGTTTTCCGAAAGCTTGTTGTGTTCAGCTTGAGGAGTTTTGTTCGTTGTATATATTGTAAATTTTTTACATTGAAATTTTGTAGGAGTATTATTTTTCTAATTCTTTTTTTTGTTTGCACTCAACTTTTGGTCTGGTAACTCGTAGAATATTGAGGTGATTTGTCAAATTTGATCGTTTTGACTTGTGAATGCGTGATAATGATTTTGTTAAAGTTTTGTACACATTTGAGGTATGTGTTTATCACTTTCTATACTTTAGCATATTCATGATACTTAGACTTTTTACAATTTTTATGCCATTCATTCTTTTGTATACTTTTTAATTTGTGAATCACTTTAGTTCCTACCCTTTTTGTGAGGTAGCTTTCCATTGTTCACATATGCTAGAGACCACAATTCTTGTTTTAACTAGATTTTATTATGCTTAATCATTTGTTTGTATTGATTGTATGAAAGCTTGAACATGACCAAAACATTTTTGGTTTCATTTTGAGCACAACTACCTTGGCCAAATAGTCAATTCACCTTGTGAGTGTGTGATCATTAGTAACCCCTTTGAGCATTTTGTTGATATCCATGTTGTATTTGCTAAACGCTTGTCTATAAGTGTTTAGTTCCGCTTTTTACATGGATGTTGATTCGTTGTTTTCTTGAACCTGATGGGCTTTTACTGTATAGTCTAAATTATAACTGCAAGTGCACAGCCTATCAAAGTAATATATAAGATTATCGAACCACAGAGACCAATTGTCAATCTATCGACTCTATTGTTAAGGTGTTTATCTAAGGCAGATCACTAAGGGATTGAGTTCAGTACAGAGAAATAAAAGCGAATAAAATTAAAGAGATAAAACAAACGGGATCGAATGTAAATCACGAGATCAGACAGTTTCCTAGCATGCATGTATAGTATTTACTTTTGGGCAATATTTTCCATTGATAGCAAAGAACTATTTAACAGGAACTTGTAGCTTTCGCATACTAAGAACCGAGTTTACTCTTTAAATTAAATTCCTTTATTGTCATTTATAAAGGGTGCCTAACGCGTTAAAGAAGTAAACCTATTTTTAAGAAACAAGTTATTTTGACTTAGTGAAAAAGTGTTTTAATTTGGAAAACTTAACTTAAAGAGATCCTTGGCTTTTGACCAAGAATCAGATTTTAATCCCACAAACGCGTCCGCAAATAGTTTCAAAATCGTTTTCTAAAATTATATCAAGTAATCCTACTTAACCAAACGAACTGCTTTCGCTCTTTTCGTTTGGTCAAGAACTAATCTGGCTTAATCTCAAGTATGGACGGCTTTCGATCTTACCCATAAACTTTTAAACACATTTAAACCAGTATTAAAGACTAAAACATCCCAAAGGTATTTCTATTAGCATGGCATGCAGAACATAGTTATGATTCGATCCTTACATTCTAACCCTAATAAATTTAGCTAGACATGGTAAGCATTTAAAGTCTATAAAACATGTAGACTATGATAAGAGCGTTTAAAGTCTATAAAACGTGTAGACTATGGTAAGAGCGTTTAGAGTCTATAAAACGTGTAGACTATGGTAAGAGCATTTAGAGTCTATAAAACATGTAGACTATGGTAAGAGCATTTAGAGTCTATAAAACGTGTAGACTATGGTAAGAGCATTTAGAGTCTATAAAACATGTAGACTATGGTAAGAGCATAAAATAAATGAAAGCAATTAAATTAGAACCTTGCTCCAATTAGAGGCTTGAATCTGATACAAGTCGTGGAAATGTAAAAGATAGTATGATAAACTTCAACCAAAGTGCTCCAAACTTGAATACAAACTCGTACACTCAAGTGTGATAACTTCCCGATGTGAGAATATTATCACTTTACAAAGTAGTAATATATGCCTAAGAAGTAACTTGACTGGATCTAAGTTTGCATCTAAGTTTGGATGAAAATGAAAATGAAATGAACTTGCTATTTATAGAAGATCTTGAAACTCTGTAAAGAGGAACATGCCCCTCAACTCCTTCTGAGCGGGAAATGGTTTGTGAAGGCCGCGGGCGCGGTGAGTGAAAATGGAGAGATCGTGGGAACGTGGCAGTTGGCCCCAGGGTGAAAGTGTGCCATGTCATTGCGTTCCCTGTAGCCGGCACGGAGCTGGATGCCATGTGTGTATTTTCTTGGAAAAACCCTATTTTTCTGGCGTTTTCGCTTGTTTTTTCTCTGAAGGCTCTGAAAGGACACGTGACCTGAAAAAAAAGGAAACAAGGGCATAATACTAGAAAAACAATAATAAAACTAAGGAAAACATGTGATATTCGAGTCAGAAACATAGTGCGATTCGGTGTTATCAAATTCTCCCACACTTAAACCTTTGCTTGTCCTCAAGCAAAACTCTCAGAAGTAGTCAAAGGGATACAAGTGTTTTTTCTAGTTATCGAGCTAAAGCAGTAAGGTTCAAGTGAGAGTGTGTTCGACAGGTACCAACTATTTTAACTAAGAACATCGAAGTGACACTTTACCGCAGAATGAGTACATAAACCTTATTCCTACACAAGTCAACTCCTATTACTCCCACTATGCTAAGACTTCTCTTCTAGGTAAGGTCCTTTTCATTCAGGTATAATCACATTAAGCCCGTTATCCGTACATACTCATAGTGTAGTGACCGGTTAGTGATTCTGATCTTTGCAATGGGATTCTGGTACAAGAATTGGTGTAATCTCGTTATTACCCAATTATAGCTGTGGAGGATCAGATCGTAATCTGCCCTACCGAGTTCAGCACCAGATACCTCTGAACCAGCCATAATGGGTAATGCCTTTTATTATTATTTTTCACTTTTTATTTTTTGTGGATGTTCGCACCAGTGGAATTAAATGATCGTGTGAGGATCACCCAATTCATGGTCGTAACCATACATTTTTGCTTATATATATATATATATATATATATATATATATATATATATATATATATATATATATATATATATATATATATATATATATATATATATATATATATATATATATATATATATATATATATATATATATATATATATATATATATATATATATATATTCCAAGGCAAAAAGATCATTCACTTATTTTCATCGATCCTACACGTAGCGCATGGTTAGGCCGGAGTCGACTACGAGAATAAACTACTTAGGACCTGTTTTGTAAAATTAAAATCATAGCATGGGGAGAAGACGAAATTAACTCTAATATTTACAAGGTCTATGGTGTAAAAGACGATGTTGATTTTTCAAAAAGGGTACCTAAGACTAATCACACTCTATCCTAAACCTAAAAACTTTACTTATGGCTCAAAAAACTAAAAACATGTTGTATTCATTTTTAGCAAAAAAATTTCTCAAGGCTAGGAAGTGGTGGAGAACTTAAGGATACGCTGCGCAAAATGACTCGTCAATTACATGTATTTTATTTAACGGCTAAACTACTAAAAGGGAAATAACTAAAAGATACTGAAAAATAAAGTACTGAAAAGGGAAATAACGGAAAAAGAAATAACGGAAAGGAAATAAAAGCGATAAAATGCTCCTCCCACACTTGAATTGGACATTGTCCCCAATGTTCCAAAACAAGTCTAGGTAGGAGATACCTGGTAAAACTAATGCCGTCCACTAGTACCCTCGCCATCCTGAGGTGAATGTCCAGAACGGCGGCGGCGATCTCTATCGAGGCTAAACTGTGCCATGCGCTCAGTGAGAGCAGCATTTGCAGTTTGTGTGGCCTCCATTAATTGGAAGTGAGTAGCGAAGCTAGTCTGCTGACGGTGCTGCTGGTTCTGGAAAGCCAATTGACTTTCCATGATGGTAGTCAGAGAGCGGGCATTTTGAATTTGAGACGCCTGCATGAAAGCCATGTTGTCGGCAACCTGTTGCTGGATCGTAGAAAGGAGGGCATCACGCCTCTCCTCTCTAGCCATATGCTCTCTCCACATATCCTCAGTGACATGGAAGCTCGGGACGGTACCTGCGGGAGGGTTAGAAGAAGATGGTGCAGTGTGTGATGGTGTAAATCGAGGAGGTGACTCTGTTTGAAAGTCATACTCGTCATCAGTGTTGTTCCCCTCCTCTAAAGGAACATTTGGAGGTAACGGACCAGTGAAAGCGGGAGCGCTTAAATCATAGGTCCAGTTACGCTCCAATCTAACGTCAATGCAACGGGTACAGGGGAGGACAACACTTGGTACAACAACATTACCAATCATAAGGTAATAGCCACCTTCCCTTCTCGCTTTGCAGAGGCGCATATCTTTCAAAAATTTCAGGCCTGCAGTACAAGGAGGAAGTGGCTCTAAAATAACAAGCTCGGTGGCCAAGCCAAGGGCACGAGCGATAGTAGTAACCAGGCCACCAAAAGAAATCGGTGCCCCCTTTTTTCGGACATAGCTCATGTGAGCAATCATAAAGGGCTCCAGGTTAATTTCGGTGTCGGTGAAGCATACTTGCATAATAATTAACTCTTTAGCATTCACCTTGTTCGGGTTTTCCCGAGCAAATATGGTGGATGCTAAAAGGTATCAGAAGACACGGATGGTCGGATTATGGACACTCGAGGCTAGCAGGTTGTGATCGGTGGGAATCAGAACTGACTGTTTTTGGAATGTTGGTTCGCGTTTGCGTTTGTTTTCGCAAAATGTCGCGGTAAGCAAGAGTCGCCACCGTCTTTCATTTTATCCAACAAGGAAAGGACAAAAGCACAGAAAAATTCCTTTTTGAGATATTTCTCGGGTTCGGGAGGTAGATTATAGAAAGGGAAGGTGTTAGCACCCTTTCTATCCGTGGTTATCCACGGGCTCTTAGGTACTTGCTCATTGTGTTTTCAAAAGTTTGCTTTTCTTTGTGTTTGTGGGTTTGAAAAGAGTTTTTGTTTTGAAAGGAGTGTAAGTGCGAAAAGTTTTGTTTTATTTTAAAAGGAGCAAGTACTTAAGAACCATCTACCTACTCAAAAAGGAATCAATCTGTACAAGTGTCCTTTAGACAATGCTATCCCACTATTGAGGAGTAGGTAGCATCGTCGTTGGAGTTTTCGGGTCAATTCGATTAAGGGACGTGTGGTCACTAAAGCAATGTTAGGACACCTTAGCGGTAACCCTAATATCCTAGATCATTTTTCCGAGGCAACCATTTCGAGGCAACTATGATCTTTGGACAAGAGGGCTACCTCTAAAACTTCCTATACTTAATGACCACGTTCGAGGCAACCAAGTGAGGTGTACCCTAAGAGTGGCATGTGCAAGTGTGTTATTTCGGTTAATTTTATCTCTACATGTCAATGGTTATCTATGTTGATTTTAAGTTCATACATTTGATCTTGTCATGCATTCCCTATTATTAAACATCTAAGATTTAATATTGTGCGGAAATTAAATTGCGGGAAATTAAATCTAAGCTATTACAAGGCGTCAGGTATTTACATCGCCAAAAACAAAACCCTTTAATTTAAATTGCGGAAAATAAAAATAAAACGATAAATAAAGTCCTAATTAGAAGCTATTACATACCAGAAGTAGTTACAATATTGGAAATAAATAGATCGCGTGCGAAAAATCAAGACGACACATTTTTAGGGTTTTGACCCCCTTTTTATTAAAGAAAGCATATTTTTTTTGTTATTTTTTGAATTAAATGGAATTAAAACTAAGTTAATTAATTAATCAAATGAAAAAAATATATTTTTTGGATTTTTTAATATTTAAGGAAATAAAATGATTAAAATTATTAAAAAAACCTAATATTCTAAATTGATTTGAAGTTATTGCAAAAATGTTAAATGTTACACCTATTTAAAACTAAATAAATTAATAATTATTTCCAACAATAAAGTGAAATTAGTTTTAATAAATAAAAATAATATTTTGGTTTTCTGATTTTATTAGGAAAATATTAATTATTTTGATTAGTAATTAATTAAGAAAAATAAATCAAGTAAATAAATAAAATGTTAAAAGAAAAGAAATAACCAAAAGGGGGGTGCTGGGCCCAATTTGAAGGTGAAATCAGCAATTATTTGGCCCATTAACATTCAGCCTGCTTTGACCTTGGCCATTCCATGCATGTGCGTTGACTGGAGAGTATGGTGAATATCCCATTTGAGCCATTGGATTTGATTTGCAGGCCATCTGGCATGTGGATCTTTGAGGCATATGGTGCACTACACTTTAAGCGCTGCATGAGAATATCTGAAGAAAAATTAAACAAAAGTTTTGGGGGACCTGGGATTCGAACCCAGGTCCCAAGGGGTAATCCACTAACATGCTTACCATCTCTACCAGCGCGTTCTTTTGTTAAGGGAATACAAAACAAATATTATATTCAAAACTCAATTATTATGCTAGAAATAAAAAAAAAAGCGCGAAATTTAAATGGACCAATGGGAGGGAGACGTCTGGTCGTCTTCTCCAACAGAACTCTGGTTTTCTTACCTACGAATTTTTATCCGCAGGAAGATCCGTGGGATCGTCCTAAAATCACTTTCGGGTCATGTAAACACACACTAAGAGTATCAACGTGATCGTCTCTCTTCCCTGAACACAACTATGGCCATGGTTTGCCTTGATTGTACCTGTACCAAAAATGCCTAAAAACAAAGCTTGGAAACCCTAGGTTCAGGTATCACGTTAGAGGCCATGAAAATAAAATCAAATAATGTAGACATGTTGGAAATTATGCAAGGATCAAGATTATGTCCATGGTTTATCAAAAAGATGCAAGAATGAGTGGTTTCTATTTCATGTTCAGAGCCATATTCAAGAACACTTACATCGCTTTTCAGATGGCTTCAGGCCTTGGTTTTGGTTGCTATAGCTTCAGGAGATTGCAAGCAAGAACACCACGTTGTATTTTGGATTGAAACGAGCCCTAAGCGTGATTTCAGTTTCCACTTTTTCAAGCTTTTTCTCCAATTTTGTTTGGCCGTTTCTACACTTCTTTGCTCGTGTTCTTTGCATGCCTGGCTTGTGTGTGTATAAGGGAATGAATTTAGGTTAAAACTTGGGCTTGAATCCATGTGCATTGAAGATGGAAGATGTGATTTGATCACCATTGATAAAGTTTCCAAAACTATGCCAAATCCAAGATTTTGTGCACAACAATGCTTGATACGAATTTCATTATGTGAATCATGATATTTTCAAGCTGTAATGATCAAAAATCTCATTCCATTAATTTTTGGATTTTATTTGAATTAATATTGATTTAAAATGAATTAAATCAATAAAAATTAAATAAAATAGAAAAATAAATGATTGGTCATGAAATTGAAGATGGGACACGTGTGTGGTGTGAAAATACCAAATCAAGTGGTAAAAAGTGGACCCTTTTGTCAAAAATTGAAGTTTTGAGGATAGTTGACTTTTGGCAATTTTGGAAAAATGTCCAACTTCAACAATGCATAACTTCTTCAATTTTGAACTTTTGGAAGTGTTCTTGGACTTTTTATAAACCTTGAGATGTCGTATAAACAACCTTTTTGGTCTCATATCATTTTGATGTGCCATTCTCAAGTTATAAGCTTTGGCAAAAAAGGTGTTTTTGTTGACCTTCAAAAATGACCTATAATGTCCAAATTTGTAACTTTTTGTGAGTGCATTTCTTGATATTGGAGTGTGAAGATGGATTGTAGGAAATTGCATCCTCTTCAAAATGAGATTTGGATGGGTCATTTATCATAAAGTATGAGAAAGTTATGCTTGGTCAAAGTTGAGTTGACTTTTCCTGCAAAACCCTAATTTAGCAACTTTTGAATCTTGATGAATCTTGAGCAATCCTTGATGAATCATGATCAACCCTTGATCAAATGATGAATTATCCTTCAAAATGAGAATTTTGACAAAAAATCTTGAGGTTTGACTGTATTTGGGTCACAGTTGACTTTTGCCCTAGCACAATCGATTTTTGGACCCCTTGAGCAATTGCCTGACCAAACTTTCTCTGCAAGGCTTGAAATTTGACATGGATGAACTTGAGAACATGTTAGGACATTGGGGAGCATTTGAGACCATTTGGATCTGAGGACCTTGATGCAACACAAAACCCTAATTTTGAATTGACTGCCTTATGAGGTGATTTGACTGTCCAACTCTTAAGCCATCTTGAACAACTTGGAGATGATTCTTGACATCTCTTGAGGAATATGGGAGGGCAAAGTTTGGGGTACAACAGTTGCCCATGTTCAATCTTCTTAAACCCGAGGATATAGATTGGCATTCGGACCTTTCGTGATCCGAAGGTGGAAGATGATTGAACATTATAGTGCCCAGAAATTTGCACTCGCATGAAGTAGAATTTTTATTGTGATGTCGGGAATAGGCTTACAAATGCCATTTGGAGATTTATGATGGGAGATGGGCTTAACGATGCCATCCGAAGGAGTGTCGATCACGTAAGAGATTCCTTAGCGAGAGCTTGTATACCTGTTGTTGAGGGAGATTCCGCTGGGGAATGTTGTTCTTTGTCTTACGAGAAATAGAACTTTAGGAGCTTCGGTCGTCCGTTATTCTACTGGGGAATCATCTCTATCGAATTTTAGGAGCTTCGGTCGTCCGTTATTCTATTGAGGAATCATCTCTGTTGAAGAGGTGAGAGTGAACTACTATCTGGTCGTAACCCAGGCTTCATAGTGATAAGACCGACTGCTATCTGGTCGTAATCCAGGATTTATAGTGACTTACTGGGGAGATGAGATTAAACTTGCTATCCGGTCGTAATCCAGGCTTTGCAATACCTCACTTCTTATCTGGTCGAAATCCAGGCTTCAGAACAAATCAAGTGATTATCCGGTCGCATCCGGGCTTCAACTTGAATTTAGGGCACACTAATATCCAGCCGACTTCGGGCTTCTTAGTAACTGTCCATGTAAACTACTATTTGGTCGGAATCCAAGCTTCACAGTGC
This sequence comes from Vicia faba, assembly GCA_948472305.1. Lineage (NCBI taxonomy): Eukaryota > Viridiplantae > Streptophyta > Magnoliopsida > Fabales > Fabaceae > Vicia > Vicia faba. The sequence goes on along the minus strand of OX451739.1, from coordinate 341,416,310 downwards.
CTTGTACCGCTATCTGGTCATAATCCAGGCTTCACGATGTGTTATACCATTATCTGGTCGAATCCAGGTTTCGTGGTGTCATGTACTGCTATCTGGTCGAATCCAAACTTCATAATACCTCACCTCTTATCTGGTCGAAATCCAGGCTTCAGAATAAATCAAGTGGTTATCCGATCGCATCCGGGCTTCTCTTTGACTATTGGGTTTAGTAATATCCGGTCGAATTCGGGCTTCATAGTAACTGGCTAGGTAAACTGATATTTGGTCGTAATCCAATCTTCATAGTGTCCCTTAATGCTATCTGGTCGTAATCCAGGCTTCACGATGTATCATACCACCATCTGGTCGAAATCCAGGCTTCGTAGTACTCTTGGTTGCTATCTGGTCGAAATCCAGTCTTCACAACATCTTCTACCATTATCTGGTCGTAATCCAGGCTTCATGGTCTTGTATTGTTTTCTGGTCATAATCCAGGCTTCACAATAACTTGCTGAGTTGTTATCCGGTCGTGATCAGGGCTTCACGGCTTGCGTTTATGATATACCACTATCTGGTTGAATCCAGGCTTCATGGTGCTTACTGAGCTGCTATCCGGTCGTAATTCGGGCTTCATGGCTCACTGGGGAATAAACTATTATTCGGTCGGTCTTCGGGCTTCATAGCTTACTTTTGAGAGATATCACTATCTGGTCGTAATCCAGGCTTCGCGGTAGTCTGATATTGTTATCTGGTCGTAATCCGGGCTTCACAATATGCTGTAGAAATCAAGATACTATTCGGTCGTACCCGGGCTTCATAACTTGAATTTTGATTGTATGTTTCCTGAAAGGTAACGGTCAGTCTTATGCAATGCATGATATGGATCAATAATTATGTTCTCAATATAAATGAGATTGTATGGTATGATGCATGTATCATGATGTATGGACATGTAATGTTTTAGATGGGGAAAATAAATCCCGGAGCTGCTGGAGCATAAAGTTGAATGCTTCGCTTCCATTGGGGATGATGAACGAAGGTGATAAACTTGCAGGAGAGGATAACTCCGTTGGGGAATAAACTGATGAGGATATTATTCCGAGGGGAATTACTCTGTGGGGAAGGGATGTTCTGCTGAAGATTTTAACGATAAACTCCGCTGGGGATTCTGTTGATAAGCTCTGTTGGGGATTTTAATGATGACTTCCATTGGGGATGGATTACCGTTGTTGGTGACACTGAATCTGTTGAGGATTGAACTCCTGCTTGGGGAAAGGAAAGAACTTCGTTGGGGAAGATTTTTCAGTTGCTGGGGGATGTCTTTATACTCCGTTGAAGAATATTAAGACCTTCTGGGGATACCAAACCTTTTTAGCGCTTGATGGTGGATTGACTCTGCTTGAGGAGAGTATTGTTGATTCGTTCATGGTTTCCAGTTTCAGCTGAGAGAGCTATTATCACTGTCTTACCCTGCGAGAAGTGGATGTATCTTAGCCATATCCTTCAGCTGAATCTATCTTGGTACCTGGTGGACAGAGCAAATTGTACAATTCCGGCAATTCTTATTTTCCCCTGTTTCTATTATTACCAGTAACTCATCTTTCGTTTTGCATGTAAATATTTATGATCAGCAATTGATGTCAAATGCATATATCAAAAATAAACATTGGACGTTCTTTGCAAAACAAAATAGATAAAGGAAAAACAACTTGAAATTTCTGAAAATGAATTTGTATTGATTTTGAATTTTGGCCTGCAAATAGACATTTTTTGTACAAGAGGCTGACGTCCTAGTAAGAGAACGCCGTCGAACAAATAGAATTTATACAATTTGTGAAAAGGAAACAAAACAGCTATGTGAATGATCCCATTAGGTTCCAACTCTGCTATTGCCTTTATGTCCTCGAGTATCTCATCACTTTGCTGATTGGTTGAAGATGAATTTGATTGATTAGTGTCGTCCGAGCTTGATAGTCGATACCGAAGTCTGGATGCGAGGTGATCCAATGAGACATAGTGTTATGCTTTGATCCCTAACTTTTGCTTGGACCGCCCTTTCGGGTTTTCAGTCCACCGGGATACCCATTTTTGCCCAAGCCGCCTTTTCAGGTTTTCGACTTACCGGGTGTACAGATTTTTATTTTCATCCCTTATTTTTTCCCGAACCCTTTTGGTTCGCCGGGAAGCCCTTATTTTTTCCTAGGCCAGTCAACCTAGCGGGTCTTTGATTATGCGTAGTATCTTTTCACTATGTCTGCATTGACGGGGTGAGGAAGGTCGTCACCATCCATGGTGGTTAGAATCATAGCTCCTCCTGAGAAAATGTTCTTAACCACAAATGGCCCTTCGTAAGTAGGGGTCCATTTGCCCCTGGGATCGCCTTGAGGTAGAATAATGCGCTTGATTACCAGGTCCCCAACTTGATACTCTTGTCGTCTGACTTTCTTGTTAAATGCCTTGATCATCCGTTTTTGGTATGTCTGACCATGACAAATAGCAGTAAGTCTCTTTTCGTCGATTAGGTTCAGTTGATCAAGCCGGGTCTGAATCCAGTCATCTTCTCTCAAACCTTCATCCTTCATGATCCGAAGAGAGGGTATCTGAACTTCAATAGGCAAGACTGCCTCCATGCCATAAACCAAGGAATAGGGTGTTTCCCATGTTGACGTCCGTGCTGAGGTATGGTACCCATGAAGAGCGAATGGTAACATCTCGTGCCAGTATTTGTATGTCACTGTCATCTTCTGCACAATCTTCTTAATGTTCTTATTAGCTGCTTCTACAGCCCCATTCATCTTCGTCCGGTAGGGAGAAGAGTTATGATGCTGTATCTTGAACTGTTCGCAGAGCTCAGTGAGCATCTTGTTGTTGAGATTGGTACCATTGTCCGTAATGATCCTCTCTGGTACACCATATCGACAGATCAGATTGTGCCGAATGAACCGTGCCACGACGTTCTTGGTTACGGTAGCAAAGGAAGCTGCTTCAACCCACTTCGTAAAGTAATCAATTGCTACCAGGATGAAACGATGCCCGTTGGATGCCGTAGGTCTGATCTCGCCGATCATATCAATGCCCCACATTGCAAAAGGCCACGGTGCCGTCAAGACGTTTAGAGGAACTGGAGGTATGTGCCCCTTATTAGCATAGACTTGGCACTTGTGACATGTCCGAGAATGCTGATAACAGTCGGCTTCTATTGTGGACCAGTAATATCCTGCCCGAAGGATTTTCTTTTCCATGGTATGTCCACTGGAATGAGTTCCGAAAGTACCTTCATGCAGCTCTGCCATGATCCTTTCTGCTTCAATCTTATCCACATAACGCAGTAAGGTCGAATCATGGTTACGTTTGTAAAGGATGCCGTTGCTGATGAAGAACTTCGCCGCGAACCTCCTCAGAAACTTCTTGTCATTAACAGATGCACCCTCGGGGTATTCTTGAGCTTCAAGGTACCTCTTCACCTCATGATACAAGGGCTTTTTTGTTACCTCTTCAGTCTCAAGATCACAATAATGTGCAGGTTCGTCCAATCTTTCAATAATGATCCGGGGAGCTTCATTGTCCCAATTGACTTTAAACATAAAAGACATCGTAGCCAGCGCGTCCGCTAGCTGATTCTCCTATCTAGGGAAGTGTTCAAAGGTTATCTCCTCGAAATGGGGAAGCAGTTTCAACACGTACTCCTTGTAAGGAATAAGATTTGGGTATTTCGTATCCCACTCGCCTTTGATCTGACTGATCACGAGAGTGGAATCTCCGAAAACACTTAGAAACTTAATCCTTAGGTCAATAGCTACTCGAAGACCCATAATGCACGCTTCATACTCCGCCATGTTGTTGGTGCAGTTGAAACATAATCGGGCTGTAAACGGAGTATGAGAGCCTTTAGGAGATATGATCACGGCGCCAATGCCATTACCCAAAGCGTTCGAAGCTCCATCAAAGTACATAGACCATCGGGATCCTTCCTCAGGTCTTTCATTCGGTCAAGGTGTCTCATAATCAGTTATCAACCTGATATTCTCGTCCGGAAATTAAAAGTTCATAGACTGGTAATCATCCACTGCCTGATGTGCCAAATGATCTGCCAACACACTTCCCTTAATTTCCTTTTGGGTCGTATACTGTATGTCATACTCAGTCAAGATCATCTGCCATCTTGCTATTCTTCCGGACAAGGCAGGCTTCTCGAAGATATACTTGATTGGATCCATCTTTGATATCAACAGAGTAGTGTGAGTCAACATATATTGTCTCAGCCGGCGAGCAGCCCATGCCAAAGCGCAGCAAGTTTTCTCGAGTAGTGAGTATCGGGTCTCATAGTCGGTAAACGTTTTGCTAAGGTAGTAAATAGCATGCTCTTTTCGGCCAGACTCGTCATGCTGCCCCAACACACACCCCATTGAGTTGTCAAGTACTGTCAAGTATAAGATCAGAGGTATCCCTTCAACTGGTTGCATCAGGATGGGTGGCTCTTGGAGATACTCTTTGATCCTTTTGAAAGCGGCCTGGAATTCATCGTTCCAACGTACCACTTGATCTTTCTTCAGCAGCTTGAAGATTGGCTCACAAGTAGCAGTTAGGTGTGAGATGAATCGGGAAATATAATTCAGTCGTCCCAGAAAGCCTCTGACTTCTTTCTCTGTTCTGGGAGCTGGCATCTCTTGTACGGCTTTCACCTTGGCCAGGTCCACTTGAATACCTTTGTCGCTTACAATAAAACCTAGCAGCTTACCAGACCTCACCCCGAAGGTGCACTTGTTCGGGTTTAACCTCAGCTTGTACAACTTCAACCTGTCAAACAGCTTCTGTAGATGGTCAAGGTGTTCTTCCTCAGTCTGGGACCTTGCAATCATATCGTCGACGTATACTTCAATCTCATGACGGATCATGTCATGAAACAAAGCAACCATGGCACGTTGAGACGTTGCCCCAACATTTTTCAACCCAAAAGGCATGACCTTGTAGCAAAAGGTACCCCACTGAGTAACAAAGGTCGTCTTCTCCATGTCCTCGGGAGCCATTTTATCTAATTATAACCGGAGAAGCCATCCATGAAGGAGAAGACCTTGTACTGAGCAGTGTTGTCAACCAGAACATCGATATGAGGCAGAGGGAAGTCATCCTTGGGGATTGCCCTGTTCAAATCCCTGTAGTCAACACACATTCGGACCTTACCATCTTTCTTCGGCACTGGAACCACATTGGCAACCCACTGAGGGTAAGAAGTCACTGCTAGAAAACCGGCGTCAAACTGTTTCATAACTTCATCCTTGATTTTCTCAGACATCTCTGGGCGCATACGACGAACCTTCTATTTTACTGGAGGACAATCTTCCTTGGTAGGTAGGCTATGAACCACAATGTCGGTATCCAAACCCGACATATCTTCGTAAGACCAAGCAAAGATCTCAACATAGTCACACATCATCTGAATTAGCCGTTGTTTCACATTAGATTCCAGATTGGCATCAACCTTGACTTCCTTCTTGTCTGTCTCAGTACCCAGATTCACTGATTCTACCGGCTCTTCATGTGGCTGAATGACCCTCTTTTCCTGGAGTAGTAGTCTTGCAAGTTCACCAGGCACTTCACAATCATCTTCACCTTCATCTTCGGCTAAGTTGATCGGATTTTCAAAGTCATAACTGGCAGTAGCAGAGTCGTTACCAGTAGGATCTAGAGTGGATATGGACCTGTATATGTGAGTGTGTGTAAAATAGCTATTTTGAAATATATAATAAATAAAAACAAGGAGCTCAAAATTTGAAATGCAAGAACGTCCAATACTTTTATTAATGATATATGAAAATGACACACAAAAGCCCTCACAAATGAAGCCACAGTGCCCCGGGTAAGACACCGGGCCATAAAGTTTAAAACATTGTCTATTACATATTCAAAACAAAAGTTCATTACTGGGTAATCACAGAAACAAGCATAGAATCCTTCGCTGTCCAGTTGCTTAATCCACCATTGGCAGTCGGGTAGATCCAACTGTCGATATCAAACTCTTCATCATCATCATCCCTGATAGCATTTACCCCTGCCTCTTGTTTAGGCTTCTCTGGTGCTCCGAACTCAATCTCTTTCGCATCAATCAAGTCTTGTATCTTGTTCTTCAAAGCCCAACAATCATCTGTATTATGCCCTGGGCTATCGGAGTGATAAGCGCAGCAGGCGTTAGGGTTATACCTTGGTGACGTTGTATTTGAATTCTTTGGGGGTTCCCTTAGAGTCACCAGATTACTCTTCAGCAACTGTGGCAGAATCTGAGATAAGGTCATGCTGAGACGAGTGAATTGCCTCTTAGGTCTCTCATCCTTCTGTTGATTGTTGTGCTGAGGAGCACCAGCAGGTTTTGAAATAACAACCACATTGACAGCTTGGCGGTGTTCAAATCTATCCTGTCTTCTTGCACTGTAGACAACACTAGACTCTTTCTTAAACGACTTCTTCTCGGTGCTTGATGAAGCACCCTTCTGTATCTTCCCAGCCTTAATACCAGCTTCAATCCTCTCACCAGTCAAAATAAGATCTGTAAATCCAGATGAAGAGCTTCCAATCAAGTGGTTGAAAAATGGACCAGACAGGGTCCCCAAAAACATGTCAACAAGCTCCCGATCAGCCAAGGGTGGTTTCACCCTACCGGCGAGGTCCCTCCACTTCTGAGCATAATCTTTAAATCCTTCACCCGTTCCCATTGACATACCCTGGAGTTGGGTACGCGTAGGAGCGAGCTCGGAGTTGTACTGATACTGCCTGTAGAATGCAGTAGCCAAATCTTCCCAACTGCGGATACTGGCTCAGTCCAACTGATAGAACCACTCAAGCTGAGTCCCTGAGAGACTGTCTTGAAAGAAATGGATCCATAAGTTCTTATCAGCAGTGTAAGGCTGGATCTTCCTCACATATGACCGGAGGTGCAGCTTCGGACAGGAAACTCTGTCATACTTGGCAAAGGCTGGTGCCTTGAATTTATGGGGAATCACCACCCCAGATGATAGACCTAGATCTTGGAAGTCCATACCGTGCACCTTATAAATTTCCATAGCGCTCAAATGGTCTTCCAGTTGTTTGTACTTATCCTCAACAGGAGGATACTATTCTTCATCATAGTTCGTCTCGTTGTCGGAGACCACAGGGCTAGGAGCCCTCCTTTCTTGTGGACTATCTTTCCCTCCAGATGAGGTGGTCATATCAACTTCATTATGTAGCCTGTTCCCAAACCTAGGACCAGTGTTGAACAGGATTGTCCTCTTCTTCTTCTTCTTCTTTTTCTCCTTCAGAATCAAGGTCTTCAGGTCCTGCTGACCCTTAGCTAGGCTCATGAACATCTCTTGAAATTGGGCATTCTGGGCCTGGAGGGCCTTGATAGCTTGCTCAGTTGAAGGTTCAGTAGACATGATGATCACTGAAATAAACAGCGAAGAAGATAAGAGACATGTAAAGGGTACCTGTTTATGAAGTGCATGGGATGAAATGCGTATGATTATGATTTCAAAGACAATTGAGATTCAAATTTGTAAACAAGAAGGGAAACACACTTTATTAGATGACTTTGTAATTCAAAATGTTCAACAACTTGCCCTTAAGAAATTACAAGAATGGAAATACCGAAAAGTAAATAAAAACTAGAAGGGAAATCATCAAAGGTCCATCAATGCTCCCATGGTCTCTTCTTCTCAGTGCGGACATAGTCATTGAGAATCCGCTCGTTTTCTAACTGCCTAGTCAGCTTCTGGATATTTTGTTCTTGCTCGTTGAACTTCTCTCGATAAGAATCCCGTTCATCCCTCAACTGCATCCAAGACCTCTTCCGTTCCCCAATGTCAGTGGGCATATAAGGATTGAGAATGGTTGGAAGAACCCCTTCTTCATTAGGAACTTCAAGAGTGACAGGCCGAACAGCTTCATATGGCATACCTAGCTTCTGGGCACGGATGCGGACCCATTTGAGATACGGCTCCATTGGCAGAGAAGTCTTTGGACCCAGCTCATGTGGATCAGATTGGTGAACTCTGTCCCAAGCCCTTATGAATCTACGATGTTGCTCGTCGCTATCCCCTTGAAAATCAAAGATGATATGAGGCATTAGCATCTCATGAGGTCCTTCTCTTCTGGCTCTTCCAAACTGACAGAGAGCTAAGCATGGGTTATAAGAAATTCCTCCATGGGTTCCTATCAATGGAACATTAGGATACTCTCCACAGCTATCAATGACAGTCACCTCATCCATACCTTTGAGAGTCCAGATAATGTCATTATGAGAAAGAGACATCACCCTATAAGCCCAACCCATTCCTTATTTGTTCTTCAGCACTGACTTAGGGAGGTGCGAAATAAACCACCTCGACAATAAAGGAGCACAACACATCACGGTTCCCCGCTTTCGGACAGTACGAGCATAGAGCTGATGAAGAATGTCACCCAAGAGAGTGGGTACAGGGTTCTGAGAGATGAAGATATTTATAGCATTCACATCAACAAAAGTGTCAGGATTCAGAAACAATACCAAGCCATAAATCATAAGAGCCAGAATATCCTCGAACACCTTAAAGTCTAGGCTATCCCAGAAGTAATTAGCCTTGCCAACCAAGAACTTAGTCAGAAATCCCCTTGCTCCACTTCTAGTCTCCCAATTAGCCATCACTTCCTCTTTAGTCAAATGAAGGGCTGCAGCAATTTCTTCGGGCCTAAGAGTCTTTTCCCAACCAGTAAACGGGGTCTGCTCCAGAACAGAGATACCTAGCAGCTCAGAGAACTCTTCTAGGGTAGGAACCAGGTGGAAGTCCTGGAAAGTAAAACAATGGTACAACGGATCATAGAACTGGACCAGGACACTCATCATCTGCTCGTCCAATTTAGAGGTGACCAAACCGAGAAGAGAACCATGCCTTCTGATGAAGGAAGTAGTGTCAGGAATCTTGGCAACCAACTCGTTAAGCAAGGTAGGGGCTTGAACAAAGTTGATCCGGATGGTATTCTTACGCACGGGCATCATGATGACCTACAAAACAGAGCAAAGATGAAACCCTCTTGTCTTTGAAATAGGTTAGTCTTATGCAAGATGTATGCAATATTATGATGTCATGATGTCTTGATAAAGGCACACCACAAGTATCCACAAAAAGCAAACATGGTAAAGGCACACAAGTCACACTGAGAGCCCTTAGATTTCAGGCTGGCATGGAGCTTAGGTACTACCCTCTTTCAGTTCAGTTGGTTTAAACATGTCCTAAAAATAGTAATCGGGTTCTAGAGGATCTCAATATCACTGACTACCCTCAATCGGTCATAATTCCAGTTTAGCAACCTTTTCTTGCGGCCGGAATCATCACGAGAGTTTAGTCTCAATGAGTGTAGCATATTGCTACTGTTCTATGGCCAAGTTGGTCAATTTAAGGTTCTAAGGTCAGTTGGTGCTTAATGACCCCTTAGAAGACCCATATTCTCCTCGTTCCAACACAAGGGATATCGGTACAGACTAAAGTGCCACACCAACGTAGCTACTGCTTCATCCGTATCGGTCTACGCCGTACAGATCCCTCACAGTTTATTGCTACTTACCTAAAGGGTATCCCCAGATCCGGGTTAGGATCTATAGAACTCTGATACAAGCCCACAAAATTAAAGCATACAATTGAAAACACAATGATCTAATCCTAAGGTACACCTCACTTTAAGATCTCCCCAACAAAGTCGCCAGTTCTGTGATCGGTGGGAATGAGAACTGACTGTTTTTGGAATGTTGGTTCGCGTTTGCGTTTGTTTTCGCAAAATGTCGCGGTAAGCAAGAGTCGCCACCGTCTTTCATTTTATCCAACAAGGAAAGGACAAAAGCACATAAAATTCCTTTTTGAGATATTTCTCGGGTTTGGGAGGTAGATTATAGAAAGGGAAGGTGTTAGCACCCTTTTTATCCGTGGTTATCCACGGGCTCTTAGGTACTTGCTCATTGTGTTTTCAAAAGTTTACTTTTCTTTGTGTTTGTGGGTTTGAAAAGAGTTTTTGTTTTGAAAGGAGTGTAAGTGCGAAAAGTTATGTTTTGTTTTAAAAGGAGAAAGTACTTAAGAACCATCTACCTACTCAAAAAAGAATCAATCTGTACAAGTGTCCTTTAGACAATGTTATCCCACTATTGAGGAGTAGGTAGCATCGTCGTTGGAGTTTTCGGGTCAATTCGATTAAGGGACGTATGGTCACTAAAGCAATGTTAGGACGCCTTAGCGGTAACCCTAATATCCTAGATCATTTTTCCGAGGCAACCGTTTCGAGCCAACTATGATCTTTGGACAAGAGGGCGACCTCTAAAACTTCCTATACTTAATGACCACGTTCGAGGCAACCAAGTGAGGTGTACCCTAAGAGTGGCATGTGCAAGTGTGTTATTTCGGTTAATTTTATCTGTACATGTCAATGGTTATCTATGTTGATTTTAAGTTCATACATTTGATCTTGTCATGCATTCCCTATTATCAAACATCTAACAGTTAATATTGTGTGGAAATTAAATTGCGGGAAATTAAATCTAAGCTATTACAAGGCGTCGGGTATTTACAACGCCAAAAACAAAACCCTTTAATTTAAATTGCGGAAAATAAAAATAAAGCGATAAATAAAGTCCTAATTAGAAGCTATTACATACCGGAAGCAGTTACAATATTGGAAATAAATAGATCGTGTGCAAAAAATCAAGACGACACATTTTTAGGGTTTTGACCCCTTTTTATTAAAGAAAGCATATTTTTTTGTTATTTTTTGAATTAAATGGAATTAAAACTAAGTTAATTAATTAATCAAATGAAAAAAATATATTTTTTGGATTTTTTAATATTTAAGGAAATAAAATGATAAAAATTATTAAAAAAACCTAATATTCTAAATTGATTTTAAGTTATTGCAAAAATGTTAAATGTTACACCTATTTAAAACTAAATAAATTAATAATTATTTACAACAATAAAGTGAAATTAGTTTTAATAAATAAAAATAATATTTTGGTTTTCTGATTTTATTAGGAAAATATTAATTATTTTGATTAGTAATTAATTAAGAAAAATAAATCAAGTAAATAAATAAAATGTTAAAAGAAAAGAAATAACCAAAAGGGGGGTGCTGGGCCCAATTTGAAGGTGAAATCAGCAATTATTTGGCCCATTAACGTTTAGCCTGCTTTGACCTTGGCCATTCCATGCATGTGTGTTGACTGGAGAGTATGGTGAATATCCCATTTGAGCCATTGGATTTGATTTGTAGGCCATCTGGCATGTGGATCTTTGAGGCATATGGTGCACTACACTTTAAGCGCTGCATGAGAATATCTGAAGAAAAATTAAACAAAGGTTTTGGGGGACCTGGGATTCGAACCCAGGTCCCAAGGGGTAATCCACTAACATGCTTGCCATCTCTACCAGCGCGTTCTTTTGTTAAGGGAATACAAAACAAATATTATATTCAAAACTCAATTATTATGCTGGAAATAAAAAAAACAAGCGCGGAATTTAAATGGACCAATGGGAGGGAGACGTCCGATCGTCTTCTCCAACAGAACTCTGGTTTTCTTACCTGCAGATTTTTATCCGCAGGAAGATTCCTGGGATCGTCCTAAAATCACTTCCGGGTCATGTAAACGCACACTAAGAGTATCAACGTGATCGTCTCTCTTCCTTGAACACAACTATGGCCATGGTTTGCCTTGATTGTACCTGTACCAAAAATGCCTAAAAACAAAGCTTGGAAACCCTAGGTTCGGGTATATCGTTAGAGGCCATGAAAATAAAATCAAATAATGTAGACATGTTGGAAATTATGCAAGGATCAAGATTATGTCCATGGTTTATCAAAAAGATGCAAGAATGAGTGGTTTCGATTCCATGTTCAGAGCCATATTCAAGAACACTTACAACGCTTTTCAGATGGCTTCAGGCCTTGGTTTTGGTTGTTATAGCTTCAGGAGATTGCAAGCAAGAACACCACGTTGTGATTTTGGATTGAAAGGAGCCCTAAGTGTGATTTCAGTTTCCACTTTTTCAAGCTTTTTCTCCAATTTTGTTTGGCCGTTTCTGCACTTCTTTGCTCGTGTTCTTTGCATGCCTGACTTGTGTGTGTATAAGGGAATGAATTTAGGTTAAAACTTGGGCTTGAATCCATGTGCATTGAAGATGGAAGATATGATTTGATCACCATTGATAAAGTTTCCAAAACTATGCCAAATCCAAGATTTTGTGCACAACAATGCTTGATACGAATTTCATTATGTGAATCATGATATTTGCAAGCTGTAATGATCAAAACATCTCATTCCATTAATTTTTGGATTTTATTTGAATTAATATTGATTTAAAATGAATTAAATCAATAAAAATTAAATAAAATAGAAAAATAAATGATTGGTCATGAAATTGAAGATGGGACACGTGTGTGGTGTGACAAGACCAAATCAAGTAGAGAAAAGTGGGCCCTTTTGTCAAAAATTGGAGTTTTGAGGATAGTTGACTTTTGGCAATTTTGGAAATATGCCCAACTTCAACAATTCATAACTTCTTCAATTTTAAACTTTTGGAAGTGTTCTTTGACGTTTTAGAAACCTTGAGATGTGCTCTAACCAACCTTTTTTGTCTTATCTCATTTTGATGTTCCATGCTCAAGTTATAAGCTTTGGAAAAAAAGGTGTTTTTGTTGACCTTCAAAAATGACCTATAATGTCCAAATTTGTAACTTTTTGTGAGTGCATTTCTTGATCTTGGGGTGTGAATATGGATTGTAGGAAATTGCATCCTCTTCAAAATGAGATTTGGATGGGTCATTTCTAATAAAGTATGAGAAAGTTATGCTTAGTCAAAGTTGAGTTGACTTTTCCTACAAAACCCTAATTTAGCAACTTTTGAATCTTGATGAATCTTGAGCAATCCTTGATGAATCATGATCAACCCTTGATCAAATGATGAATTATCCTTCAAAATTAGAATGTTGACAAAATATCTTGAGGTTTGACTGTATTTGGGTCATAGTTGACTTTTGCCCTAACATCGTCGATTTTTGGACCTCTTGAGCAATTGACTGACCAAACTTTCTCTGCAAGGCTTGAAATTTGACATGGATGAACTTGTGAACATGTTAGGACATTGGGGAGAATTTGAGAACATTTGGATCTGAGGAACTTGATGCAACACAAAACCCTAATTTTGAATTGACCGCCTTAGGAGGTGATTTGACTGTCCAACTCTTGAGCCATCTTGAACAACTTGGAGATGATTCTTGACATGTCTTGAGGAATATGGGAGGGCATATTTTGGGGTACAACACAGGCCATCAAAAGAATTTGCTTCTTGGTTTGTAAGTTTTTGCCAGAAAGCATAGCCATCGGTTGTCCATTCCGTATCCAAGGGTGCTTCACAAATAGCACCTTCCCCAAAAGGCATCCCTAACAACTCAGCTAAACCGTCGGTAGAGTAACTATATTCGCGGTTAAACATTCTAAATTGTACCCCACCTACGGTACTAGCAGTGTTAGGTGTGACATTATAAATAAGTCAACTTAAAAACTCATATGTCAACCTTGGGTAGGTAGGTTCTTTTGCAGAGAAAATATTATGCATGCCTATTTTATCTAATAAATGAAAAACACTATGATAAATACCTAAAGTGTAGAGACAGTCTTCGTCTATATACCTGGTTGAGTAAATTGCCGTAGACTATAGCTTTTCGAGCAGCTTCCTTTGTGTGGATCCCGGTTTGCCGCTTCGAAGAACATACCCTTTGAAGTCCATTTTGATTGTTTTGAATGATTTGGAGAAAGAAAAATAGTATGGTGGAGGAAGAAAATAGTGATTTTTATAGATTTGGAAGGTTTGTAGTGGGAAAAGAAATATAATAGAGAATTAGTTGAAGTGGAAAAATTATGGAAGGTAAGGTATGAAAATGTGGGTAAAATGAGGAAGAAAATGGGTTTTAAATAGGAAAAAATGGAGTAAATGGTGAGTTTTCCGAAAAGTAGCCGTTTGTTACCGTTGGAGGTCCGCGGGCGCGGTCTGTTGAATTTCTAGTTGGGCCGGATTTTGTTCTTTGGGCAATTGGGCTTCAAAAATGGTGGCTTGCTCTTATCACTTGGGGTGTACCTAGCGTTTTAAGGTGAAAATATATTTATTTTTTTTTGTAAAATATTTGTGTATATCATACACATACATTTTATTTTCTAATTTTTGCAAAATAAAATAAAACAAGTTAAGAGAAAATAAAATAAACACACAATATGTATGTAAATGTAAGTGAGTACGAAGTGCAACTGAACTGAAAAACAGAAAAAGTAAGTCTGAGAAAAATAAAAATAGTATAATAATAATAGCAATGGTGGACGTCTCATGATCAGATATCAACAAAGTCACGTCCTCGCAGCTCAGCCACCTGGCGTCTGAGCTCAGCAATCTTGTGTGTCAAATCGTCGATCTCGCCAGCATATGTGGCACCATCTAGCTTTACCTGTAGGGTAAGATCAGCCACCTCATGGCGAAGTGTAGCCATCTCAGCTCTCATGGCTGCCATCTGCGCTCTCATGTCGGGCTCCTGTAAGGTCAAGTTATTAGTATAAACAACGGTATGCTCAACCTCAGGTGCAAGCGTGTACTCTGGAGTAGGATTCTCTGTAACCGGATCCACAGTGATCGGGTCGTCTGACTCTGGCTCTGACTCTGGTGAATACTCTGGCTCTGGAAGGTCAGTGATGTCTATAACTGTCTCGTCCCAACCCTCTAAAGTGTAGTTCCAGTTTGCCCGGTTAGAGACGCAGGTCATCTGTGGATCAAGCAGGGTGAAATAGTAGACAGTCTGATCGTCAATAAGGAGCCTGTACTGATATGGATGAAAAGAAGCTCGGCGCATAAGGCCATGGTCTAAGCAGAAGTCAATGTCAATGCGTGTACTACCACAGTATGGTGTCAGGCGAAGTAACTGGCTATCCAAGCCCAGAGCAGATGCAATCAGCGTCACATTCCCACCAGCGTGCAAGTATCCCTCAGAGGATGATGCAGCAATATCTAGACTTTCTATCAAGAAAGCTCCACTCGCAATGGGACGCGACTGACTAGCACAGTATAAAAATAGTATCTCCTCTGCAGTCACTAAATGATCGTAATAGCTCCTCCCGAAGAAGGTATGACAAATAATCATCTCAAAGTACCTGAAAGCTGGGTTATGAATCCTCTTAGATAGTTGCTCAGATGGGTCGAGGCTTCCCCCGTCGGTAATAGCTCTCCAGAATCAGTCTATATCACTGCTCATGAAATACCCTAGAGGAAGCTCAGGGATGGCAGTAAGTGTAGTCTCGAATCCAAGCAGATCTCTAAACTGTCTCAAAGTAAAAGCATACTCTACTCCGAACATGCGAAAACTAATCCGCCCACGGTCCTCTCTGGTGCCAACATAGGGCTCATACTCCAGTGAGCTGAGGAACTCCAAGGTGAGGTTCATATAGGTCACGTGGATCTCGTCAGCATATGCATCCCAACTGACCTATTGGCACAGATAACGGATACTGGCCTCAATGCCTAGTGCATCCATGCAAGCAGAATCAGGGTATCTAGTCGGAAACATCGGTCAAGCAGACATTGTAGCAAATCGCTCCCTCTGAGCGTCGTCTCTGAAGATGACATCGAGTCCATCAACGAAATCCATCTGAAAAAGGTGATATAAGAGCACTTGGTCCTCAAAAAGATAGATGAGTCAGTCCAAAATTACAAATTTAATTACATAAAAGAAAAATTAAAATTTAAAAATTTAAAATAAAGAAAAAAGATTGTGGGTTGCCTCCCACGCAGCGCTTTGTTTAACGTCGTTAGCTTGACGATAAGATCTCACTTTTCATGTTGGGATTGGTGGGTCTATCAGAGTCTGACTAGAGTAGTCAATAGGCAGGTCACCTCCTCTATACAACTTCAGTCGTTGTCCATTTACCACGAAAGGAGAGCTTGAGTTATTCTTGATTTCTACAGCTCCTGATACTAACACTTTTGATACCTCGAATGGACCTGTCCATCTTGAACGTAGCTTGCCAGGAAAAAGTCGTAATCTGGAATTAAACAGAAGAACAGGATCACCTACATTGAATTCTTTCTTAGTAATTTTCTTGTCGTGCCATATCTTTGTTCTTTCTTTATAGATGATGGCATTCTCATAAGCATTTAGGCGGAGTTCTTCCAACTTATGTATGTCCAGAATTCGTTTCTCTCCAGCTCTTAGGTAGTCTAAATTCAAGGATTTTATAGCCCAATAGGCTTTGTGTTCTAACTCGAAAGGTAAGTGGCAGGATTTTCCATAGACCAATTGATATGGGGTAGTTCCAATAGGGGTTTTGTAAGCTGTTCTATAGGCCCAAAGTGCATCTTTCAGCTTTCCGAACCAATCCTTTCAGGATATTGACACGGTTTTTTCTAGGATTTGCTTGATTTCCCTATTCGATACCTCTACTTGGCCACTAGTTTGAGGGTGATATGGTGTTGCTACTCTATGTTTGACTCTGTATTTGTTTAAAAGTTTATTGAATATCTTGGATATAAAGTGCGATCCTCCATCACTTATGACTAGACGGGGTGTTCCAAATCTAGGGAATATGATGTTCTTGAACAATTTGATCACTACTCTCGTGTCATTTGTGGGGGCCACTATTGCTTCTATCCACTTGGACACATAGTCAACTGCCACAAGAATATATTTATTTCCCATTGATGATGGAAAAGGCCCCATGAAATCTATACCCCATACGTCAAAGAGTTCTACCTCTTGAATATTTCTTAATGGAATTTCGTCACGCCTTGAAATGTTCCCAGTGCGTTGACACCGGTCACACTTGGTGATGTAAGTGTGGACATCTCGCCATAAAGTTGGCCAGTAAAGGCCTGCTTGAAAGATTTTTGCACATGTCTTTGATGTGCTTGCGTGTCCACCATAAGGCGCAGCATGACAATGTTTGATGACGCTTTCCACTTCCTCCTCTAGAACACATCGTCTAAAGATGTTGTCTATTACTATTTTGAACAAGAGTGGTTCGTCCCAATAAAAGCTTTTGATGTCATTGAAGAACTTTTTCTTTTGTTGAAAACTTAAGTCTGGGGGTATGATGTCAGCAGCTAGATAGTTCACAATGTCTGCGTACCAAGGTACGTTTCTTATCATTGATACTTTTTATGGTTTAAATTCTTTATAGGTTTCAGAGTCATCCTCGCTCATTGTGTTTATCCTAGCTATCAGTCCGTCGTAAGTGAAGTGATCGTCTATTGGTATTAGATCTGGTTTCAAATGTTCTAGCCTAGATAGATGATCGGCTACTAAATTCTCAGTGCCTCTCTTATCCTTAATGTCTAAGTCAAATACTTGGAGTAAGAGAATCCACCCGAGCAATCTCGGCTTAGAATCTTTTTTATTTAACAGATATCGGATTGCTGCGTGATCAGTATAAACTACAATCTTAGGTCCTACTAAATAAGATCGGAACTTATCGATTGCGAATACTACAGCTAGCAATTCCTTCTCTGTAGTTGTGTAGTTAAGTTGGGCGGTATCTAGGGTTCTACTGGCATAGTAAATGACATGTAATTTCTTGTCTTTTCTTTTCCCTAAGACAACCCCAACTGCATAGTCACTAGCATCGCACATGATTTCAAATGGTTTCTCCCAGTCAGGGGGTTGAATGACAGAAGCTGAAATCAGCGCTTGTTTTAGAATGTTGAAGGCTTCAAGACACTTCTCATTAAAGTCAAATTCAGCATCTTTCATAAGAAGGTTAGTTAAGGGTTTTTTTATTTTGGAGAAGTCTTTTATAAAGCGCCGGTAGAATCCAACATGTCCTAGAAAACTTCATACTTCCCTAACGGTTTTAGGTGGGTTGAGGTTCTCTATAACTTCTATTTTGGCTTTGTCAACTTCTATCCCTCTCTCGGAGATGATATGCCCTAAAACTATTCCTTCGTTGACCATAAAGTGACACTTCTCCCAATTCAACACAAGGTTCACTTCCACACATCTTTCTAAGATTTTCCCAAGGTTCGAGAGACAATTTTTGAAATCTAATCCAAATATAGAAAAATCATCCATGAATACTTCCATAATTCCGTCGAGATAGTCCGCAAAAATGGACATCATACAACGTTGGAAGGTGGCAGGTGCATTACAGAGTCCAAAGGGCATCCGCCTATAGGCAAATGTTCCATAAGGACAGGTGAATGTAGTTTTTTCTTGGTCCTCTGGGTGAATAGGGATTTGGAAAAATCCGGAATATCCATCTAGATAATAGAAATACGAATGCCTAGCTAGACGTTCGAGCATCTGATCTATAAATGGAAGTGGGAAATGATCTTTCCTAGTCGCCTTATTTAGCTTTCTGTAATCGATGCACATACGCCATCCTCCTTCTGTTCATTTTTCTAGTTTGTCTCCCTTATCATTTTCAACAACCGTGATGCCTCCTTTCTTCGACACCACATGTAAAGGACTTACCCACTCACTATCCGATATCTGATATATTATACCAGCTTCCAGTAACTTAAGAACTTCTTTCTTAACTACATCACTCATAATAGGATTTATTCTTCTCTGATGCTCTCTAGAGGGTTTCGAATTTTCTTCTAGCATGATCCGATGCATGCATACGGACGGGCTTATCCCTTTCAAGTCAGAGATTTTATATCCTAATGCTGAAGGGTATCTTCACAAGGTATCTAAGAGTTGATTTGTTTCGTTTTGGCGTAGAGTGGCGTTAATTATAACTGGGCGATTCATCTCTTCGTCCAAAAACTCATATCTTAGATTCTTGGGTAGTTCTTTGAGTTCTAGAGATGGCTTTTTAAGACACGACATAGGATCGGGTGTAAGAGCTAAACACTCAAAGAGGTTGTCATCAATGTAAGGTTCTTTATATCCATCATCCTCTAGAATGGGTGTTGGTGGTAGTTTAATTAAGGATTCATCTTGCTCAAGTTCGTTTACGCATTCATCAATGATGTCGATTGCATAACATGCATCTCCTATCACAGGTGCCATAAGGAATTTAGAGAGGATAAATTCTATCTTTTCATCTCCTACTTCGAAGGTAAGTTTTCCTTTCTTAACGTCGATTATAGCTCCGGCGGTTGACAAGAATTGTCTTCCTAAGAGAATCTAGATTTCGTCATCTTCTTTAATATCCATTACCACGAAATCGGTTGGGATATACAACTGACCTATTCTAACTGGTATATCCTCTAATATCCCTGTGGGGTACTTGACAGATCTATCAGCTAGTTGTAAAGACATTTTGGTTTGTTGTAGTTCTCCTAAGTTTAACCTCTTGCAGACTTCCAAAGGCATTAAGCTTACGCTTGCTCCTAGGTCTAAGAAAGCTTTGTCGATCATATGATTTCCTAGGATGAAAGGAATAGAAAAACTTCCAGGATCTTTGTCCTTTTTTGCAAGTTTATTTTCAGAGATGGAATAACATTCTAGGGGTTTAGGATCGTCGAGTCTGCGTTTGTTTGACAGGATGTCTTTTAAGAATTTAGCATATGATGGTATTTGGGTAATCGCTTCGGTAAAGGGAATCTCTACATGGAGTTTCTCTATTACTTTGATGAATTTTTGGTATTGGCTTTCTATCTTGGTTTGTTTAAGTCTTTGTGGGTATGGTATTGGAGGTTTATAGGGTGGAGGTGGTGTTAAGTTTTATCTTTCGATTCTTCCACCTGGTTCGGTTGGGTTCTTGGTTCCTCTGGTTTCTCTACTTGGTCCTCAGGTATGCTATTTTTTTTTTGGTTTTTCGGGTACACACATCGTTGGAAGTTTCGGTCCATCGTAAGCGGTTCCACTTCTTAGAGTGATAACATTCGCTTGTCCTTTAGGATTAGGTTGAGTTTGTCTAGGGAATTGTCCTCCAGGTGTAGTTTGCGTGGCTTGTGTTTGAGATACTTGTGAGATTTGAGTCTCGAGCATCTTATGATGGGTCATCATTTGGTCAAACTTAGTTTCTAGTTGTGTTACTAGTTCGTTTGTATGGGCGTTTTGGTTCATAAATTCTTTGTTTTGCTGAGTCTGGGTTGCGATAAAAGTATCTAGGGTTTCCCTAAGATTTGGTCTTGGTGGCACAACTTGCATAGGTTGGTTTGATTTTTGAGGTTGAAAACTTTGCGGTCTGGGTGTTCCAGGATGTTGGATTGGATTGTTGTTTTTATAGGAAAAATTCGGGTGATTCCTCCATCCAGGGTTATAGGTGTTTGAGAACGGGTTTCCTTGGGTGTAATTGACTTGTTCTGAGCTAGACTCATTCAACAGGTAACAATCTGAAGTTGGATGTCCTTGGGTTCCACAGAGTTTGCATTCCGAGTGGAGTGCAGCTACGGTGGCAGGGTTTTGGGATATGTTATCTACTCTTAAGGCTAGGGCGTCCATTTTAGCTTGCATCATGTTCATGCTACTTATCTCATGCACCCCTCCTTGGGTCTCCTTCTTCTCCATTGTCGCTCGTTCTGCCCCCATTGGTAATGGTTTTGGGCCATATCTTCGACCAGGGCACAGGCTTCAGGGTAAGGTTTGTTCATCAGCGCACCACCTGCGGCGGCGTCGATAGACATTTTGGTATTATAATGGAGTCCATTATAGAAGGTGTGAATAATCAACCATTTCTCTAGGCCATGGTGTGGACAAGCTCTTAAAAGGTCTTTATATCTTTCCCAAGCTTCAAATAGAGATTCTCCCTGGTTTTGGGTGAATCTAGTGATCAGGTTTCTAAGAATAGCGGTTTTGCTAGGGGGAAAATACCTGGCAAGGAACACTCTTCTAAGGTCCTCCAAAGTTGTTATCAAATTGGCAGGGAGGGAATCTAACCAATCGTGAGCTTTCCCTCATAGAGAGAATGGAAACAATCTTAGGCGTATTGCTTCAGATGTGGCACCATTTGCTTTGAGGGTGTCGGTTAATTGGATAAATGCCTTCAACTGTTGATTCGGGTTCTCGGTAGCGAGACCAGCGAATTGGTTTTGTTGAACTAATTGTAATAGCGAGGGTTTTAGTTCGAAGTTGTTAGTTGTTATAGCTGGATTTACTATACTTAAGCGGTCTTTGATTATGGTCCTCGACCATAGCTTTCTTCAACTTTCGTATAAAGAGATGGGGTCGAGTGAAACGTTCAGGTTCTACTAAGGATCTATTAGGTTACCGGTGCTACGATTTCTACGCATCTACCGGCTAAATAAGTAGCCTTAGTTTAAACGGGATAACAAAAAGGGTACGAAATTTGGCAAAGTTGGTCCCCGGCAACGGCGCCAAAAACTTGATGGGCTTTTACTGTATAGTCTAAATTATAACTGCAAGTGCACAACCTATCAAAGTAATATATAAGATTATCGAACCACAGAGACCAATTGTCAATCTATCGACTCTATTGTTAAGGTGTTTATCTAATGAAGATCAGTAAGGGATTGAGTTTAGTACAGGGAAATAAAAGTGAATAAAATTAAAGAGATAAAACAAACGGGATCGAATGTAAATCACGCGATCAGACAGTGTCCTAGCATGCATGTATAGTATTTACTTTTGGGCAATATTTTCTATTTATAGCAAAGAACTGTTTAACAAGAACTTGTAGCTTTCGCATACTAAGAACCGAGTTTACTCTTTAAATTAAATTCCTTTATTGTCACTTATAAAGGGTGCCTAACGCGTTAAAGAAGTAAACCTATTTTTAAGAAACAAGTTATTTTGACTTAGTGAAAAAGTGTTTTAATTTGGAAAACTTAACTTAAAGAGATCCTTGGCTTTAGACCAAGAATCAGATTTTAATCCCACAAACGCGTCCGCAAATAGTTTCAAAATCGTTTTCTAAAATTATATCAAGTAATCCTACTTAACCAAACGAACTGCTTTCGCTCTTTTCGTTTGGTCAAGAACTAATCTGGCTTAATCTCAAGTATGGACGGCTTTCGATCTTACCGATAAAATTTTAAACACATTTAAACCAGTATTAAAAACTAAAACATCCCAAAGGTATTTCTATTAGCATGGCATGCAGAACATAGTTATGATTCGATCCTTACATTCTAACCCTAATAAATTTAGCTAGACATGGTAAGCATTTAAAGTCTATAAAACATGTAGACTATTATAAGAGCTTTTAAAGTCTATAAAACATGTAGACTATGGTAAGAGCGTTTAGAGTCTATAAAACATGTAGACTATGGTAAGAGCATTTAGAGTCTATAAAACATGTAGACTATGGTAAGAGCATTTAGAGTCTATAAAACGTGTAGACTATGGTAAGAGCATTTAGAGTCTATAAAACATGTAGACTATGGTAAGAGCATAAAATAAATGAAAGCAATTAAATTAGAACCTTGCTCCAATCGGAGGCTTGAATCTGATACAAGTCGTGGAAATGTAAAAGATAGTATGATAAACTTCAACCAAAGTGCTCCAAACTTGAATACAAACTCGCACACTCAAGTGTGATAACTTCCCGATGTGAGAAGATTATCACTTTACAAAGTAGTAATATATGCCTAAGCAATAACTTGACTGGATCTAAGTTTGCATCTAAGTTTGGATGAAAACGAAAATGAAATGAACTTGCTATTTATAGAAGATCCTGAAACTCTGTAAAGACGAGCATGCCCCTCAACTCCTTCTGAGCGGGAAATGGTTTGTGAAGGTCGCGGGCGCGGCCACCCTCCCCGCGGGCGCGGCCACCCTCCCCGCGGGCGCGGTGAGTGAAAATGGAGAGATCGTGGGAACGTGGCAGTTGGCCCCTGGGTGAAAGTGCGCCATGCCAGTGCGTTCCCTGTAGCCGGCGCAAAGCTGGACGCCATGTGTGTATTTTCTTGGAAAAACCCTATTTTTCTGGCGTTTTCGCTCGTTTCTTCTCTGAAGGATCTGAAAGGACATGTGACCTGAAAACAAAGGAAACAAGGGTATAATACTAGAAAAACAATAATAAAACTAAGGAAAACATGTGATATTCGAGTCAGAAACATAGTGCGATTCAGTGTTATCAGAACCCTCAACCATTGCTTTAGTTTGAATTTTTATCTTGCCTTAGAAAGTAGGGAGTATTCACTTTATGTATGGTTGAATTCAATTTGGGTAGAAAAATGATTGTGTACTTATTGGTTGATTGCTATAAGGTTATGAAAGAAAAAGAAAAAGAGGAAAAAATGTGAAAAAGAAGTGATAGAAAAAGAAAAAAAAATAGAAAAGCTTTGAAAAAAAAACAAAAAGAGTATGGAATAATATTATGTTAATAAGTGATGTGTGTTGGTGTGAAACTTGTAGTAAAGAAGAAGTTTGATTGAAATTCTATTGTTTGAAACTTTGTGGAAGTAATTACTCCCTTAGGTTTAGGTAAGTTTTTATATTCGATTAGCTTTAGGACTTATCACTTGTTTCTTAACCCAGCCACATTACAACCTTGAAAAGCCCTTGAGATTCTTGCTTTTATATTTTCAATGTAAATTTTTGGATGAATGCATAATTTAGTCTGTTGTTTGCAAGATTATTGGATGAGTGAAAATACCCCATTTTTGTGTGTTTATCATCTACCAATGATTGTGCTTGCTAGGTGTGATTCATTTGTGAACTAGTATTGTTTTAAAATGTTTGGCATAATTTTTGTGTTTAGCATTTGTTTCGTGTTTATGTTATAGTCGTAGTTTAGTGGTAAGTGTTTACTTTGTGTGTATTATTTTTCATTTGAACCATTGCATTTGTTTTCTGTTTTCAAAACCTGTTGATTCGTGATTCTTTGATTATCGTCTTTTGCTTCTTTAAGTTTATTTGACTTTGTTTGAGGATAAACAATATTTTAAGTTTGGGAGAGTTTGATGAGTGATAAATTGTTGTGAATTTGAGTGTGAATAATTAGCACTTATCGGCTTAATTTGTTTGCTTTTTGTCAATAAACCTTAATTTTAGTGTATATTTGGTACAATTTATATTATAGTGTATTTATTGCGTTATTGTGTAAATATCATTGAGTTTAATTGATTTTATCTCATTTTTGTAGGTATTCAAGCATTGATATTTAGGCATTGTTAGATAGAGAATTTAATAAGCTTTCCAACGCTTCCGACCGTGCGCGAATCAGAGTTACGATTCAAAACTTATGGCTGAATCTATGCTAGTTTTTCAACTTTCTGTCATCTGTCGTCGGGCGACGCTTTTTGGCCGCCGAGCGATTCTGGAGTGACCTGAAGCGTGGAAAAATGCAGTTTTGGTCGCCGAGCAACGCTTTTTGGTCACCAGGCGATCCGGGACAGTCAGAAATGCGTATTTAGGGGTAAAAACACTTTTTTTTGGTATGGTTTTGGGTATTTTATACCCCAACTCCATTATCCTTCATTTTTTGATAGTTAGAGCTTAGAAAACAATATTGAAGCTTGCATATGGATGATTCAGGGTGGATTGCTCTTCAATCGACGCTGACAAACTAGTAGATTTATGGTTCATTTCTCTTCTTCTTTGTGTATTATTTATGTGTTGGGTTTGTATATGTATTTACTTTGAACTCATGTATATTTGTCGCCCATGGCGTTATATTTAAATTGCTTTATAAATCTGTGTCGACTATTATCTTAGATTTTTTTCTGTGCTAGGGATTTGAGTTGTTATAGACATATACTTCTTGGATTCTTATCTAGGATGATTATCTATTACTTTCTAAACTCTAGAGATAGATTTAGAGTTGACATCTACTTGGTTATCAGAGCTTAATGCCTCTGTGTGGTTGTACTGTACTGAGAGATCGTCAGTGCGATTACATAGTTGTATTATATGTTGTTGAGGTGGTAGAGATATCATTTCCTTGGTGATACAGTCGGTCTCTCAATTTGGGTTAGAAATGACTTAGGTTGTGAGTGATACGTAGTGGCATTGATGAGTATTGTTAGGTTGAATGTAACCTGTCGATAGATTTAAGTCTGTGATGAGTAGATTATATGCAGGCTTGATAAGTTCTTCCTTAATTTTTACTTTTGTTTACATTTATTTTTTGTTGATAACATTTTCTTTACAAACCCATTTATCCCCAAACTCATTAACGAGAGATTTTTCGAATGATAATTTAATAACCAATCTCTGTGGACACGATAGATTCCTGGATAAATATTTCAAAACTTTTGTTGCTTGCCGCTACACCACTCCAAAAACAATCAGAGAGAACTATTCAGTCATTAGAAGATTTGTTAAGAGCTTGCGTGCTTAAGCAAGGAGGAACATGAGACAGTTATCTTCCACTAATAGAGTTTACTTATAACAATAGCTACCATTCTAACATTGGAGTGGCACCGTTCGAGGCATTGTATAGTCGGATATACAGGACTCCATTATGTTGGTATGAATCCAGAGAAAGCGTAATGCTTGGATCAAAAATTGTCCGACAGACTACAGAAAAAGTGAAGCTAATTTGGGAAAAGATGAAAACTTCGTAGAGTAGGCAGAAGAGTTTCCATGAAAGGAGAAGGAAGGAACTAGAACTTTAAGAATGAGATCATGTATTTTTGAGAGTTACACCAGTGAACGGTGTTAGACGAGCATTGAAATTGAAGAAACTTACTCCTCAATTTATTAGCCCATATCAGATTTCAGACAAAGTGGTAAATGTCACTTATAGGGTGGCCTTGCCACCTAACCTTTTGAATTTTCATGATGTATTCAATGTATCACAACTTTGGAAGTATTTTTGTACCCCAAAATTTGCCTTCTCATTTATCAAGATTTTCCTCATAAGACCTCTTGGACTCAAGACAAGAGTAGGGTTTGCTCAGCTCAAGACCTCATCTTACACTGATGACCTAAAAATTAGGGTTTGAGTTTGCACAAGGATTTTTGGACCATCAATTCTTCATGTGACTTTCATACACCATCTTGGACCCCTAAGATTGCTCATACCAAGTTTCAAGCCTTGAATCACATTTTTGCTTAGTCAATTGGACAATTGACCTAAAAATCAGCTGTATTGGGGAAAATGTCAACCATGGCCAATTTACAGTCAAACTTCATAATTTTTGATCCACAACAACATTTTATACTCATATGTACCATTTGATCAAGTTTGGATCATAACTCCTCAAGAAATTTGATTAAATCATCAAAAGGGCAAAATGGTCAAAATTAGGGTTTTGACTGAGAAAGGGCAATTTCTGATTTTTAACCTAGCCAATGAACAATTGGGTTCAAACATAATTTCAAGGACTCAATAGCATCATCTTTACCTAATCACATAGTTCAAAAGATCTCAAATGCATAGGATTGACAGATGAATTTTGCAGTCAACTGATCAAAAGTCAATTGTGCACTGAAAAGTCAAACTTTGACTTTTTGGTCAAAATCAAGTGCCAAGGGTCATAATTCACCAAGATATGTCAAAATGTGAAACTTGTTGACCAAGAAACCTAAAATTGCAAATTAGGGTTTTAATTTGAAATTTTTCATAACTTAGAATTTTTCTAAGTATGGAAAATTTCTTATTTTCCCCCCTACTTTCCACAACTTTTTCACTATAATGAAATTGGATTCAAAGAAAACTTCCAACATGAAATTTTTAGTCCTCCATAAAATCTACAACTTTTATTCACAAAGTTTTCCCAAAAGATGCTTGGATATCAAGTTATGAATTTGTGAATAGAGGTCCATGAACTAAATAACTTAGTGAAAATTTATCCTAATTTAGGAAGGTTTTTGACCCAACTTCATGGACATTTTTCACCTAGTTCCAAGATGTATCTCAAAATTAATTTCAAATATGGATTGTAAAGCATGTTTCAAGCTTTCCAAAATGTCCAAGAAATCTCTAAGATCATTTGTGGTTAGGGAGAATCGAAGAAGAGAAAATGGCATTTTGTCACTTTTGTTCAAGCCATTTTCACAATGCACCGTTGCAAATCTGATCAAGCATGCTTGTACCTTGCATTACAGGTCCTAAATCCATTCTAAACTCCATAATTAAATGCAAACTCATGGGATAATGGCTTTATTTTGGCTGTTGGAGCATTGTACAAGGAATAAATCCATAAATGGCATAAAGGGCACATTGCCATTTTCATAAAGCAAGCTTTTGCAAACTTTATCAGCCTTGATCCTTGGACTTGTTCCTTTTGTGCAAGAATTGTCCATAGATATCAGGCATGGTTTACCAACTCTTGCAGCTCACAAGATATCTAAGTACATGCCTTTTGCATAAGTCTTGTCACTTTTCTTAAAATACAAGAAAGTTGGCCAAAAGTGAGAAACTTGTACAAGATGATAAAGGGAGGGCTTGGCATCATTATATAGACATTCACAAACTTTTTGCAAGCTAGCACACAAAGGCTTATGCTCTGAAACATTCCAAAACTCAAAAACACAAATTTCTGCCCAAACAGGGCAGCTTTTGCAATACTCTTGCCATTTCAATATTTGCTCGTGCGTTTTGTCTTGTAACACTTCAAACACTTTCCATACATCATATTCAAACCATCCAAGCCCTTGTCCTGTTGCTGTAACCTCTATTTCAGACATCACCATTTTCAAACTTGAAGGTTGCATGTTGACTTCTATAGGGAATTTCAGCCATCCACAAAGCCAACTAAGCATTGGAAAAGTTTGAGGGAACTTCAAGGAAGCTCACACGATCCTCAGGCCTCACTCAAAGTCCCCACATTACCATATCCAAATCCAGATGAAGGAGGTATTTTTCAAAACTTTATCTCTCTATTTAGGCATCCTCAAGCCACGATTTGTTAAGCAAAAATGCAGTCCTTAACTTGGTGAAGCTGTACATATGCATAGTTGTCATTTATATTAACTGAGCTAAGAGAATTTGAATGTTGAACATGCTGAAATAATTAGGTCAGAAATTAGGGCTACTGAAATTCTCCCTGGTCTTTGAGAGTTAGATTATAAATTTTATATCATTGAAATAGTGAGATTCCAAGCTACATTTTTTATGTTGCAAGTTTTTGTTTTTATGCAAAGAATAGAGAGTTACAGGTTAAAGGCAGAAACGTGCGCGGGAGGGAGCTGGAGGACAGGGACGACCTGTCTTGGGCCTTGGCGCGCTTGGGCTTGCTGTTCTGACTTTCCACATCCCCTTTGCTTATTTTGTTTATTTTTATATATTTTCTCATATTTTTATGTTTATTGATTTTTAATAATTTTTTTGAACATTAAAAAATCACAAAAATTATGAAAAATATTTTCTTTATTTTTTGCATTTTATTTTATTTTATTTATTTTATTTTTTGAATAAAATAATAGTTTACTAGAATAAATTATACTTTATTTTCTTAAACAAAACTTGTAAATAATAAATAAATACTATACATTTTTTTATTATTATTTAACACATAAAAATAAGTATTTCCACACATTTTAATTTTTAATATTGTATATAATATTACTTATATTTTCTTATACAAAAAAAATAGACAAAATAATAATAGAAAGCATAATTTTCTTTTAAATCAAAAAATTAGGGTTTCCCCTTTCAAAAATAATAATATTATTTTTTAGGATTTAAATAATTTTATTTTCTCATACATAAAACAAAATACAAGACATTTTTGCATAAATACATTTTATTTGCATATTTAAATACTTGTTTATTTATTTATTTGTACAATAATTCAATTGGGTTGTAATAGTATTTTAGGGTTTATTTTTATGCAATATCCCAATTCAAAAACTTGTATCCCCCCTCCCATAATAATTGTTGTAATAGCTTAGTTTTATTTTACGCAATTTATCGCATTATACCATGTTTAGTTAAAACTAGAGTTTTGCATGATAAGACAAAAATCAAACAAATAGAATGACCTAATACAAGACAACAAAAGCATGAAAACAACACACATTGCACACAAGCACCACTAGGGTTTCACCCACTTGGTTGCCTAATAAAATGGTCATGGTATGCATGTAAAGTATCTTGGCAAAACAAAACAAACAAATAAGATCATAGTCCCTCGATGACGCTATCAAAAGGTTGCCTAAACAAATGATCTTAGTCCCTCAAAATGCTAAAGATACTTGGAAACATTGCTATCATGGTCATACGATGACCCACGCCCGTCCTGTTTAACATCCAAAGATAGGGTTGTTTACCAAAGCAATGGTAAATCAACAATGTCAAAGGAATAAAAATGTATAGGAAATACATTTGAGTAGGGAAGATAGCTCCTAGTTACTTGCTCTCTTTCAAACAATCCTTGTTATTTTAAAAAACAAACACACACACATTTCAAAAACATTTCCAAACATCTTTCAAAACATTGAAACATTTTTCAAAAGACAAACATCTTTGTATACATTCTTACGAACGAGAATCATTACAAAGATTGCCTAAACGATGACCTCTTTTCAAAATACTTTCAAAAACTACACAAAGCACCATTTCAAACAATTTCAAAAGCAAAGCAAGTGATCTAAACAAGTAACTAAGAGCCCATGGAAAACCATGGATGAAAAGGGTGCTAGCACCTTCCCTTTTCATAATCTACCCCCGGAACTCAAGAAAACATCTCAAAGGTCTTTCCTGTGCTTTTTTACCTTTCCTTTTGGATAAAAGAAAAGTCGGTGGCGACTCTTGCTAACTACAACATTTGCGAACACAAACGCAAAACCTTCAAGTCAGTTCTCCCACCGCATCACAGAATTGGCGACTCTGTTGGGGAATTAATAAGGTGGGGTTACCTTAGGGTTTTAGATTACCTTTACATGCTTATCTTGCTTGACTTGTTTGATTTACACTTTGGTTCTATTGTTTGGGTTTGAATCCTCTACCCCGATTTGGGAAACATTATAGGTAAATAGCAATACGTTGTGGAAACTGTGCGGGGTATACCAACATGGTCTAAGCAATAGCTATATTAGTGCGACATATTTGTGGGTACCGGTAGCCTTTGAGTCAATCAACGAGAATACGGGGCCGCTGAGTGATGTCATGAAGCACTAATGAACTTCTAGAACCTTTACTTGACCAACTTGGCCTTTTAGGATGTAGTGAGATGATCGGCTTTGGTGCAGTCCGAAGTTGGTAGATACTCGATACTACACTCATTGAGGGTTGGTTTCTTGGAATATTTTGGTCGCCAGTAAAGAGGATGAATTGAAACAATGAACAAGGAAACAATCCAGTGATATTGAGCTCCTTAGAACCCGGTTACTATTTCTAGGACAGGTTGAGCCAACTAAACTTCAAGAGGGTACTTACCTATGAAACCCCATGCAAGCATAAACTAGGAACTTGTGTGATTTTCTTGTACATATATACTTGTGCATAACATCATGGACATCATGAGCATTATGTGCATTCACTAACCATTTCAAGGATTTTGGAGATTCATCTTTGTTCTTTTTTTGTAGGTTATGGATTCACTTCGCAGGAAAACTATCCAAATCAACCTTGTAAGAATTCCTCCACAACTCAAGGAGCTAGCTTCAAGGATTCCTGAGAATTCTCTGTTCACCGAGAGACATGGTCGTCTACTCAACTTGGTCACCACCAACACAGAGGAGGATATGCTGAAAGTTCTCTTCCAGTTCTTTGACCCTTTGTATCATTGCTTCACATTTCCTGACTACCAGCTTGTGCCCACTTTGGAAGAATTTTCTCAACTCCTGAGGATTCCTATTCTCAATCAATAACCTTTCAACGGTACGGAAAGAGATCCAAAGCCAGAAGAGATTGCTCAAGCCCTACACGTGCACTCATCTGATGTCACAACACATTGGGAAACTAGAAGTGGTGTCAAAGGCTTCTTGGAAAAGTTCTTGTTTGAGAAGGCCCAAAGTTGTTGGAATTCCTTGGACTTACAAGCTTTTGAGGAGATTGTAGCTCTTCTCATCTATGGGATGGTCTTGTTCCCTAACCCTGATCAACTCATAGATGTGAGTGCTGTCAAAATTTTCATGACTCGCAACCCGGTGCCTACATTGCTTGGGGACATCCTCCACTCTTTTCACACTCGTACAATGAGGAAAAGAGGTGTTCTCATGTGTTGCACTCCTCTCCTGGCAAGATGGTTTATTTCTCATCTTCCCCAACCAGTCTTGAAGAATGAGCAAGGTTTGAGGTGATCACAACGATTGATGACTCTTACACATTCAGACATTCATTGGTGTTCTCGATCCAAAGAAAATGTCGTCATTGTTGACCGCTGTGGGGAATTCCCTAATGTCCCTCTACTTGGCATTAAGGGAGGCATCACCTACAACCCTTGCTTGGCTCTAAGACAATTTGGTTATGCCTGAAGGGATGGCCCACATGACATGCTGATTCAAGGTTTGGTTTTCGACTTCGACAACGACGACCAAGGACTCCGTCAGAGATTCATCCAAGCTTGGAGAATGCCCAACAAGGTGGATAGCAAGACTCTGGGACACAAGAATTCCATCCCTCTTGAGCCTTACCTCAAGTGGGTACGAGCCCGCGCCCAAAGTCTTATGATGCCTTATCCCTCCATTCTCCCAGTGATTATAGAGCCTGTTAAGGAAGGAGAGGTTCCATACACCCTCCTACATCCTGACATGCCAACATCACTCGAAGATCTACAAAGGAGTTGGATATAACTCAAGGGAGAATGCGATACTTTTGAAGCCCAATTCTACGCAAGCGAGAAGAAGGTTTTGGAACTCACTCGGCTACTTCACGAAGAGCAGACTCTCAACACCTACATTGCACCAAAGAGGATGCGCAACGTCTTTTTACCTTAGAATTTTGTATTATTTTGCCCAAGGGGCATTGATGTACTAACAATTCTATCTTATTAATATGACGTGTGTTTCTTTTTTTGTTTAAAACAAATTTGAATTTATGAATCCTTGAAAGCATTACATGAATACGTATCATTCACCATATGCATAAACAGGTCTTCACACCAAGTTTCCTCATCTCTCTGCTGTTTGTTTCAGCAAGATGGATATTGAACAAACGGTCAAAGATTTGCAAGCTCAGAATTCACAATTTCAACAGCTACTCTTGACCTTAGCCAAGGGGCAGGAGAAGCTCAAGACTCTGCTAGAGAAAGATAAAGAGAAAAAGAAGAAGAAGCGAGCTGGTGTGGTTATCATGGGCAGAAGGTTTGAAGGACAAGCCAGACGAACCTTGGAATTCCCATCAACATCTGAAGAGGGGGAAGGAAAAGGAACGAGAGTGCCATCTGATTCTGAAGCAGAAGAAGAGGAATATGAGGACTACTCTGAACAACAGTACCCTCCGGCCGATGACAAATACAAAAACCTGGAAGAGCGTCTAGATGCTATGGAAGTATAGAGAGTACCGGGGCTGGATTTTGAGGAGTTAGGGTTGGTTTCTGGAATTGTAATCCCTCCTAAGTTTAAAGTGTCACTATTTGCCAAGTATGATGGGGTGTCTTATCCCAAGATGCACCTACAATCCTATGTCAGGAAGATTCAACCACGTTCTTCTGACAAAGACTTGTAGGTCCACTTTTTCCAGGACAGTTTATCAGGAACGCAGCTTGATTGGTTCTACCAGTTGGAGAGAGAAGATGTTCACAATTGGGAAGACTTGGAGACATCCTTCTATAAACAGTATCAATACAATGCCGACTTGGCGCCAACCCGTACTCAGCTACAGAGTATGGCTATGGCTACCAACGAGGGCTTCAAAGACTACGCCCAAAAATGGAGGGATTTAGCCGGAAGGGTGCAACCACCTTTGTCAGAAAGAGAGCTAGTGGACATGTTCTTAGGAACCCTATCAGGTCCTTTATTTAATCACCTGATTGGAAGCTCATCTGCAGGTTTCACTGAGTTGATTTTAACTGGCGAGAGGGTGGAAGCCGGTATTAGAAGCGGGAAAATTCAGAAGGACGCGTCTGCCTCAACTACTGTAAAAAAGCCCTTCATGGGAAAGAAGGAAGTGTCTGCTGTCTATGCACAGAGGAATCAGGGAAGAACCAAAAGGCGACCAACAGTGGGGGCCGTTATGATTTAAAAGTCTGCATCAGACCAGCCAAGAAACAACCAGCCGAGAAGTGATCATCCGAGAAATAACCAGCAAAGGGTGGAAAGGCATGTAAGGAAATTCACCAAGATAAACATGACTCCAGCTCAAGTCCTACCACATCTTTTGAAGTTGAATCTGGCCATGCTGAAAGAGGCCCCTAAAAATCCTAATGCTGCTTCTCCATATTACCATCCCAACGCCAGATGCGCGTACCATTCAGAAAGTCCAGGACACGACACCAACAACTGTTAGGCTCTGAAGAATAAGATTCAAGATCTGATTGACGCAAAGGAAGTTGAATTTGAAGCTCTTGAGAAACCGAATGTTATCTCCGCTCTGATGCCGAGGCATGGACACAATGCCAATGCTGTGGAGGAAGATCTGTTTGTTTCTACTGTGGATGAGCTGTTAACTCCTCTCCTAACCATCAAGTTGAATTTGTTGAAGGCGGGGGTGTTCCCAGGTTGTGACCAAGATTGTCATGCTTGCCTATCCTCCCCATTTGACTGTCCTCTATTGAAGAAAGGAATCTAACAATTGATTGATAATCGATAAATCTTGTTTGAGAAAGCTCCCATTTCACCCATTCCAGTTCCAGAAGTTTCTATAATAACCATCTACGCTAATCCTTCCAGGGTTCCTAAAAAACGCGTTAGGTTTACATCTGCTCCAGCGACTACTCCGTTGAAGATAACAATGCCTGGGCCAGCCCCATACAAATCCGATAAAATGGTACCATGGAACTATGGTGGAGAAATCTACTACCATGGTGTCAAACAAATTGAACAGACTGCAGGAGAAGAAAGCTTTGAAGAGGATAATTCCGACATCAGTAACATTGCTGGAACAAGCAAGGTTACCCGCAGTGGAAGAATCGTTTCTCCAGAGATTGCTCCTCCAACAACAGTCTTTGGACCCGTGGCCATTCCGAAGATTTCCCCTACACCAGTAATTGTACCTACAAGTGTACCCGCTGACAAAGACAATACAATTCCTATCCCTACTTCCGCTGCTGAGAAAAAAGGAAAGAATGTTCAAGAGGAGCCTGTCCTGACGAAGGCTCAATCATTAGTCATTCCTGAGACATCCAAGAAGGAGATGGAAGAAATCCTGAGGATTATTAAGAAAAGTGATTATGATGTTGTTGAACAACTGGGGAACACCCCCTATAAAATCTCTATGTTAGCCTTGCTGCTGTGCTCTGAGGCACATGCTAAAGCTTTGGTCAAGTTTCTGAAGACAACGCACGTGCCGCAAGAGACGTCTGCGGATCAATTCCAAGAGTGTGTGGCCAGTCTGACAGCCGACAATGGCCTGGGTTTCTCCGATGCTGACTTGACCTCCAGAGGGAGAAAACACAACGATGCATTACATGTCTCAGTGGAGTGCAGAGGAACAACCCTAGCTCATGTTTTGGTTGATACTGGGTCATCTTTAAATGTCTTGCCAAAGAAAGCCCTTGATAGGTTGGATTGTGAAGGGCTGACTCTAAAACCCAACAGTATAGTGGTTAGAGCTTTTGATGGATCTAATAGGATGGTCCATGGGGAGGTGGACATCCCAATCAAGGTGGGAACTCAGGTTTTCAACTCGACATTCTACGTGATAGACATCCGTCCTTCCTACTCTTTCCTGTTAGGATGTCCCTAGATTCACAATGCCGGAGCTGTCACCTCCACCTTGCACCAAATGCTCAAGTACCCCATCCAAGGGAAGATTATAATTGTCCATGGGGAAGAGGAATATATGATTAGTCATCTGAATTCCTTCCGTTATGTGGAGTTAGATGGCGAATTCATAGAGACCCCTTTTCAACATTTTGAAGAGGTATCTCCTGAAATAGCAGCAACCAAGGCGGTGTCTCCAACTCCTGTGATCACAAGACCACCACCTCGGATGTCATCTTTAAAGGATGCTAGGGCAGTAGTGGAAGAAGGCGGATCCACTATCTGGGGGTAGCTTCTCGATTTTCCTTTCAAATCAGACAAATTCGGCTTGGGGTTTACTTCGATTGCTCAGAAGGCTGTGCGCCGCTCCCGTGCCGGAGGGCCACCTGTGAAGATCAGCCACCAAGGGGTTAATGCACTAGAGGACAGTGAAGAAGAGGGCAGCTTGGAAGACTGGATTTTTCCTATTGTTGGCGGAGGACTGTGCAACTGGGAAGCAAAAGACTTTGTTCCGATTACTTTCATACCGCAGTAACTTATCATTTCCATTTCTGTTGGATCTGTAATAATTCACAAAACAATTCGTAGTTTTTCAACCTTGTGTCTTACCCGAGGCACATAGGTCCATTTGTAAGGGTTCTTATTTCATTTTCATATGTCATTTAATGAATCATGGACGCTTTTCATATTTAAACTTTTTATGCTCATTGTATTTCTTTTACATTTTGTTGTTTTAAGATGGCTATGCCCTTACACACACCCACACTCACAAATGCAGGTACCCTTCCATTCCGGAACCCATGGGTAACGATACTGCTATAGCCTTCAGTGACTCTGAAGATCTGATCTACCAAGCCGAATACGAAGGTGAGGAAGATTGTGAGGTGCCAGGGGAATTGGCCAGACTACTATAGCAAGAGGAAAGAACAATTCAGCCTCATGAGGAGCAGTTGGATACAATCAACTTGGGTACTGAGGATGACAAAAAGGAAATCAAAACAGGTTCCAATCTAGAGCCGAGTGTCAAGGAGAGCTTAATTTAGTTATTGAATGATTATGTTGAGATCTTCGTCTGGTCATATGAAGACATGCCGGGACTGGATACATACATTGTGGTACACCGTCTACCCACAAGAGAAGACTGTCCACCAGTGAAGCAAAAGGTCCGCCGCATGAGACCTGACATGTCAGAAAAGATCAAAGCAGAAATTATGAAGCAGTTCAATGCTGGATTTTTGGATGTTACTTCCTATCCACAATGGGTTGCTAACATTGTGCCCGTGCCTAAGAAGGACGAGAAAGTGAGAATGTGCGTGGATTATAGAGATTTAAATAGGGCCAGCCCTAAAGATGATTTTCCACTTACGCACATTGACATCCTGGTTGACAACACAACCCATCACAAAGTATTTTCTTTCATGGACGGATTCTCAGGCTATAACCAGATCAAAATGGCATCTGAGGACATGGAGAAAACTACATTTGTTACACAGGGGGGTACATTCTGCTACAAAGTGATGCCATTCGGACTGAAGAATGTCGGGGCAACTTATCAACGCGCCATGGTAGCTTTGTTTCATGATATGATACATCATGAGATAGAGGTCTACGTAGATGACATGATAGGCCGATCACAAACTGAAGAAGAACACCTTGATCACTTGCAAAAGCTGTTTGTCAGGTTGAAGGAGTACAAGCTCATATTGAACCCAAACAAGTGTACATTCAGAGTCCGGTCCGATAAGCTCTTAGGTTTCATTGTCAGCAACAAAGGCATCGAGGTTGATCCTGCCAAAGTCAAAGCTATACAAGAAATGCCTGCTCCTCGCACTGAGAAGGAGGTCAGAGGTTTCTTAGGATGCCTAAACTACATTGCTAGGTTCATTTCTCACCTAACATCTACTTATGAACCAATCTTCAAGCTATTGAAGAAAGATCAGGTAGTTCGATGGAATGATGACTGTCAGATTGCTTTCGATAAAATCAAGAAGTATTTGCTAGAACCTCCTATCTTAATGCCACCCGTCGAGGGAAGACCGCTAATCATGTATATGACCGTCCTAGAGAATTCAATGGGGTGCGTACCGGGGCAGCATGACGAGTCTGGCCGAAAAGAGCATGCCATTTATTACCTTAGCAAAAAGTTTACCGACTGTGAAACCAGATATTCACTGCTCGAGAAAACTTGTTGCGCTTTGGTATGGGCTGCTCGCCGGCTAAGGCAGTACATGTTGACTCATACCACTTTGCTGATATCTAAGATGGATCCGATCAAGTACATCTTTGAGAAGCCTGCTCTATCTGGAAGAATAGCTAGATGGCATATGATCCTAATGGAATACGATATACAGTACACGACCCAAAAAGCTATAAAGGGAAGTGTGCTAGCTGACCATCTGGTTCATCAAGCTGCTGAAGATTACCAATCCATGAAGTTTGACTTCCCTGACGAAGACATCATGACATTGGACAACATTAAATATATCAGACCATATGACGGACCTGAACAAGGATCCCAATGGACCCTGTACTTTGATGGGGGCTTCCAATGCACTTGGTAACGATATCAGTGTTGTGCTTATATCTACAGAAGGTTTCCATACTCCTTTCACCGCCAGACTTTGCTTCAACTATACGAACAACATGGCAGAGTACGAGGCATGCATCTTTGGGCTCAAGGCTGTCATAGACTTGGGAATCAAATCCTTAGATGTATTTGGGGACTCAGCTTTGGTCATCATTCAGATCAAAGGAGAGTGAGACACTAAGCATCCAAACCTCATCCCTTACAAAGAACATGTTTTGACATTGTTACCACATTTCGAGCAGATTACCTTCGAGCATTTCCCACGAGAAGAAAATCAGCTGGCAGATGCTTTAGCTATGATGTCATCCATGTTTAAACTTGATTGGGACAATGAGGCTCCCCAAATCACCATTGAACGGATGGACGAACCGGCACACTGTCACGAGATTAACACCGAAGAAGTAGTGGACCAGCCGTGGTTTCACGAAGTCAAAAGGTATCTCGAGGCTCAAGAATATCCTGAAGGAGCTCCAGTCAACGATAAAAAGTTCTTAAGGAGATACTCAGCTAAGTTCTTCCTAAGTAATGGCATCCAATATAAGCGCAATCATGATTCTATTCTGCTCCGTTGCGTGGACAAGATTGAAGCTGAAAAGATCATGGCTGAATTGCATGAGGGCACCTTTGGCACTCACTCTAGCGGGCATACGATGGCTAAGAAGATTCTACGGGCAGACTATTACTGGCCTACCATGGAAGCTGACTGCTATCAACACTCCCGGACTTGCCATAAATGTCAAATCTATGCAGACAAGGTGCACGTGCCTCCAGTTCCTCTAAATGTCTTAACAGCTCCTTGGTCGCTCGCTATATGGGGAATCGACATGATTGGAGAGATCAAGCCTACAGCATCCAATGGAAACCGCTTCATTATGGTGGCCATTGACTATTTCACGAAGTGGGTTGAAGCAGCTTCCTTCGCATTCGTTACTAAGAATGTTGTTGCCTGCTTCATCAAGCAGAACCTTATTTTCCGGTACGGTATCCCCGAAAGGATCATCACTAATAACGATACAAACCTTAACAATACTATGATCACCGCTTTGTGCGAGCAGTTCAAGATTCAACATCACAATTTATCTCCCTACTGGCCAAAGATGAATGGTGCAGTCGAAGCTGCTAACAAAAATATCAAGAAGAACATACAAAAGATGATAGTCACCTACAAGGACTGGCATGAAATATTACCGTTTGCTCTTCACGGGTACCGTACCACGGCTCACACGTCAACTGGGGCAACACCCTATTCCTTGGTATATGGCATAGAGGTTGTTTTACCTATCGAGGTTCAGATTCCCTCTTTGAGAATCATGAAAGATGCTGGTTTGAGTGAAGACGATTGGATCCAGACTCGGCTTGATCAACTGAACTTAATTGACGAGAAGAGACTTACTACTGTTTGCCACGGTCAGACGTATCAAAAGCGGATGATCAAGGCTTTCAACAAGAAAGTCAGACGCCAAGTATATCAAGTTAGAGATCTAGTGATCAAGCATATTATCTTGCCACAAAGTGATCCCAGGGGAAAATGGACTCCTACCTATGAAGGACCATTTGTGATCAAAAACATATTTTCTGGTGGGGCAATGATCTTAACCACCATGGACGGCGACGATCTGCCGCACCCTGCGAACGCAGACATAGTAAAAAAATACTACGCATAAATGACCCGCTAGGTTGACACACCTAGGAAAAAAAAGGGCATCCTGGTGAATCGAAAACCCGAAAGGGCGGTTCAGGCAAAAATTAGGGATAAATAAAAAAAAATTGTACACCCGGAAAGTTGAAAACCCGAAAGGGCGACTTGGGCAAAAAAGGGTTTCCCGGTGGACTGAAAACCAGAAAGGGCGGTCCAGGAAAAATTTAGGGAATTAAAGCGTATGACTATGTCTCGTCGGACCACTTTAAGGACAATCTCTTCACTGACAAAATTTGAGCTTCTGATCAATTTAATCATCTTCGGACGAAGCAACGAATGGACAAGATATTCGGAGATACGAAGGCTATAGCAGAATGGGAACCCCATGGGATTTTTTTTACACATAGCTATCTTTGTATAAATTGTTCTTATTTTTTTATGACACCGTCCTCTTACTAGGATGTCTGTCTCCTTTGTACAAAACATTTATTCAAAGTAAATACAAGGATGTCTCTTTCAAAGTATAGAAAACTATTTGCCTTTTTTCTTTTACACTTGTGTTTTTATCTGCAAAATCGTCCAATGATTCATTGATGAACATATGCATTTGAACATAATTACTGTTTACAAATAAACGAGGTGGAAAAGAAAAATTACTGACAGACTGAAAGGATAGGAAAATGTCTTTAGGATATTCCATGAGCAATCCCTACAGTACATCATCTAGATCCCCAGCGGAGCTAAAATTTCAAACCCTTAATTCCCATCAGAGCTAAAACTTCAAACTCCTAACCCCTAGCAGAGCCAAAACTTCTAACTATCTATCCCCAGCGGAAACCTTTCAGTCAATCCAATTTCCCCAGCAAGTTATCTTGAAGCCTGGAATTCAACCAGATAACCATTAAATTTTGTCTCTCCCCAACCTAGGATAAATCCCTAGTAGAGTGGCAGACGACCGAAAACTCCTAAACTTACTCTCCAGCAGTAAGCCTTCTTCCCCATAGAGTTTTTATTCTTCAACAGAATGAAGATTCTCATTCTCAATTCCCCAGTGAAGTCGCCAAAGTTTTCATTGCTTCTCAACAGAATGAAGATTCACATTCTTAATTTCCTGCAGAAGTCATCATAGTTTTCCTCTATTCCCCAGCGGAACAAGGATCCCCATTGTGTAATCCCCAGTAGAAGTCATCAGAGTTCTCTGGATTTCCCAAGCAGATTTCTCAAGCAGTATAGGGCATTGCTCGCAATAGAACTGTTGTAAATACTCCAAAACATGAAGGATCCTCATATCCCCACAGAAGTGGTCAAGGATTTTTAATCCCCAACAGTCATCCAGGATTTCTTATCCTCAGCAGTCAAGGATTTATTTTCCTCATCAATACAGCAAATTAGCTTACATGCGCATACATTGCATCCATATATCATAAACATTGATAAAATACATATATTGCATCATACATTTCATGCAACATAACTTTGTGTTTCAGCTAACGTTTTACCCTTTTCAGGATAAGATTAACAAGCTACCATTAACAGTATACAATCATGATACAGTACAGATACACTCCAGACACAGAAGTCATTCTGCTTTTTATTCACATTTAAAGTTCAGATACGCTTCAGACACGGATGCCATTCTGACCCTCATTCAAGATTCAACAATCATGATACAGTTCAGATACACTCTAGACACGGAAGTCATTCTGTCACTCATTCAGATTCTAGTTCAGAAACAGTTCAGATACGCTCCAGACGCGGATGCCATTCTGATACTCATTCAGATATAAACTTCATGATACAGTTCAGATACACTCCAGACACGGAAGTCATTCTGTCATTTATTCAGATTCTAGTTCAGATACGCTCCAGACACAGTTGCCATTCTGGCCCTTATTCAGTTTTCTGATTCAGATACAATACGGATACACTCCAGACACGGAAGTCATTCTGTTGCTCATTCAG
Source organism: Vicia faba (assembly GCA_948472305.1). Taxonomy (NCBI): domain Eukaryota; kingdom Viridiplantae; phylum Streptophyta; class Magnoliopsida; order Fabales; family Fabaceae; genus Vicia; species Vicia faba. Next base: position 341,375,514 of record OX451739.1, on the reverse strand, counting down.
ACTCAGATCTCAAATACAGTTTAGATACGCTCTAGACGTGGATGCTACTCTATTACTCATTCAGATTCAAATTCAGACACAGTCCAGATATGCTCCAGACACGGTTGCCATTCTGTCACTTATTCTGATTTTCCCCAGCTTGGATACGCTCCAGATACGGATGCTATTCCATTGCCCATTCAGATACATTCCAAATACGGACACCATTCTGATGCTCATTCTTTCAACTTTCAACAAACATTCTTGGATGGCATCTTTAAGACCATCTCCAATAAGATTCTATCACATCTCCAAATGGCATCTTTAAGCCCATTTCTTCAACTACACTTTGACGAGTGCAAATTTACGGGCACTCTAGTGTCCAATCATCTTTTACCTTCGAGTCACGAACGACAAAGCTCGCCAATCCAACTCTTCAGGTTCAAGAATATTGAACAGGGGCAGCTGTTGTACCCAAAAATTGTCTCTCTCATTTATCAAGATTTTCCTTACAAGACCTCTTGGACTCAAGACAAGAGTAGGGTTTGCTCAGCTTAAGACCTCATCTTGCACTGATGACCTAAAAATTAAGGTTTGAGTTTGCACAAGGATTTTTGGACCATCAATGCTTCATGTGACTTTCATACACCATCTTGGACCCCTAAGATTGCTCATACCAAGTTTCAAACCTTGAATCACATTTTTGCCCAGTCAATTGGACAGTTGACCTAAAAATCAGCTGTATTGGGGAAAAAGTCAACCATGGCCAATTTACAGTCAAACTTCATAATTTTTTATCCACAACAACATTTTATACTAATATGTACCATTTTATCAAGTTTGGATCACAACTCCTCAAAAAATTTGATCAAATCATCAAAAGGGCAAAATGGTCAAAATTAGGGTTTTGACTGAGAAAGGGCAATTTCTGATTTTTAACATAGAGAATGACCAATTGGGTTCAAGCATGATTTCAAGGACTCAATAGCATCATCTTGACCTAATCACATAGTTCAAAAGATCTCAAATGCATAGGATTGACAGATGAATTTTGCAGTCAACTGATCAAAAGTCAACTGTGTAGTGAAAAGTCAAACTTTGACTTTTTGGTCAAAATCAAGTGCCAAGGGTCATAATTCACCAAGATATGTCAAAATGTGAAACTTGTTGACCAAGAAACCTAAAATTGCAAATTAGGGTTTTAATTTGAAATTTTTCATAACTTAGAATTTTTCTAAGTATGGAAAATTTCTTATTTTTCCCCCAACTTTCCACAACTTTTTCACCATGATGAAATTGGATTCAAAGAAAACATACAACATGAAATTTGTAGTCCTACATGAAATATAAAACTTTGATTCACAAAGTTTTCCTAAAAGATGCTTGTATCTCAAGTTATGAATTTGTGAATAGAGGTCCATGAACTAAATAACTTAGTGAAAATTTGTCCTAATTTAGGCAGGTTTTTGACCCAACTTCATGGACATTTTTCACCTAGTTCCAAGAGGTATCTCAAAATGCATTTCAAAGATGGATTGTAGAGAATGTTTCAAGCTTTCCAAAATGTCTAAGAACTCTCCAAGATCGTTTATGGTTAGGGAGAATCGGAGAAGAGAAAATGGCATTTTGTCACTTTTGTTCAAGCTATTTTCACAATGCACCAAGTTGCAAATCTGATCAAGCATGCTTGTACCTTGCATTACAGGTCCTAAATCCATTCTACACTCCATAATTAAATGCAAACTCATGGGATAATTGCTTTATTTTGGCTGTTGGAGCATTGTACAAGGAATAAATCCATAAATGGCATAAAGGGCACATTGCCATATCCAAATCCAGCTTAAGAAGGTATTTTTCAAAACTTTATCTCTCTATTTAGGCATCCTCAAGCCACGATTTGTGAAGCAAAAATGTCGTCCTTAACTTGGTGAAGCTGTACATATGCATAATTGTCATTTATATTAACTGAGCTAAGAGAATTTGAATGTTGAACATGCTGAAAAAACTAGGTCAGAAATTTGGGCTACTGAAATTCTCCCTGGTATTTGAGAGTTAGATTATGAATTTTATATCATTGGAATCGTGAGATTCCAAACTACATTTTTTATGTTGCAAGTTTTTGTTTTTGTGCAAAGAATAGAGAGTTACGGGTTGAAGGCAGAAACGCGCGCAGGAGGGAGCTGGAGGACAGGGACGACATGTCTTGGGCCTTAGCGCGATTGGGCTTGCTGTTCTGACTTTCCACACCCCCCCTTTGCTTATTTTGTTTATTTTTATATATTTTCTCATATTTTTATGTTTATTGATTTTTAATAATTTTTTCTTTATTTTTTGCATTTTATTTTATTTTTTTATTTTATTTTTTTGCATAAAATAATAGTTTACTAGAATAAATTATACTTTATTTTCTTAAACAAAACTTGTAAATAATAAATAAATACTATACATTTTTATTTTTATTATTTAACACATAAAAATAATTATTTCCACACATTTTAATTTTTAATATTGTATATAATATTACTTATATTTTCTTATACAAAAAAATAGACAAAATAATAATAGAAAGCATAATTTTCTTTTAAATCAAAAATTTAGGGTTTCCCCTTTCAAAAATAATATTATTATTTTTTCTTATTTTTTAGGATTTAAATAATTTTATTTTCTCATACATAAAACAAAATACAAGACATTTTTGCATAAATACATTTTATTTTCATATTTAAATACTTATTTATTTTTGTTTATTTGCACAATAATTCAATTGGGTTGTAATAGTATTTTAGGGTTTAATTTTGTGCAATATCCCCATTCAAAAACTTGTATCCCCCCTCCCATAATAATTGTTGTAATAACTTAGTTTTATTTTACGCAATTTATCGCATTATACCATGTTTAGTAAAAACTAGAGTTTTGCATGATAAGACAAAAATCAAACAAATAGAATGACCTAATACAAGACAACAAAAGCATGAAAACAACACACATTGCACACAAGCACCCCTAGGGTTTCACCCACTTGGGTGCCTAATAAAATGGCCATGGTATGGATGCAAAGTATCTTGGCAAAACAAAACAAACAAATAAAATCATAGTCCCTCGATGACGCTATCAAAAGGTTGCCTAAACAAATGATCTTAGTCCCTCAAAATGCTAAAGATACTTGACAACATTGCTATCATGGTCATACGATGACCCACGCCCGTCCCGTTTAACTTCCAAAGATAGGGTTTTTTACCAAAGCAATGGTAAATCAACAATGTCAAAGGAATAAAAATGTATAGGAAAGACATTTGAGTAGGGTAGATAGCTCCTAGTTACTTGCTTTCTTTCAAACAATCCTTGCTATTTTCAAAAACAAACACACACACATTTCAAAAACATTTCCAAACATCTTTCAAAACATTGAAACATTTTTCAAAAGACAAACATCTTTGTATACATTCCTACGAACGAGAATCATTACAAAGATTGCCTAAACGATGACCTCTTTTCAAAATACTTTCAAAAACCACACAAAACACCATTTCAAACAATTTCAAAAGAAAAGCAAGTGATCTAAACAAGTAACTAAGAGCCAATGAAAAACCATGGATGAAAAGGGTGCTAGCACCTTCCCTTTTCATAATCTACCCCCCGAACTCAAGAAAACATCTCAAAGGTCTTTCCTGTGCTTTTTTACCATTCCTTTTGGAAAAAAGAAAAGTCGGTGGCGACTCTTGCTAACCGCGACATTTGCGAACACAAACGCGAAACCTTCAAGTCAGTTCTCCCACCGCATCACAAGTATATTTCAGATCCATCTCATGTAATACTGATGGATGAGGTACAAGTGCGGGATAACCTTACGGTCGAGACTTTACCAGTGAGAATAAAAAACAATGAAGTGAAAACGTTAAGGGGTAAAGAAATTCCTCTAGTGAAAGTAGTTTGGGGAGGAGCAGCTAGAGAAAGTATGACACAGAAGTTAGAGAGCAAGATGCGGGAGTCTTATCTAGAACTGTTCGTATAAGGTGATTTTCGAAGACAAAAATATTCTAAGTGGAGGAGAGTTGTAACACTCCATTTAAATATCTAGTCATTGTTCGTTGATTTTGAGTTATATGTGCATAATTAAGGGTAGGTAGGCATGATTAAGGGTATATGAGAACTTATTTTTATTCAGATAATTAGAATACAAATTAGTCTGTGGTGTAATAATAATAATTGGTGAATGATGGAATATACTATTATTATTAATGAAAATGTTATTAGATATATGGTATAATTACCACTAATAATATTATTATTAGTAATATTATAGTTATTATTATTATAATTATTCCTCTATTATTATTATTATTTAATTAGAATAAAATCATTATTAGAAGAATAGTAGGAACATTTGGGAGGAAACTATTATCACGTAGAAACAGAGGAAACTATTATCACGTAGAAACAGAGAAGAGAAGGAACATTTGGGAGGAAACTATTATCACGTAGAAACAGAGAAGAGAAGAGAAGGATCAAAGCTTCAAATTAAGGTAAAAGAGAGAATAAATTTTTTAAATCATGATTATAACATAGAAGGGCAGTGAGGGTTCCTTTCCCTCTTTAGGTTTTGTGTATAATTTGTAGCGGTAGAAATGTTTAAGACTAAGCCATTAGATTGACTAGACTTATACAAATCAAAATAAAAATCGCCACCGCGCTTTATTGTTTCCAAAGAAATTGGAAAAGAGTGAATAACCCAAAAAAGGGGGAAATATTAAAGTTAAGGGGTTTGGTTATGCAAAAGGAAGGTATTAGCACCCTAAACATCTACGGTACTCAGCATGAACCTCTTTGTAAAATCTGTATATTTTAGCTATAAAATATTGTATGTAAAATAGATGGTGGAGGTGAAAAAAGAAAAATATTTTTTATGAATTTTTGCACCCGCCGCGGTTGTGAACCTTTAGTGCCTACGTACGACCTTTCGTGCAATAGGGGGTCACGATACACATAGTTCCTCTTTAAAAAATTTAAAATGCAAGTGTGTTGGTTAACTTTATGAGATAAGACATCATCGTCATTGTTCGTGTGGAAAACATACTTACTATCCACAATTATGAGAAAAAAGAATGTGCGTCATCTCAAAGTGGATGATATGGCTTGGATTTTAAAATCAACAATGCCTCACTCAACATCCAAGTGGAAAATATCTCACTTAACTACATATTGTAGAAGTATAGTTATTTGCATCACTACAAGGATTGACAAGAGTCTAATCTTTTCAGAAAAGTTTTAAAGTAAAAGTCAAAGTGACAAAATGGTTTTAATGATATTTATTGACTTTTAGTCTTATCACAAAAAAAATGTCAAAGTATGATTAAGTTGGTTGAAGTTTATTCATGAAAAAATTTTGAAAATGCATGGACTTAAGTCCAAGTTTATTATGAAAGTGGTTCAAGTTTAGAAACAAGAAGAGTTTTCAAAGGGAGGGAGAAGATTTTTGAAATTAAATGAGATGGGAGGAGATGAAGGGACTATCCTAAAGTATAAGGTAAAATCTAAGGAGAAGAACCATCTAACCAACAAGAAGCCAATACTTGACATTATGAGTCAAGATAGAATTCCCATTCTTTGGATTGAAATCAAGCAAGCAAAGATACTAGACCTCTTGAGAGAACCAAACTTCAAGTGCATTAAGTCTTCACAAAAATTGGGAAGAGTAACGACTGTATATAGATGATTTCCAGATTACAAATAAAGTATGCAATCACAATAACCTGCACACAAAACAAACAAACAAGCCAATGTCTTGAGGTAAACCTCAAGTACTCCAGACAAAATATCAATTAAGGTCACAAGGTCTCCAACATATGCCAAAGTCTCTAATCCTAAGTCCAAGCAGTCCAATACTCCATAATGCCAAGGATAGTAACCAAATAGTCCAAGTATCATTAATGTTTTTTATGGTTCATGTTGATTATTAAGTGTCTTTAAAAGGAAAAGAAAAGCTCAAGTGAGCAAAATAAAAATGGCATAAAAGTAAATGCCCAAGTGAGCAAAGATGAAAATAGCATGAAATGTAAATGCTAAAGTAAATAGTGCATAAAGTAAAAGCATAAAAAAAAGCATAAAATAAAGTCAATTGTTAGAAATTAGTGGTTAGTTAAATGACCATCTTGAAACTTGCATTTGGAACTCATTAGAGAATTGGTACAATCAAAGCCTCTCAACAATAAGTTGCATTTGATTTTTGTCAAGTATATCATCCATTTAATAATCCTCAAGATAACATTTAATGATCAACAATGTTTAAGTGATCCACGTTGACCAAAATTGATGAAGATCCATTGGAGGATTGGTAGAACCAAAGCCTCCGAACAACGAATCTCAAGGTTATTGGATCAAAGAGATCAAATTAACATACTTGGGCTTGAAAACATAGGTTTGGGCCATGAATGATCATTTATTCAAACCGGGACAAAATTTAGCGTTGTGTTAAGCAATCCTAAGTGGACTTATGTAGAAGTCGCACTTATTTTAAAGTCGGTCATTAGCAATCTATGTACTTCATGTTTGGATAAATGATATAGAGATTATCATCCCTTAACATGTAGCACAATTTAAAAAAGAAAGGGATAAGATAAAGAGGTAGGGGAATGATGAGCTAACTTGGATCACTACCTTAAATTTATTTCATCTTTAAATTCAATCACTCATCTAGATGGATTAAAGCACTAAACATATCATTAATCCAAAGCACCAAAAATGAATTAAATAATTCACTCTTTGATAGATTTGAATTGATGAACATTTATCCAACTTCTTCTACACCCCAAAGTCCATTGAATTTAAAGAGAAATTGAACATTTAAAATTGCAATCCAAATCAACAATCAAAAGGAGTGAGTAGAAAAAGCATTTTGGATCAAAGCTGCCCCAAAACAAGGCAAAAAGATGCATTCGGTTTCTGTGCAAATCGATTGCTATATAGTGCAAATCGATTTGCACAGTGAAATTTTCAAAAAAATTGCGTGAAATTCACTTAGTGAAATCGATTTCACTCTGGGAGCAATCGATTGCTCACTGTGAAAAACAGAAAATCAGCATTTCAAAAGGCAAAATTCTTGTTCAAACTTTCCATCAAACACCTTATGATCATGGATTCAATTGAGCACGAAAATTCCATCAAATTATGAGAAAATAGCACCATTGGAATCACAAAATAATGCTCAATGAATCAACCCAAAGATCAACCAGAGATCACATTGTGAAAGATGAATAATCCAACTTACCAAAGGTAGATCTAGAGAATTATCAAAATAACTTCAAGAATTTGCTTCAATTCAACCACAAGAATCAACTTCCTGAGCTTGGATGTAGAGAATTGATGAAGAAAAAGTATTTGGATAAAGGTTTAGCTCAAAGATTAGTAAGCTTCAATGCAAAGCTTACTAACTTTTTTTTTTGAAAATGAAGCTTTGAGTGAATTTGGTAGATGGAGAGAATTGTGATTTGAATGAAATGAGGGTTCTATTTATAGAGTTTTATACTTGGGATTAGTGGTAATTGATTCTTGGAGCCAAAATTTGAATTAATGACATATATTTCAAAAAATGAAAAATTAGCACCAAAATTTGAATTAATGATATTTTAAATTAAAAAAAATGAAAAATTGGCACCAAAATTTGAATTAATGATATATATTTCAAAAAATAAAAAATTGGCACCAAAATTGACAAGCTTGAAATTGCTGATTTTTTTTTCAAATTTTTACTCTGGCAATTGATTGCACTCTAGGAGCAATCGATTGTATCAGTGCATTTTTTTTCCAAAAATGGCGTAAAATGCACTTTGTGCAATCGATTGCACTCTAAGAGCAATCGATTGCACTCTAAGAGCAATCGATTGCATCAGTGAAAAAATGAATTTTTTTATTTTTTCCTTTGCAAATAGAGATTTTAGGAAAATAATACCGAAAATCCTTATTTGTCAGATGCTTTGACTCGGTACCTACAAAACACAAATATTCAAAAGAAAAATATTTTTTGTATTTTTATTAGAAGTTAGTCAACAACACATATACAAAATATACCACCAAGGTTCTTGGAGATCCCTCAAGAGAAAACTTAAGATATAAGATAGAAAAAGAGGAAGAACCAACCCTAATGTAGTCTTGTTGCATTGTGATGGTATGATATGATAGGGGAATCTTAGATGAAAAAATTAGGGTACAACAGCTGCCCTTATTTAAGTTTCTTCTATCTGGAGATACGAAGGTTAAAAATCTTCGTGTCGATGCGATTGAAGATACTTAAATATAGAACAAGCCCTATTTTTTGCCCTAAGATACCATGCAATGCTTATGAATATGAATGCAAATGAATAAGTCTAAAGGGACGCAAGACACCATTGGGGATGTAGCAAAGGAAATAAGGATCAAAAGAGAAACCCGATGAGGAAAATAAATCATTGGTGAGCAAAAAACCTGACTCTATTGGGATAAAGCCCAAGAAGGAGACAAGGTAGCATCAACTCAAATATTGAGGAAAAAGTAAAGAATGATAACGATCGACAGATAACTGCGAACTAACAACTCAACAGATGAAGGTAGAAAATTAATAAGATACCGACTCACAAATAACGGTAGACTACCAACTCAATAGTTGAAGGTAGAAGCTAAAGAGATACTGACTCACAATTGACAGTAAACTACCAACTCAATAGTTGAAGGTAGAAGATAAAAAGATACTGACTCATAGTTGATGGTAAACTACCAACTCAATAGTTGAAGGTAGAAGAAAAGAAGATACTGACTCACAGATGATGGTAAACTACCAACTCAATAGTTAAAGGTAGAAGAAAAGAAGATACCGACTCACAGATGACGGTAAAAGATCAAAGGATACACCAACATTCACTGAAGGTGAACTACCAACGTTCGCTGAAGGTAGAAAGAGAAAAGAATAATATTACCGATGTTCACTGATGGTGAGCTACCAACATTCACTGAAGGTAGAAGAAAAAAGAAAAATCACCAACGTTCACTGAAGATGAACTACCAACGTTCACTGATGGTAGAGAGAAAAGATAACACCCACATTCACTGAAGGTGAACTACCAACGTTCACTGAAGGTAGAAAGAGAATAACACTAACATTCCCTAATGATGAACTACCAACATTCACTTAAGATAGAGAGAAAAGATAATAATCACCAACATTCACTGATGGTGAACTACCAACGTTCACTGAAGGTAGCAAAAAGATAAGACCCACGTTCGCTGAAGGTGAACTATCAACGTTCACTGAAGGTAGAAAGAGAATAACACCGACGTTCACTAACGATGAACTACCAACATTCACTGATGGTAGAGAGAAATGATAATAATCACCAATGTTCACTGATTATGAACTACCAATTTTCACTGAAGGTAGCAAAAAGACAACACCCACGTCCACTGAAGGTGAATTACCAACATCCATTGAAGGTAGAAAGAGAATAACACTGATGTTCACTAACGATGAACTACCAACGTTCACTGATGGTAGAGAGAAAAGATACTAATCACCAACGTTCACTAATGGTGAACTACCAACGTTCACTGAAGGTAGCAAAAAGATAACAATCACCAACATTCACTGATGGTGAACTACCAATGTTCACTAAAGGTAGAAAGAGAATAACACTAACGTTCACTAATGATGAACTACCAACGTTCATTGATGGTAGAGAGAAAAGATAATAATCACCAACGTTCACTGATGGTGAACTACCAACGTTCACTGAAGGTAACAAAAAGATAACAATCACCAACGTTCACTGATGGTGAACTACCAACGTTCACTGAAGGTAGAAAAATGATAACACCCATGTTCACTGAAAGTGAACTACCAACGTTCACTGAAGGTAGAAAGAGAAAACAAGTTTCTTGAAAATTATGGCGTTTCACCTAAAATGGGTCTCAACTTCTTCTTTAACCAAGGCATTCCGCCTAGAAAGGGTAATATATAAGCTGTCTCAAATAAAGAGACTACCAGTTGCAAAGATTTCTTAATGAATTGTCTGTCATATTGAAAAGACTTGCCATCCACTAGAGTAACTTGACAATGAACTGTAAACTATCCACTCATAGAGAAGATAGCAAAAAAAGCAATGCCAACTTTTACAGGGAAGTATAAGTTGCTCAAATAAAGAGACCTTCTACTTGATGTTATGGAAAGGATTGTAAAAATGAATTCCTGGGGAATGAATCATGACTTCCTGGGGAATGAATCATGACTTCCTAGTGAGTGAATCATGACTTCATGGGGAAAGAAATACGACTTCCTGGGGAAAGAAATATGGGTTCTTAGGGAATGAAATACAACTTCCTGGGGAACGAAATACAACTTCTTGGGGGAATGCCAACATATTCCTACTGAGGAGGTAAAAATCTTTTTGTGCCAAGATAAATGCACATTCTCAAACCAAGGTTCGAAGCTTGTAGAAATCCAAAGTAATAATATTGCTGGGAAACAAAGATTCAAACCAGAAATAAACTGGAGTAAAACAGTCAACCAAAATACATCCTTTGAGAAATAAACTCAAGAGAGAAATCTAAATCATCCAGACAAAGAGCTGTACAGGAAAGCTAAAGAAAAAATCTTCCACGAGGGATAACTTAGTGGGGAAAATGAAAGAATATACACTTTTCTACTTAAGGTTGGCACTCTATTGGAGAGACAACAACACAACTCTACAAAACATAGTAATATGCTAACAAAAATTAATGAATGCAAATGAGCAATGATTTGCTAAATTCAACTATGTATGATGTATGTATGAATGTATGAGTGTTATTATGTATATGCTGTCAAAACAGACATATAATATTGGGGATAACCAGACAAAACCAACTCAGGTACAATCAATACTCGGCTAAATCACATCCAAGATGAAAATTCCATAAGAAAATAAGCACTAACTGAGGAAACAAAATCCTATTTCGCGGCTTAACTTCACTAGGAAGGAACATAATCCAGAAGTAATCAAATCATAGCAACAAATCAGTGCAGATACAGGGATATAACATCCTTCTCCATGCTTCACCGGAGAATAACACACAGACTTCAATGGGGAAAACAAATGTTTCAGGGTCCGTACTCCTACTGGGGATTGCAATACTGATTTCAAATAAGGCAGATGGAAACCATATTTTTAAAACACCAACTGAGGATATCGTGCTGACTTCATTGGGGAAATATCATACAGATTTCACTAGGGGAGATAGTGCCTCATCATAAAGATATCAACTAGAGACCTCGTGCTGACTTCATCGGGGAGGACAACACCACATCGTCGAGGGGAAACCAAGATACATTCCTCAACATTGAGAGTAAGTATTGCACCAACTTCTTTGGGGAAAAAGTATGAAACCTCATGAGGATAACAACTTGTGGAGTTAAGAAGTCAAACATTACAGCAAGAAATCAAACTTATGGGGATTTTAAATCAAACCCATCACTTGGCGGGTGGAAACCCAAAAAATTGACAAATGTCTAAATAAAACATTGCCCTTTCCTGACTATCGGGCAATCAAACAAAATGCAAATACTTCCGAAAGGAAGATGCTTCGCAAATGAGTCCAACTCAGCATGCACAGGGAGACAAGATATTTTTTTTACCAAATAAGTGAAGCCTTCACAGTGGAAAATTGAATTGAGTCTCCATATCATGCAAACCTATTCCAACAAAAAATGCCCTAGGATAGCCTTCCTAGGGAATAAATACCAACAATAGTGCCAACACTGCCAAAAAGAGCGATATTTTGCACATAGTTCCATCTCAGCACACCAAGGGAACAAGACCTTTTCTTCATATGAGGGAAGACTTCGCTGGGGAATCTGGGATAGAGGCCTCAGACCATGCAAACCCAAAATCAAAAATGAACCAAGACTTGACTGGGGACAATGGGATCACAAACCCAATACCACACCTTACGCCAATTGGTATCATCTTCAATATACACAAATCACATGCATACCAGCAAAAATGACCTGAGAAAAGCTTCCCGGGGGAAATAAAACTTCCCCAAATTACTGGAGTTTGTCCATTCCTGGGATCACCACTTTTGTTTTCCTCTTGAATCACAAAATCTAAAGTAAAATTAATTTGTAAATTCTTTTCGAAAAACAATTTTGTTATTTAATCTTTTTGCTTTGAAAATTATTATCAATAATAAATGGAGTCTTTGTAAGCAGAATAAAATAAGAATTACAAAGAATCGGGTAATAACTCAAATTTTATTGATAGAGTGGTAGTCTGCGAATGACGAGACTCCACGGATGATTACAAAGTTCGGAAAATGGTAATATATAATGGAAAAGATACACTGAAATACAATGACCACTATTCCCTCTAACAACTTTGAAATTCTGAGCAGCAGCTTCTATTGAAGTATGGTGAGGATCCAAGAAGATTGTTGCTTCAATGATCAAGTCTTGTTTGATGTAGTTACTTGCCAAGAAAGTCCCTAACTTTTTCCTAAGCTGCCCTTGTGGGTTTTCAACTTAGCGGGAAAATTTATTCTGTTTATATCTCTAATTTTTGCCTAGACTGCCCTTTCGGGTTTTCGGCCTACCGAGACGCTCCTTTTTGCCTAAGTCACCCTTTCGGGTTTTCAACTTAGGGATCTATTCTTTTATTTCTTTAGGCGAAGTATTTCTTGACTGCATCAGCATTCATGGGATGTGGGAACTCCTCGCCATCCATAGTTTCAAGAATTAATGCACCGCCAGAGAAGGCTTTCTTGACAACACATGGCCCCTCAAAATTGGGAGTCCACTTGCCCCTAGAATCAGTGTGGAAAGACATGATCTTCCTGAGCACGAGGTCACCTTCTCTGAATTCACGAGGCTTGACCTTCTTATCAAAAGCTTTCTTCATTCTCTTCTGATATAACTGCCCATGACACAAATCTGTCATTCTCTTCTGATATAAATGCCCATGACACAAAGCCGTCATTCTCCTCTCTTCAATCAAATTCAATTGGTAGAACCTGTTCTGGACCCATTCAGCCTTTAACAACTTGGTTTCCATTATCACACATAAAGAGGGAATCTCAACCTCGATTGGGAGCACCGCTTCCACTCCATACACAAGGGAGAACGGGGTCGCTCCTATTTAAGTGTGTATAGATGTCCAGTATCCATGTAAAGCAAAAGGGAGCATTTCATGCTAATCTTTATAAGTAACAACCATCTTCTAGATGATCTTCTTGATATTCTTATTAGCAGCTTCAAAAACCCCATTCATCTTTGGCCTGTACGAAGATGAATTGTGATGGACAATCTTAAATTCTTCATAAATTTCTGTCATCATCTTGTTGTTCAGATTCGAGCCATTGTCGGTGATAATTCTGCTCGGCACACCATACCGACATATAAGATTATTCTTAATGAAGCACACTACTACCTGCTTAGTAACATTAGCATATGAAGCAGCTTCCACCCATTTGGTGAAGTAATCAATTGCTACCAAGATAAAATGGTGTTCGTTCGAAGCTTTGGGTTCTAGCATTCCAGTCATATCAATACCCCACATAGAGAAAGGCCACAGGGAAGAAATAACATTGAGAAGTGTCGGAGGTACATGAATTTTATCCGCATAAATCTGGCATTTATGGCACTTCTTTGCAAATTTGTAACAGTCAAATTCCATTGTCAGCCAATAGTAACCTTCCCTTAGCATCTTTTTAGCCATCGAATGTCCATTGGCATGAGTGCCCAATGAGCCTTCATGAATCTCATGCATCAACATGTCTGCTTCGTGTGTATCCATGCATCTGAGCAAGACCGTGTCATAATTTCTCTTGTACAACACATTTTTACTGAGGAAGAAGCTGCCAGCCAATCTTCTCAATGTCTTCCTATCTTTATTAGATGCACCAATCGGGTATTCCTGAGTCTGGAGAAAATTCTTCATATCGTAATACCAAGGTTTCTCATCTGCTACCTCTTCTGTTGTGAACACATGAGCGGGCCTATCCAGTCGCCGAACTATAATTCGAGGTATATCATTCCAAGTATTCTTTTGATACATAGAAGCCAGAGTTTCCAGAGCATCAGCCATTTGATTTTCGTCTCTGGGGATGTGATGGAATTCAACTTTATTAAAGAAGGGTAACAATCTTCTAGCATAATATTTGTAAGGGATCAATCTGGGGTGACGAGTATCCCACTCTCCTTTAATCTGATTTATTACCAAAGCTGAATCACCATACACATCTAGAATTTTAATTGAGATCAATAGCTTCCCTGAGACCCATGATACAAGCCTCATACTCTGCCATATTATTAGTATAATCAAATTTCAATCTTGCAGTAAAAGGAATGTGTGATCCATGAAGAGTAACAATCACAACACCAATTCCATTACCATAAGCATTCACAGCTCCATCAAATATCATGCTCCAGTGAGATTCAGGATCAGGACATTCCTCATGCAATGGTTCATCACAATCTTTCACTTTCAGAAACATCACATCCTCATCGGGGAAATCATACTTCACAGACTGATAATCATCAACTGGTTGGTGAGCAAGATAATCTGCCAACACACTACTTTTAATAGCTTTTTGAGTGCGGTATTCGATGTCATATTCAGATAACAACATCTGCCAACGGGCAACTCTCCCAGTAAGAGCAAGCTTTTCAAAAATGTACTTGATTGCATCCATTTTGGGGATCAACCAAGTAGTGTGATTCAAGATATACTTCCGCAAACGTTTTTCTGTCCAGGCCATAGCACAACATGTCTTTTCCAGCATAGAATACCTCTACTCACAATCAACAAACTTTTACTGAGATGATAAATGGCGTACTCTTTCTTCCCTGTTTCATCTTGTTGTCCCAGAATACAGCCCATGGAATTATCTAACACTGTCAGATGCATAATTAATGGTCTTCCTTCAACAGGAGGGAGCAAGATAGGAGGTTCAAGCAGATATTCTTTAATACTTTCAAATGCCCTTTGGCAGTCATCTGTCCACACACAACCTTGATCTTTCTTTAACAACTTAAAGATTGGTTCACACATTGCAGTCATGTGGGAAATGAATCTGGAGATGTAATTCAAACGCCCGAGGAAACCTCTGACTTACTTTTCAGTTCTTGGCGCAGGCATTTCTTGAACTGCTTTGACTTTATCAGGGTCAACTTTAATCCCTCTCCGGCTAATAATGAAACCCAAAAATTTCCCTGACCGAACACCGACGGTACATTTATTTGGATTCAAGCGGAAGCGATACTTCCTCAAGCGCTGGAATAATTTTAACAAATATTCTATATGCCCTTCTTCAGTCTGGGATTTAGCAATCATGTCATCCACATATACCTCAATTTCCTTGTGAATCAGATCATGGAATAGGGTTGTCATGGCCCTTTGGCACGTTGCACCAGTGTTCTTCAACCCGAAAGGCATCACTCTGTAACAGAATGTTCCCCAGGGTGTGATAAGTGTTGTTTTTTCCATGTCCTTAGGAGTCATCCTTATTTGATTATACCTGGAAAATTCATCCATGAATGAGAAGACTTTAAATTTTGCTGTGCTATCCACTAACATATCAATGTGTGGCAATGGAAAATCATCTTTTGGACTAGCTTTATTTAGATCTTTGTAATCTACGCACATGCGAAATTTTCCGTCTTTCTTCGGTACTGTGACAATATTGTCAATCCATTGAGGGTACACTGATGTCACAAGAAAATTGACATTAATATGCTTTATAACTTCTTCTTTGATCTTTACTGCCATATCTAGGAGAGTTCTTCGCAACTACTTGTTGGTTTGAGGGCACTCTGGCTTCAACGGAAAATGGTGCTCCACAATATCTGTATCTAAACCAGGCATGTCTTGGTAATACCAAGCAAAAATGTCCACATACTCTTTCAACATCTCAATTAACCTGCTCTTCACATCAGGATGTACCAAGTTTCGATCTTGACTTCCTTCAGATATTCTTCTGAACCCAAATTGATTACTTCCAATGAATCTTTATATGGCTGAATGGCACTCTCCTCACGCTCAAGCAACCGTGAGACTTCTTCTGGAATCTCATCATAGTCTTCTTCTTCGGCCCCATACACAGGACATTCAAAGTTGGGAGAGGGTGCAGGGTCATTGTATTCAACAGGTTTTTTAATTAATTTTCACATATGATTTATGATTGCTTTTAGAAAATGACGCATATAACAAGTGATTATGCAGATTGAATTTCAGTTATTATTTATTTTGAAAGATTTTTTCTGATTACCATTTTCTAAGAAAAAAGCAAAAAATAAAAACACAATTTGGGAAACAAAGACAAATTTTATTATTGATTTTAAAAATCAAAGCAAACAGATAAGCCCATACAATATCAACACTTTCACCTTGGGTAGAGTGAAAGCTTTTCAAAAATATTAACAAAAACAAATTACTTTGAAACATGTATGCAAGAAGGAACATCAATAGTGATCCAGTTTTGAACCCTAACTTTATGCGTCACATAATTTGGCATTTCTGGCTCTGCTTCATCTTCCATAATGGCATTAATCCCGAAAACAGTTGCATGAAGATAACCCCCGCTATGAAAGATATCTTGATACTTGCCTGCAGCAGACTCCGGCTTCATGCTCTTTCCTTTATCATTCTTTACATATAATCCCAAGCCAGCTCTATTCTTGTTTACAGGTGGATCAACAATCTGTCCCTATACTTCACTATGGCCATTACGCACAACCTGCTGCGCATCTTTAGACGAAGCCATATAATTCTTATTTCCTCTTATATTATCGATGGATAAAGCTTGGAACTGGGTTCCAACAGCAGCTTCATCCGCCTCCACAATACTGAAAGAGGACAAATGAGATATGAATAATGCATGTTCTCCATTTATAGTTACCACTTTTCCTTCACGTACAAACTTCAACTGCTGGTGTAAATTTAAAGTGACAGCCCCTGCCTCATATATCCATGGCCGTTCCAACAAATAGTTGTAAGTGGGTATAATATCCATGACCTGGAAAGTAATCTGAAACAAATATGGGCCTATATGAATAGGAAAGTCCACTTCACCAATAACATATTTCCTTGGTCCATCAAACACTTTCACAATAATGTCACTCGGGCGCATGGGCGTTCCTTGATATTTCAACTTCATAAGCGTACACCTCGGTATAACATTCAATGTAGATCCATTATTAATCAGAACATTATATAATGAATCATTCTCGCAGTTCATAGAGATGTGGAGGGCCGAGTTGTGTTTCCTTCCTTCATCGGGCAGTTCATCGTTGCAAAAACTCAGGTTATTACATGATGTAATGTTCCCTACCACACTGCTGAATTGGTCTACTAGCATATCACTTTCCACGAAAGCTTGGTCCAATACCCTCATCAAAGATTCTCTGTGAGCAGAGGAGTTCATAAGCAAGGTCCGAATAAATATTTTTGATGGAGTCTGCAACAACTGACCTATGATCCTGTAGTCGCTCATCTTTATAATCTTCAAATGATCGTTCACCGCTTTTTCTAGCGTAGCTCTACTAGATTCCCCCACTTCCTTCTTGGGTTCAACATCTTCAACAATTTTCTTTCCAGCATTATCATTTCCACGAGCAATTGGTGCAAATACACGACCACTGCGGGTCACTCTACTAGTCTCAGCAATATTTCCAACATTAGACATAAGCTGGATGGGAATTTCCATGCCATTCTCTAAAATTGTAGCATTATACTTGTAGGGTACAACCTTGTTCAACCTGTAAGGGACACGGCCCGGCAAACTAATCACCAATGGAGAAATTGCTGGCTTACCATGATATTCCACTTCAAAAGGGGTGGGTGTACCAAAATAAGGCACAATAAAATTTACTCCCTCTTCAACACATTCAGTCATTACATAGTTATCTCGGGAAAACATATCTTCATCTGAGGAGAAAAACTCATATGCCGATGCATACTCATCATCTGACACAGTCTCATCCGAACAAACTTCAACCATATTAACATAATCATCCCTATTTCATGAAACCTTGATGGCACCGTTGTCTAACAATAATTGAATACCTTTACTTACAATGGAACAACCGCGCGAATCTCTGCATCAAATCCGTCAAGATCCATAATGGTGCCTCTCTTGACTTTCCATATGGCCGAAAGTAGCATGCAACTTCACCAAGTCATTATTCATGTATTCCACAACAAAGATTCAGAACTCTCCAGGACATATAGAAACCATGTTTACTTCCTCCTCATACTCTGCCCTAGGCCTGATTATATAAATGAGATCCTCATCCATCATCTCTTACAAATCAGCCTTTATCTTGTCACAACCTTGTATGTTAGTGCTACAGATACCACAACCAGCATGGTCGTGAGTATAGTAACTAAACTCGTAGAGGTCATCATGCATTTTTACCAAATCTCCTCGAACCAAATTATTATCGAAAATCCGGAAGTCGCCTGGACAACCAGCCACCATGTTCACATCATTTTATCCTCCATGCTTAGGAAAAGGATTATCTTTCACATTAGGGACAACATCTTTGAAGGATAAGATACCAGACCTCACCAATTTTTGTACTTTAGTTTTCAAAGGATAGAAATTCTCAACATTGTGCCCTGGTGCTCCCTGATGAAAAGCACATGTTTGGTCTTCCTTGTAATACCAAGGCAACATTGATGGTATATCAGGAGGTGATCTGGTCTGAACCAACTTCTTTTGAACTAAAGCTGGTAGTAGTTCTGCATAGCTCATAGGGATAGGGTCGTAATTCTCCATCCTCTGATTCAGCCCTTGACTCCCCTGATGGGATGGTCTCTGATAAGCAATTGTGGTTGGAGCCACACCAACAATTGGAGTTACTGAGGCAACATGTTAATGATGCTGATACTTTCTTCTAGGGGGATTAACCCCTCTCTCTTTCATAACAACATTTGTATCTCCTTCCTTCTTTTTGGCAAACCCATAGGATGGCTTCTTTGTACCTACAAAACTTTCTCTTTTCGTTACACGGCCCTCTCTTACAACCTCTTCCAAATGGATATCCATGCCCACCATTTCAATAAAGTCACTTGGCGCACTCGCTACCATCCTCTCATAGTAGAAATCACCCAGAGTCTTCAGGAAAATCTTATTCATCTCCTTATCTTCCATGGGAGGAATCACTTGGGCGGCTACCTCACGCCATCTCTGTGCATATTCTTTGAATGATTCCCTGTCTTTCTGGACCATGGCCCTGAGTTTATCACGGTCAGGTGCCATGTCCATATTATACTTGTATTGTCTGATAAATGCTTCCCCCAAGTCGTTGAAAGTATGGATATTGACGTTTTCCAAACTCATGTACCACTTCAACACAACACCAGTCAAACTATCCTGAAAAAACTGAATCAGCAAACGCTGATCATCAGTGTGGGTAGACATTTTTCTTACATACATCACAAGATGAGCACGAGGATAAGTGTTGCCCTTGTACTTCTCGAATTCTGGGACTTTAAACTTTGCAGGTATCTTGACATTCGGGACCAAGCATAAATCATTCACATTCTGCCCGAACAATTCCTTTCCCCTGAGGGCCTTCATCTCCCTCTGCATCTTGTCAAACTGATCTTGAAAATCGTCCATTCAATCATAGATACCTAAGCCTTCACTTGGTGGAGGAAAAGGATGATACATATCATCATTAGCAAATGGGACCATATTCACCAAAGGAGGTGCAGCAGGAGTAACATGCACCACGGGAGGTGCAGGAGTAACAGTAGTCTAAACAACTGGAGTAACTTGAGGACCAAGATTTAAACCTTCTAGAACAAAGTTTTCTGGCATTCCCCATGGATAACCTTGAGGTATGTGATTCTTAACAACAGCTGGAGTAGCAGACATAGGAACAATCGAAGCTTAAGTAGTAACCATTGTTTGTTGAGGTTAAGCAATCGGTGGCTGATTCTGAGCAGCCACCAAAGATTCCATCAGAGAAGTGAGATTGGCCATATCGGCCTTCAGAGCAGAAACCTCGTCGCACAGCTCGTGATTCTCTTGTTCTAAGTTGTCCATATTCCTTCTGAAATTAGCTCGAGTATTGTAGTGGTGAGACAACTTGCTGAACGAAGTAAAGAAGCTCAGTAAGACCCCTGGATATGTACAAAAATGGCAAGAAGTATGTACAATATAATGCATGATGTGAAATACACATGATTTATTTTATTATTATTTCAAGGGACTTTAAGATTTATAGACAATCATTGCGAATATCAAAGTAATAACACATTTGAAATACTGAAAATTTTTATTATAGCTTCAAAATTGATTACAAGTTTCAATAATCCCAAGTACAAGATAAAAGTAAAGTCTAAAACCCTAAGAAGCAAAGTTGATGAACATCACTCTATACGCTGGTGCTTCCTTGTAAGTCTTGCAATCTGAGCCTTCAACCTCTTCTTTTCTTCTGCATATCTAGTGGCGACTTCCATCCAATCATCTGAATCAGGAAGTGAGCAACTAGCATCTGACTGAGGCTTAGGAGAAAATAAATCCCCTTGCTTCTCCATCATATCTATAGCCCAACTCTCAAGGATCTTAATCAAGTCATCTCTCTCCTTCATGTCTGCTCTATAGGAAATCTCTAAAGTTTGGCACTTATTCTTCCAAGCATCCTTTTCCTGTTGCATCCTGACTAAAGCAAGTTGTAGCTCTTCCACATCATCCAATAGGGGAGGAGCTATCTTCATAAACAAATCAGGCATAGGTGCTTCCCGAGAATATGACATCTTCAACTGAATAGCTCTGGCTTGTATCCACTGAAGATAAGGCTTCAAAGAAACATCTCCCTAGGTCCCAAGTCCTTCCTACTCTTCCTATGAATGTGACGCAAGGCCTTCGCAATCTGCTCCCTAGCTTCCTTATGGTATTCTCCCTCCTTCAGGAAGAAACTACTCAAATGAATACTATTTGGTTTATCCCTCATCAGATAACCAAGTTGTCGTCGTGCAAGAACAGGGTTGTAACTAATTCCTCCCTTTGTACCAAGAAGAGGTACATTGGGGAAACTACCACAATTGTCGATAATTTCTACATCATGGTAAACCTGGTGATACCAAACAATATCTGAGTGAGTAAGTGCCATGATCTTAGGAGTCCAACGGGGTTCCTTCTTGACATCCCATAAAGCATCAGACTGAGGCAAATGAGAAGTAAACCACCTGCACAACAGAGGCGTGCAACAGATAACCATCCCCCCATGATAAGAATCCCGAAGATGAATAGAGTAATAAGCATCACCCAACAATATAGCAACTGGGTTTCCAATCATGAATATCATGATAGCATTGATGTCAACAAATTTTTCCATATTAGGAAATAAGAACAACCCGTAAGCAAGTAGAGCAAATAAGGCCTCCAAAGCGACTTTACTCTTCATCCTAGCAAGATAACGAGCTTTCTCCAATAAGAACTGAGCTGGTAATCCTCTAATCCCTCCTTTAGTAGTCATATGGGCTTCAACCTCAGACTTCCCCAAATGGATCAAAGCAGCAATCTCATGTGGCTTTAGCTCACCCTTTAAACCAGTAAAAGGAATACGATCGATAATAGGCAAACCCAATAGATAAGAATACTCCTCTAGCATAGGCATCAACTGATAGTCATGGAAATTAAATAAATGATACATCAGATCATAGAACTGGACCAAGGTCGAGAGAATACCCTCCTTCATCCTAAGCTTCATGAGAGAAATGATAGACCTATACTTTCTCTGAAAATCTGCAGAACACTCAACCTCGGGAATCAGACTGATCAACTCATCTATCTTGGAATCTTTGAAACTATATTTTCCGGTCTTTCTTTTTCTAGAATCCATAGTCAAAGAGCACCTGAGATATTCGCAAATGGTCAACTTTTAAGTCCCTTGAAATAAAATTTCTTCAAAAGATGCTTATGAGTGCATGGATGCATGACGCAACAATCACACGCAAGATCACAAACATAGGGTTCATAGGTTCAACGTCACGAGCATGACGTCCAAGGTACTATCTATAAGGTGTTGGTCTAAAAGTTATCACTTGCCGAACATGGTTCTAGAGTTTCCCAGATTCTACATACTTCCTTCGAATATTACCAACTTCCCGATTAACTTGGTGATTAGTAATATTCTCAAGAAAAACTCGTCCGAGTGTAGTATCGCTTGACGACTATTTTCGGATTACTCTGTCATAGCTTATGTACTACACCTAAAGGCCAAGATGGGTTAGGTATTCTATGGTCCTCAGCTTCAGCAGGCTCCCAGATCGAAAGCAGCACATCTTCCTGATTACTCGGTAAATGACACTACAGTCAAAGGGGCCTCCACTGAGTGTGGGATCTCATGCCTCCTTTTTTGGGATTACCCCCTCAAAGTTAACATGAATATACCGCCCGTCCTATCTCAAGTTTTCCCAAGTCCGGGTAGAGGACTTATGAGAAATCACCAAGCACCCTGAAAACCAGGAAAATCGAGACAAACATATATACACACATATGTCTCTGGACGATGCTTTTTGGTCTCCAGGTGATTCTAGAGCGACCTGGAGCATGGAAAAAATGTTGTTTTGGTCACCGGGCGATGCGAGATAGTCAGAAATACGTATTTAGGGGTAAAAACACATTTTTGGGTATGGTTTTGGGTATTTTTGACCCCAACTCCATCATCCTTCATTTTTTGATAGTTAGAGCTTAGAAAACAACATTGAAGCTTGCATACGGATGATTCGGGGTGGATTTCTCTTCAATTGACACTGAAAAACCGGTAGATTTATGGTTCATTTATCTTCTTCTTTATGTATTCTTTATGTGTTGAGTTTGTATATGTATTTACTTTCAACTCATGTATATTTGTCTCCCATGGCGTTATATTAAACTTTCTTTATAAATCTTTATTGATTATTATCTTAGATTTTTGCTGTGTTAGGGATTTGAGTTGTTATAGACGTATACTTCTTAGATTCTTATCTAGGATGATTATCTATTAGTTTTTGAACTCAAGAGATAGATTTAGAGTTGACATCTACTTGGGTATCATAGCTTAATGCCTCTGTGTGGTTGTGTTGTACTGAGAGATCGCCAATGTGATTACATAGTTATCTTATTTGTTGTTGAGGAGGTAGAGTGATCATTTCCTTGGTGATACATTCGGTCTCTCAATTTGGGTTAGAAATGACTTAGGTTGTGAGTGATTTATAGTGGCATTGATGAGTATTGTTAGGTTGAATGTAACTGTTTGTTAGATTTAAGTCTGTGATGAGTAGATTATATGCAGGCTTGATAAGTTCTTCCTTAGTTTTTACTTTTGTTTACATTTATTTTCTGTTGATAACATTTTCATTACAAACCCATTTATCCCCAAACTCATTAATGAGTGATTTTTTGAACGACAATTCAATAACTAATCTCTATAGACACGATATATTCTCGGATAAATATTTCAAAACTTTTGTTGCTTGTCGCTACACCGCTCCAACAACAATCAGAGAGAACTATTCAGTCATTGGAAAATTTGTTGAGAGCTTGCATTCTTAAGCAAGGAGGAACGTGGGATAGTTATCTTCCACTAATAGAGTTTAATTATAACGATAGCTACCATTCTAGCATTGTAATGGCACCGTTCGAATAATTATATAGTTGGAGATGCATGGCTCCATTATGTTTGTATGAATCCAGAGAAAGTGTAATGCTTGGATCGAAAATTGTTCGACAGACTACAAAAAAAGTGAAGCTAATTCGGGAAAAGATGAAAACTTCGTAGAGTAGGCAGAAGAGTTTCCATGACAAGAGAAGGAAGGACCTCGAATTTCAAGAAGGAGATCATTTATTTTTGAGAGTTACACCAGTGACCGGTGTAGGACGAGCATTGAAATCGAAGAAACTTACTCCTCCATTTATTAGCCCGTATCAGATTTCAGACAATTTGGGAAATGTCACTTATAGGGTGGCCTTGCCACCTAACCTTTCTAATTTGAATGATGTGTTCCATGTATCACAACTTCAAAAGTATATTTCGGATCCATCTCATGTGATACTGGTGGATGAGGTACAAGTGCGGGATAACCTTACGGTCGAGACTTTACCAGTGAGAATCAAAAACAATGAAGTGAAAACGTTAAGTGGCAAATAAATTCCTCTAGTGAAAGTAGTTTGGGGAGGAGCAACTAGAGAAAGTATGACGCAGGAGTTAGAGAGCAAGATGCATGAGTCTTATCCAGAATTGTCCGCATAAGGTAATTTTCAAAGACAAAAATATTCTAAGTGGGGGAGAGTTGTAACGCTCTGTTTAAATATTTAGTCATTGTTCGTTGATTTTGAGTTAATGGGCATAATTAAGGGTAGGTAGGTGTGATTAAAGATATATGAGAACTTATTTTTATTCAGATAATTAGAATAAAAATTAGTCTATGGTGTAATAATAATAATTGGTGAATGATGGAATATACTATTATTATTAATGAAAATGTTATTAGATATATGGTATAATTACAACTAATAATATTATTATTAGTAATATTATAGTTATTATTATTATAATTATTCCTCTATTATTATTATTATTATTATTATTATTTAATTATAATAAAACCATTATTATAAGAATAGTAGGAACATTTGGGAGGAAACTATTATCACGTAGAAACAGAGAAGAGAAGAGAAGGAATAACTAGGGCAAGAGAGAATTCCACCATCTTTGAAGGACCAAAGATCCAAATTAAGGTAAAAGAGAGAATGAGTTTTTTAAATGATGATTATAACATAGGAGGGCAGTGAGGGTTCCTTTCCCTCTTTAAGTTTTGTGTATAATTTGTATCGGTAGAAATGTTTAAGACTAAGCCATTGGATTGACTAGACTTATATAGATCAAAATAAAAACCATCACCGCACTTTATTGTTTCCAAAGGAATGGGAAAAGAGCAAATAACACAAAAGAGGGGGAAAGATTCAAGGTAAGGAGGTTGGTTATGCAAAGGGAAGGTATTAACACCCTAAACATCTACGGTACTCCGCAGGAACCTCTTTGTAAAATCTGTATATTTTGGCTATAAAATGTTGTATGTAAAATAGATGCTGGAGGTGAGAAAAGAAATATATTTTTTATGATTTTTTGCACTCGCCGCGGTTGTGAATCTTTAGTGCCTACGTACCATCTTTCATGCAATAGGGGATCAGGGTACACGTAGTTCCTCTTAAAAAATTTTAAAACGCAAGTGTGTTGGTTAATTTTATGAGATAAGACATCATCGTCATTGTCCGTGTGGAAAACATACGTACCGCCCACAATTATGAGAAAGGAGAATTTGCATCATCTCAAAGTAGAGGATATGGATTGGATTTTAAAATCAACAATGCCTCACTCAACACCCAAGTGGAAAATATCTCACTTCACTATATATTGTAGAAGTATATTTGTTTGCATCACTACAAGGATTGACAAGAGTCCAATCTTTTGAGAAAAGTTTTAAAGTAAAAGCCAAAGTGGAAAAATGGTTTTAATGAGATTGATTGACTTTTAGTCTTCTCACAAAAAAATGTCAAAGTATTATTAAGTTGGTTGAATTTTATTCATGAAAATATTTTGAAAATGCATGGACTTAAGTCCAAGTTTATTACGAAAGTGGTTCAAGTTTAGAAACAAGAAGAGTTTTCAAAAGGAGGGAGAAGATTTTTGAAATTAAAGAAGATGGGAGGAGATGAAGGGACTATCCTAAAGCATAAGGTAAAAGCTAAGGAAAAGAATCATCTAACCAACAAGAAGCCAATACTTGACATTATGAGTCAAGATAGAATTCCCATTCTTTGGATAGAAACCAAGAAAGCAAAGATACTAGGCCTCTTGAGAGAACCAAACTTCAAGTGCATTAAGTCTTCACAAAAATTGGGCAGAGTAACGGTTGTATATAGATGATTTCCATATTACAAACAAAGTATGTAATCACAATAACCTACACAAAAAATAAACAAGTAACCCAATGTCTTGAGGTAAACCTCGAGAACTCCAGACAAAATATCAATTAAGGTCACAAGGTCTCCAACATATGCCAAGGTCTCTAATCCTAAGTCCAAGAAATCCAATACTCCATAATGCCAAGGATAATAACCAAATAGTCCAAGTATCATTAATACTTTTTATGGTTCATATTGATTATTAAGTGTCTTTAGGAGTCTGTTTGGTACATAATACGGGATTTGGGAATTTTCTATGTTTTGTGTTGTTTTTAATTGTTACGTATCTTAATTCATAATTATATTGAACCACACATTTTGGTGGAGTTTTTATTATTGTTAAGGCCTCAGTGCCATGGAAGTAAACTAATTTGTGTTGTTTCGCTGCTTAGTTGATTAATATGAATAAATGAAGTAATAAAGTGACTTGAGACTTTATGAGTGTATTAGAATGATGTGACATCCCATTTGTGGACTCTTATATACATACCTACATACACATACATACACACACACACACACACACACACACACACACACATATATATATATATATATATATATATATATATATATATATATATATATATATATATATATATATATATATATATATATATATATATATATATATATATATATATATATATATATATATATATATATATATATATATATATATATATATATATATATATATATATATATATATATATATATATATATATATATATATTGTATGTTTCATTTTAATTATTATTACGAGAAAGTGGGGTGTTACAAATATCATGATATTGAAAGATGTGAATGGGGTGTAGATTGAATATTTGAAAGCACTTCAAAATCATGTGACTAGTTTCTATCAGAATCTGTTTGCGTGCCTGTTTACCCTGGAAATTGGTAAACAACCGCTGATCTTCCAAAAGGTTACTTATTCGGTGAATCGTTGGATCGATCAGATTGATCCTAAGACATGGTTAATTTTCTGGGGTTTGACTAAATCTAATGATGATTAATGCTAGTAAAGTAAAGACACTTTATGTAAATTGCATGAAGAAAAGCTTGATAGAATAAATGAAAGCGTTAAATAAAAGGCTTCGACGGAGATGAGTAAATGAAAGGCAATAAAGTGCTTGAATATAAAAGACTTTGATTAATTTAAATGGTGTTTCACACATACATTCTCAACAATTCTTTCGCTCACACTGGGTACTTGAATCTAGATGAGTGACTTGTATATAATGATTAACACACGCGAAAGATACGTGAACAACTAGTATTTATACTAAAACACATCTTAAGTAACCGTTGGGCAGTCACGTCGCTTCGAGATGACACCACATGGCACGCTCACAGCATTCGACGCTCTTGATCTTGGCACGTTGCGTTTGGTAACTGCTGGGAACTGTTTTCCCTCCAAACATTCGAATCTCAAACCGTTCCACCCTGGGCATCAGATACCTTTGTCGAGAAGTTCCTTCGACATCAAAGGTAACAAGATTCCCACTTAAAAGAAACTCTCTAAGTACCTTGCCATTTTCTGATGAGCATTCGACGGGATCAGCTGGTCGAAACCTGGAAACTCTTCAAACTCATAATTAATGGTCTATATTGATAACAAACAAGGGTGTCGAATTTAGGAGCCAACAAATTTCCCCCCAAGAATGCCTTATTTCGACGCTGAAAAGAAAAAGGCATTCTTTGAGATTCCACCCGACACCTGTCCTTCATTCTTAGCCACAGATTAGCTCGTGCACTTTTCGTCTCCTACCAACCAACTGACAATCCCAAAAAACCATCATTCCAACTGTTCCTAAGACTTCACTTCAGTAAGGCGTTTGGCATGCCCAATGTCTTTTCACAGATTGTCATCATCACAATTCCCCAAAATCGAGGACGCACGCTGCACCGTTTCTGCTCTGCAGAACGACTACATCAGCAAATGAGCGCCACGTGCCCCACTATTGTCTGAAACATTAAATGACCTCGAGTTTTGTGATTTTCCAATCACTATAAATAGCACTAAGTGCCCCTCGTGGGACTTTTCACGCTCTCTTCCTCCAAGCCTTAATATTGAACAGGAATTTCTACAAAAAACTTTGTTCTTCATCCATCTTCATCTCAACCCAAAAAATGGCTTCAGGTTCTCGTTCTTCCAATGTCCCCAGTTCTAACACTCCCTCTAAAACTGCCCAACCGA
Source organism: Vicia faba (assembly GCA_948472305.1). NCBI lineage: Eukaryota > Viridiplantae > Streptophyta > Magnoliopsida > Fabales > Fabaceae > Vicia > Vicia faba. Next base: position 341,347,379 of record OX451739.1, on the reverse strand, counting down.
AAATCTTTTCAACTGTTCCAACAGTTAACTCCAAAGGAATGCGAAGGGTTCCCGAACCCTTGGGAACTACTGAGTGTGAGACTTACTCTTCTCAACTGCTGATTCCTGTTGGATACTCCAACCAGGTTTTCGCCATGTCTGGTCCTCTATCTGCATGCATTGCTGACCCAACGAAGATCAAGAGCTTCTTCCCAGTGCTTGAGGCACTCAAGCCCGTTGGGTGCTCCAAAAAGGCTACAGACGACAATGAAGATCCTGCAAAAGAAAAGATAGATCTTCGTTTCTTCAACAGAGGGGTTAGGGCTTTTAGGTCTAGCCCTAGCCTTACACCAGACTACAACGCTTGGCTCGACAAGATGGAAAAAAGCCAGGCTTCGATTTGGAAGAACATGGGGATTTATGACCTAGTCATGCTGTCGAAGACTGGTCTCAACTACTCCCCTGAAATGCTGGTAGCTTCCTTGCTATTTTGGGACTATACTCACTTCACCTTCTATCTGCCTTGTGGAATGGTAACACCCACTCTCTTCGACGTGGCTGCCATTACCGGTCTTCGACCAACTGGGGATTACTTTGACCTAGAGGAAATGTCTGAAGACCATATTGGGTTTTCAGCTACCAAACTCACTTACACCACCTACATCAACCACTATCATGACAAATCGACAGCTAACGTGACGGACGTGGAGCACATTGCGTTTCTAGCCCTTTGGCTGTCACGCTTCGTGTTCTGTACGAAATCTCTACAGGTGACGAAGAAAATGGTCACCCTTGCTACCCAGCTTCACCACAGTCAAAACATCTGTTTGGCAGAATTAATACTGGCGAACCTATGAGTCGATAAGCAGTGGGGTAACTCTATTAAAGGTAATAGAAAATAGAGCCAGCTTGCTGCTTGCAGGACCCTTCTGGCTACTACAACTATGGCTAAACGCCACTTTTGAGTCTTTTTTATCTCAGAAAACCCAAATAAACGAACAAGCTCCTGAGATAGCCAAAAGGCGCATCGAAGGTACCAGGCTGGCTTTACTGACTCCCACTGAGGATGGGCTGGAACTCCAACAGACCTTTGCAAACTTCGTTTTGATGTTTGTAGGGAGGAAAGAATTTACCTCGACCATGGCTCCTTTCGCCCGTCGAAAGTTTGGTCCAGGGTGGTTCACCAGACCCCATCCCAAGTCATCAGAGGATCCTCATCTCGAAGAGCACACAACACTGTGGGAAGCATTTCTCACTCCCAGGATAATGCCATTGCGCTTTAAAAGTTCCAAGAATCATCTGAGCCTGATTGCTTATCAGCCAAATTTGGTCTCTCGACAGTTTGGTATCATCCAATCACTTCCTTCTCCCATTTTCCCTAGGGAGAAATCAATGTTGTATTTTTGTAATGATTACACTGAGGATGCTGCTACCAAGCACATTGGTAGGTACGCTGGTCGGACAGTACTTTCATTATTCGACTACCAACTCAACTTCCTCTGTTCACCATCTTTTGAAGACTGGTGGAAGAGTTATTATGCTGAAGAATTCTTCGAGGAATAAGACTTTGTGGACGAACTCCAGAAGTCCTTCGTTTTGGTCCTTGACAAAATAAAGAAATGTACGTTCACTCTTCAAATTATATTTGTCTTTCCATTTCGACTTATAACTTGTCAATTATAACTTGTGAACGCGTCTTCTTTCAGTTGTTCGAAAACCTGCAGCAAAGAAAACTACAGAAAGCCATCAGGGAGGAGGTCCCTCTACAAAACCTTCAGCACCGGTAACCAAATTTTTATTATTAATACCTGCTGGTTTTAACATCCTGATTTTTGATGTGGCGTTCTAAATCAACTCCATTTGGGGTTTCAGGAACCTGCACCTAAGAAACGACCTGCATTAACGGTCGAATCTGCGAGTGACGACGAGGATGAATCTCCCCATGTTCCTCTTAAACGGAGAAAGCTGAAGAAAGATGCCCCTGCTCTTGAGCCTCGACCTATGATCAGAATCAAGGTTGCAGGGAGAAAATCCAGGCCACCTCCTGTGATCATCGAAGAGCCCATGGAGGAGGAGCTGAACGTCTTGCTCAGCAAACCCGTTGAAAGTGATAATTCTAGCCCTGGGGCTGAAATTCCTCTACAGGTAGTACCTCCGACCATTTTTAACTTAGGTGTCGACGATCACGTTCGATTGTGTATCTCTCTAAACCAGAATATTCTTCCTCTTCTATTTTCAGGAGACCACCGAAAGTTCAGCACCAAAAACTTCAGAGACACAAGACTCTGCTGAACATAGTAGACAACAAGAGGAGGAATTGGCGAACGATGAAGCCCTTGCCGAAACAGAGGAACAACAACCAAAGGAAGCTCAAGTGGTCGATTTGACAGAGGAGCAACATGACGAAGAGGAACATGTTGATGCTGACACTACTGAACAACCTGTCGAAGAGGGTCATGTTGATGCTGACGCTACTGAACAACCTCAACCCCAAGCCACCGCTGTTGTAGGAACGACCACCTCGACAAAGCCCAAGTCTAAAGAAGACTTGGCCCTTTTGAAGCAAACTGATCCAATTGGCTACCTGAATGCCATCATTGAGAGTAGGGAGAATTCATCTGACCTTAGTCATGATGCTTCTACTGCATCGGGGAAGTCTACTTCGACTTCTCCTCTTGATGAGGCTTTGAAGAAGGTCAAGGCTCAGTTCTTCAAAAAGGATCTAATGAAGGCTTTGGAGGGGGATCCTACTGCTCCGTCTTGTCTGGGAGCTGTTCTGAGTGCAGTCGATTTGCTTGTTGTATCTCCAGAGGTTTCCAGCTTTATCTTGGAGTTATACTCCATTGTTGACCAAGTCTCTGCGGACTATAGACGTCAAAGGGGGTTTAACAGCCAGCTCGAAGCACTACATGGCAAGAGTTCTTCTGCCTGGACCGAGGTAGCTGAAACAACTTCTCGAATTGCAGAATTGTCGAAACAGAAGACATCCAAGCAGGAGGAAATCGACGCCATAAATCGAGATAACGCCTCTATAAAGGCGCATATCGAGGAGTTGGAGGCCAAGTTAAATGTGAACACCAAGCTCAAAGAGGATCTCCTTTCGACTGTTTCGGACGCAGAGAGCCAAGCTGAAGTTACACGAGGCTTAGAGTTCGCTGAGAAGGCCCAAGCCTTTGATGACCAGATTGCCAAACTTTCTCAGGCGACTGCCTTGTGTAACAAACGGCTGGAGTTGCAGCAAGCCAAGTATCTTCGACTTAAAGCTTCTATCCCTTTCTAATTTGCTCAGCAACTTATTAACCATGTACTGTAATATTTGTAAGACAATACAACCATTTTGGCTAATCACTATATAATTTTCCATTTTGTCTTTTTATGGTTAATTTGGTCATTAATTGCTATTTATTTTGATCTCTTGGAGCATAGGTTTATATTTTTTCAAATATTTTCCGTTTACTCTCAAGAGTCTTTTATCTTCGCCTAACTCTTCAACCTCATAAGCTCCACCAGAAAAATTTTGGACAATTCTGAATGGTCCTTCCCATTTGGGTGACCATTTTCCCATGCTTCGATCCCTTCGATCCATGGGGAGAATCACCTTCCAAACTAATTCTCTAGGCGAGAATGCCTTAGGTTTTACTTTTTTATTGTAAGAGTCTTCCACCCTTTTCTTCTGAATTCTCAGTAGGTCGAGAGCGCGTAGTCTTTCCTCGTCTAAATCTACTAGTTCGTCTAACATCATATCCCAATAAACCTCAGAGGGAATATCATGATGTCTCTGAACCCTTGCTGATTGAAGACAAATTTCCGCTGGCAGTACTGCGTCATGAACGAAAGTTAGCCGATATGGTGTTGTACCTATGGCTTCTTTTGGGGACGTTCGACAGGCCCACAAGATCTGGTCTAACGTCTTATGCCAATTTTTTGGCTTCTTTCCTACATGTTTTTTTATCAGGCCGATCACTATTTTATTCGCTGCTTCGACTTGACCATTTGCCTGTGCATAATAAGGTGTTGATGTCAGGAGTCTAAAGCCTGTTTCTTGAGCGAATTTCTGCATTTTTCGACCAGTAAACACTGATCCTTGATCAGTCGTTATAGTCTCAGGGATTCCAAATCTGAAGATAATGTTCTTTTGAATAAATTCAATGACATTTTCTTGGTCTGCATTGACTAAAGGAATAGCTTCGATCCATTTAGTGAAATAATCAATGCCTACCAGTATATACTTCTGGCTCTTTGATGATGCTGGTCGAATCTCTCCAATAAGATCCAACGCCCATCCTCTGAAAGGCCAAGGTTTCACTATTGAGTGAAGTTCGCTTGTTGGTACATGTTGGATGCCCGTATGGACTTGACATTCCTGGCAACCCTTCGCGAACTCAACACAATCTTTCAAGATGGTGGGCCAGTATAGTCCTTGTCGAAACAACAACCATTTCATCTTATGGCCTACTTGGTGAGCCCCACATGCTCCAGCGTGCGTAGTCGAAAGGGTTATGTATGCTTCAGTTTCTCTTAAGCACTTTAGCAATACCCCTTCAGGCGTCTTTTTAAATAACTCATTACCCATGAGTACGTAACTCAACGCCCTATATTTTATTTTTTGTTCTGTCAAAGCTGCTGGATTTTGTAGATAATCTACAATGGGTTTCCTCCAATCTTGCTCTGACAAATTGTCTATGAACGATATTTCAAAGTTCCTTTGATCAGCATACCCTAGTCTTGTCGATTTCAAATCTGTTGGGGACAGGCTAGTTGCTTTTATTTTTTCTCGAACTTTGATTGCTCTTTGTAATCTCGTTTTTGAAATTTTGTACCCAGATGCAATTTGTGCCAAATCATTGGCTACTTAATTTTCCAATCTAGGTATGTGTCGAATGTTGACCACTTCGAATTTTTTCAATAAACGATTTGCTATCACAAAGTACATAATAAGATTTTCTCTTATGCACTTATATTCTTTTGTGACTTTCTTAATGACTAACTCTGAGTCTCCCATTATTTTGACTCGAGTTGCCCCCAATTCCAACAATATCTCAAGGCCAGTAATTAGAGCTTCGTACTCAGCCTCATTGTTCGAACAAGTACCTGATATCTTGTACTTGAATGTTGTTGGAATTTTTTCTGGAGAAATAATCAAGACCCCTACTCTTGTTCCATCTTTATGGATGGAACCATCGAAGTAGAATTTCCAAGGCTCTATCTCTACGTAGTTTATATTCTCAACCTGAATTGAGTGGTCGACTATAAAGTCTGCTACCACTTGCCCTTTTACTGCCCTAAGAGGCATAAAGGTCAATGAGTACTCAGTTAATGCTAGCGCCCACTTGCCAATTCGGCTGTGCAGGATGGGTTTCGACAACATGTATTTGAAAACATCAAAATGAGACGAAACGTACACATCAACTGGTTTTATATATTGTTTGAGCTTTGTACAAGAGAAATAAAGACATAGACATAATTTTTCAACTTCGCTATATCTAGTTTCTGCATCGTTCAAAACTCTACTAAGATAGTAAATGGGTCTTTCGACTCCATTTTCATCTTCTTGGGCTAACATGCTTCCCAAAGTTTTGTCGGATGCAACTATGTACAATCTCATACTCCTGTTGCCGCAAGGAGGCACCAAAATAGGTGGCTTGGTGAGATATCCTTTGATTTTGTCGAAGGCTTCTTGTTGCTCTTGCCCCCACTCGAATCTTTCCTTATTCAATCGAAGTAAGGGTGAGAAGGCTTGAGCTTTTCCACTTAGGTTAGATATGAATCTCCTTAAGAAATTTATCTTGCCCAGCAGAGATTGCAATTCCTTTTTGTTCGCTGGCGCTTTCGCTTCCAAGATTGCCTTCGTCTTGTTCTGGTTGATTTCGATTCCTTTCTTGTGGACGACGAAGCCCAAGAAATCTCCAGCTTTTACACAGAATGCACACTTCAAAGGGTTCATTTTCAGACCATGTTCTCTCATTCTTTCAAATGATTGTCGAAGGTGGTCTATATGGTTCTTCCTGGAAACAGATTTTACAACAATATCATCAATATACACTTGCATAAAAGTGTTAATAAAATCATGGAAGATAGAATTCATCGCTCGCTGATATGTTGCCCCAACGTTCTTTAGGCCAAAAGGCATCACTACCCATTCATAAGTTCCTAAAGCTTCGGGGCATCGAAAAGCTGTTTTCGACACATCTTCTTCGGCAATGAAAATTTGATTATATCCTGAATAACCATCGAGCATGCTCAGGTACTCATGGCCAGCGGCAGAATCGACTAGCATTTCCGCCACATGCATAGGATATTCATCTTTGGGTGTAGCAGCATTCAAATCTCTGAAATATATGCATACCCTCAACGTGTCGTTTTTCTTAATCACTGGCACAATGTTTTCAATCCATTCGACATACCTCGTAGCTCGTATGAATTTGCACTTCAGCAGTCTTTCGACTTCTGTTTTGATCTTCGACAGTATTTCTGGAGCGAAGCGTCTTGGACTTTGCTTGACTGGCTTCTTCCCAGGTTTGATTGGCAACTGAAGTTCTACCAATCCTCTGTCGAGACCAGGCATCTCGTCTTAATCCCATGCAAAGCAGTCCTTGAACTCCTTTAACAAATGGATCACTTCAAACCTGAGCTCTGGGTCTATTTTTGCGCTAATGTAAGTTGGCTTTTTCTCTAACCCTTCGCCCAAGTTGATTTCTTCTAAAGGATCATGTGCTAACATTTTGATGTTGTTCGCCAGGGGGTCCTTTTCGAATCCCAAAGGCTCATCGTCGTAGATGGCGTCGAGCCTTTGCTCCTGCATTCCTTCTGGCGTGATATCAGGAGGTTCTGGGTCGAAATCCTTTCCAGGACCTACAGAAGGTAGCTCTTGATCATTGGCCTGAGTGGCCATATATTTTACTTCGGCTTCGAGAGCCGTTATCATCCTTGTTTTGGCTACATAAGCCGAAATTCGCTACAGTGATTGTGACTCAGTCATTATCACTGAATTCGCTTCCCCAACCAGTTGGCTGGATGTCAGTTAGCCCACTGAAATCAATGTGGGACAAGTCTTCTCTGTCCCATTGAAAACCATGCTCAGGGTGCAGGTACAAAGAACAAAAAGCATTTGGCGCTGGCGCCAAGTCGAAGTCAGGTGCTGGGCATGGCCCAATGTGAGCCAAATTTTTGTCGAAGTCAGCTCTCCCTAGGTGATTTACTTCGCCCAAGTAATAGCTCTGATCCGCTTCTATATTTTCGACCATTCCATCAGGACGCCATAGTATCAACCTTTGGTGCATTGATGATGGTACTGCTCCAACACCATGTATCCATTCTCGGCCCAACAAAAGATTATAATTTGGTTTGGCCGATATGACCATAAACATAGTTGGTCGAAGGATGGATCCTACTTTGAGGTCTAGTTGGATCACACCCATAGTGGTCCCTATTCCGCCTTCATAATTCGACAGGACCATGTTGTGAGGCTTGATGTTTTCATCACTCTTGCCTATTTTTCTCAGCATAAAGTGAGGGATGATGTTGATGGTTGCCCCACAGTCCACCAAGATCTTATTTACGGTGGCTTCTTCGAGTTTTGCCCTTATGAATAAAGGCTTGAGGTGATTTTTCATCGCCTCTGTAGGTGGTTCGAAGAAACCATTTTGCTCTTCAGTACCGCCATTATCCATGACGAAGTAGCATACTGGCCTATGCTTGGCCATTTCTTGTTCGACTTCCCAATCATTTGATTCGACCTCCATCTGGAGGTTGAACTCTCTTGGCAAAACTGAGACTATGTTCACCATGATATCTAGGGTGTCATCAGACTCAGAGCCATCTTCGTCATCAACTTCGCCCTGGTTAGGCCATACCAGTCTATTGGTCACTCGTTGCCTTTCCAGAGGCTTTCTCTGCTTTCTCTGAGGGACATTTGAACTCGATTCTGGCTTTGGTTCATTGGTAGCTTCCCTCTCAGCCTTTCGCCGCCTCTGGTGTCTTCTCCATTGGGATCGAGACATGGGATTCTTTCCCTTGTAGTTACTTGATACCTGGGTCACTTTAGAGGCGACAACCTGAGGTTCTTTCTTATGTGTCAAAGATGAACCTCTTGGCACTTCGAAGGAGTGCCACTTTTCTTCGCTCGGTCTCTTTCGACCTGATGTTTTATACCACATATCAACTGGCACATTGGTTGGAGGCCTGAAAGTCAGTGGCCTCTTCTCTTGATTTGAACCCTTTTGGTAGGTTCTTCTGGGGTCATGTCGAATATCAACACCTTCCCTTCTTCTGTTTGCTGCTCTTACACCTTGGATGTGTTCAGCAGCTTTCTTGTCGAAAATCGAGCTGCATCGAGGACACAACATCACTTCTGACTTCTTCTTCTGGCATCTTTGCAGGAAATCTGCCAGATTCTCGTTTTCCCGAGGGAAATCCGTTTTGTTTGCCTGCTTTTGCCTAATGGCCTCCTCTGATGCTTTTGATTCAGAGATTTCGACCATGTTGACATTCATGGTGTCTTTGGTGGCAAGAGTCATCTACTTCATCTGGGCCTCCAGGTCCTCTATCTGGCCTTGGACTGTAGCCAAGTAGGAACTGGGTTTTGCTCCAGATTTTAGGGCTCCAACTGTCTCCCGTTTTGGGCCTTCAACAGCTTTTTGGACTGCTTCAATTGTTTTTCTAGAAAGATTCCCAGAAAAACTGCCAAAGATTGGCATGTTGGCATGATCCTTGGTGACTTCGACCATAGTTATTCCTGGCCTTTTCGCCTGACTTCTGGACACCTCGATCACATTCACCTCTGAAGGTTCAGCATAATGGGCTTCAGCCTGCAAAAGGGTTAGAGTCCACAGTCATGGGGGTCTTATCGGCAAATTTCAACCTCCCTTCTTCGATAGCATCTTGCACGAGATTCCTGAAAAGAAAACATTGAGATGTTTTATGGACCAGAAAATTATGATATTTACAAAAGCCTCTTTTCTTTCTTTGATCAAGAGGAGGCACTTTTACCCCTGGGGGTACTATCATTTGGCCATCTTTTACAAGTAAGTTAAAAATTTCATCACATTTTGTAATATCAAAACTGTAAGTCTTTTTGGGGAACCTATCGTTGGCCCTTTCAGGACCAGTGGGGTTTTTTCCACTTGAGGGGACTAGTAGTTTGCAAGAGTATGGTGGCCCTTATTTTAACTCCGCTAAATCGACCTCGCTTTCTTCGAAGGTTATAGTTTCGTCGAAGGTTTCTGGATCTTCATCATCCATTTCGACATATGCTATCCTTTCTCTTTTATGAGTTTTTGTCGCCTTGGCTTTTTCAGCTTTAAGGCGTTCTACCTGTCGAACCCTATCGGCCAATTGGGCCATGTCTCTTAGGTATTGAGTGTCTAATTTCTTCCTAATGGAATAATCTAAACCTCCTGCGGCTATTTCGACTAACTCATGTTCTGGCACTTGCGTAAAGCATCTTGCTTTGAGCAACCTAAACCTATTTAGATATTCGTCTATAGGTTCAGTGAATCGCCTCTTTACACTGGCCAATTCTTTCAGGCTTATCTTGGTTTGTCCCATGTAGAATTGCTCATGGAACAATCTCTCCAACTGGGTCCAATGGTGGATCGAATTGGGGGGAAGAGTTGTGAACCAAGTAAACGCGTTCTTTGTTAGGGAACTTGGGAAATACTTAATCCTCAGGTTTTCGTTGTTTGAAATCTCTCCTGCTTCAATCAAGTATCTCGCCACATGTTCGACAGTGGATTATGTCGTGTCCCCTAAAAATTTAGTGAACTTAGGGACTTTACATCTAGGAGGTAAGTCTGTTTGTAACATATATTTTGACAGTGGGGATGTAAAGTTGGGCCTACGGATGCCCGTATTCATCCCATTTTGCGTCATGATTCTTTCGATCATGGCTGTCAAGTTATTTTCCAAACCCATATTCTGGTATTGGATATGCTGAACTACTTCGTCAGCATTTTGGTTTCTATTGACTATCCTTACTTTCGGGGCTATGACCCTAGGTTCTTCGACCCCGGGTTGTTCCAATCACGTCCTAAGGTTTTCTTCGACAGGCTGCTGGACTTGGTTAATAGTGGTTTCTTCCTCTAGAAGTATACTTTGGTTTCCCCTCACCTGTGCCCTTTTGGGCTGTCGAATAGGTTGGGGTACCCCAAAAAAATCGGCCAGACGCGCCATTTGCGCTGTCATCTGCTGATTCGACTGGGTGGTATTTTGTATTAGAGGATTTAGCACTGTGCTTAAAGTTTGTGCCAACATTTGAACCATATCGTGGTTGCTTTCGTCCATTTGCTGCCTCAAAACTACTGTCGAGGCATTCGTAAGGCCATGCGCTACTTGGGACGTTCCTCCTAAGAGTTGGGTCCTACCCCTGTTCGCCATACCAACTTCGGAACCTTGGAGTGGCGAAGAGGCGCTCACTAAAGGGTCTGAAAAAGTGGACGCAACATTCGTCAGGATAGCCAATTCAGAAGTTGGCATGCCATAGAGTGGTTCTCGATTTAGACCGACTGTCGAAAATCCTGGGGGAACATAAGGCCTAGTTCCTGGGTTTCCCCTTGGTGGGGGAGTTCCCAAAGGCATTCTGGGGCCAATGAATGGAGGTAATGGCCCCGTTTGTGTGACCGTTACTGCTGGTGTTGAACCAACGGTTACCGTTTCACTTGCGGTTGGGATAACCGTTGTTCCCACATTTGTTTGTGGGATTTCGCTATTGTTTGGCAGATTCGCCATCACTTCTCTTCTTCTCCTAGTATTGGTATCGTTAGTGTATATTCTACCACTTCTCAATAACATGTAATACTTCTCGAAAAAGATGATATTTTGTATAAATACGGTTAACCTTAAAAATCAACACAAGGTCCCACCGGGTGTGCCAATTTGTTTACCGTGGAAATTGGTAAACAACCGCTGATCTTCCAAAAGGTTACTTATTTGGTGACTCGCAGGATCGATCAGATTGATCCTAAGACATGGTTGATTTTCTGGGGTTTGACTAAATCTAATGATGATTAATGCCAGTAAAGTAAAGACACTTTATGTAAATTGCATGAAGAAAAGCTTGATAGAATAAATGAAAGCGTTAAATAAAAGGCTTCGACGGAGATGAGTAAATGAAAGGCAATAAAGTGCTTGAATATAAAAGACTTTGATTAATTTAAATGGTGTTTCACACATACATTCTCAACAATTCTTTCGCTCATACTGGGTACTTGAATCTAGATGAGTGACTTGTATATAATGATGAACACACGCGAAAGATACGTGAACAACTAGTATTTATACTAAAACACATCTTAAGTAACCGTTGGGCAGTTACGTCGCTTCGAGATGACACCACATGGCACACTCACAACATTCGACACTCCTGATCTTGGCACGTTGCGTTTGGTAACTGCTGGGAACTATTTTCCCTCCAAACATTCGAATCTCAAACCGTTCCACCCTGGGCATCAGATACCTTTATCGAGAAGTTCCTTCGACATCGAAGGTAACAAGATTCCCACTTAAAAGAAACTCTCTAAGTACCTTGCCATTTTCTGATGAGCATTCGACAGGATCAGCTGGTCGAAACCTGGAAACTCTTCAAACTCATAAGTAATGGTCTATATTGATAACAAACAAGGGTGTCGAATTTAGGAGCCAACAGTGCCCTAGTGTGATACAGTGGAAGAACTGACTTGAGGGTTTTGCGTTTTATCGCAAATTATGCGGTTAGCAAGATTCACCACCGACTTTTCTTTTATCCAAAAGGAAAGGTGAAAAAGCACAGGAAAGACCTTTGAGATTGTTTCTTGAGTTCGGGGGGTAGATTATGAAAAGGGAAGGTATTAGCACCCTTTTCATCCATGGTTTTCCATGGGCTCTTAGTTACTTGCTAGATCACTTGCTTTTTGTTTGAAATTATGCTTTGTGTGGTTTTTGAAAGTATTTTGTAAAGAGGTCATTGTTTAGGCAAACTTTGTAATGATTCTCGTTCGTAAGAATGTATACAAAGATGTTGATCTTTTGAAAACGTTTTCAAGTTTGTAAGATGTTTGAAAGTGTGTGTTTGTTTTGAAAATAGCAAGGATGTTTGTTTTGAAATGGAGAAAGTAATTAGGAGCAATCTACCTACTCAAATGTCTTTCTTGTTCATTTTTTTCTCCTTTGACATTGTTGTCTTACCATTGATTTGGTAAGCAACCCTATCTTTGGATGTAAACGGGATAGACGTGGGTCATCTTATAACCATGATTAGCAATGTTGCAAGGTATCTTAACATTCTTTTTTAAGGACTAAGATCATTTGTAAGGCAACTTAGATAGCGTCATCGAGGGACTATGATCTTGTATTTGCTTGTTTTTGCTAAGATACCTTACATGCGTAATATGCTCGTTTTGTATAAGGAAACCAAGTGGGGTAACCCTAAGGGAGCTTGTGTGCAAGTGTATCATTTTCATGCTTGTTTTTGCATTGAATTAGGGTTTTATAGGTATTGGTTTTAGTCTTTCCATACAAACCCTAATTACTATCATATTATATATGAAAGCTATAAATTGCGGAATTTTAAAGTTACTACACTATTACAACATTAGTGGGGAGGGGGTGTACAATTTGTAAATGGGGATTGCAAGAATTTAAATCTAATTAGTCTATTACAACCATATTGAATTGGTATGAATACACAAGGAATTAAATAAATACAAAGTATAAAAATGAATAAATGTACAAGGATGCAAAATGTAAAGAAAATGAATTTTGTTTGGTTTTCATGAAAAAAAAGATTTTGTCTTTAACCCAATTAAATAAAGAAAATAGTTAATTAAGTTTGAATTTATTAAGAAAATATTTTAAATGAAAACCCTAATTCTATTAATTAATCAAAAGAAAATAAGTTTAAGAAAAGTATTTTTTTTGTATTTTTTTATCTTGAAAATATTTATAGTATTATAAAATATTTTTAGTATTTTTTATATTAAAATAATATATTTTAAATGGTGTAAATAAATAAATAAAATAATATTAATTAAGTTTATAAGATTTACTTAATAAAATAAATAAAGTATAATGAATAAAAATATTTTTTTGTAGAAAAATAGAATAAATTATGTCAAAATATAAACATGTCATTTTTTGTATTTTATGATTTTTTTAGTATTTAAAAAATATATTTAAGAAAAGAAAAATGAAATAAATAAATAAATAAAATAATTTGGGCCAGGGGGTGCCAAGAGTCAATGTGGAGGTCAGCTAGCAAACACAAAAATAAGCCAGGCCCAAAGGGCCCAGCGCCTGCCAAACAAAATAAATCATAATTGTAAAAATATGAAAAAAATGAAAAGGGTACTGTGATCGGTGGGAATGAGAACTGACTGTTTTGGAATGCTGGTTCGCGTTTGCGTTTCGCAAAATGTCGCGGTAAGCAAGAGTCGCCACCGTCTTTTATTTTATCCAGCAAGGAAAGGACAAAAGCACAGAAAAATTCCTTTTCGAGATGTTTCTCGGGTTCGGGAGGTAGATTATAGAAAGGGAAGGTGTTAGCACCCTTTCTATCTGTGGTTATCCACAGGCTCTTAGGTACTTGCTCAAAGTGTTTTCAAAAAGTTTTGCTTTTCTTGTGTTTGTGGGTTTTGAAAAGAGTCTTGTTTGAAAACTTCAATTTAACTCGTGTTTCTGTCTTCAAGAGTGTATGAAGTGTTGTTGAAAACTTTGTTTGAAAAGTGTAAGTGCGAACAATTTGTTTTGTTTTGAAAGAGCAAGTACCCAAGAACCTCTACCTACTCAAAAGGAATTAAACTGTGTAAATGTCCCTTTAGACAATGCTATCCCACTATGAATGAGTAGGTAGCATCGTCGTTGGAGTTTTCGGGTCAATTCAATTTTAGGGACGAGCGGTCACTAAAGCAACGTTAGGACGCCTTAGTGGTAACCCTAATGTCTTAGATCATTTTTATCCGAGGCAACCGTTTCAAGGCAACTTTGATCTTTAGACAGGAGGGCGACCTCTAAAACATCCTATACTCAATGACCACGTTCGAGGCAACCAAGTGAGGCGTACCCTAGGAGTGGCATGTGCAAGTGTGTCAATTTTCAGTTATGTTATCTTTATATGTCATGGTGAGCTACGGTTGATTTTACTTTAAGATAGATCTTGTCATGCATAGCCTAGTTAGCATACATCTAACAGTTAATGGTTGCGGAAAATAAAGTTAAGCTATTACAAGGCGTCAGGTATTTACATCGCCAAAGACAAACCCTTAAAAGTAAATGCGGAAAGTAAATAAAAGTGGTAAATAAATCCTAAGTTAAAGTTATTACATCCTCAGAGCAATTACAATATATGGATCAAAATAATACACGCAAAAAGTTAAATTAAATGGTCCTTTAGGGTTTTGACCCTTTTTGGAGAAAGCATGTTTTTGGGTCTTTTTTGAATTTAAGAATTAAGTCTAAATTAGTAATGGAATTAAAAAGAAAATGTTTTTTTGAGTTTTATTTTAATTAAGGCAGCAAAATCAGAAATAAAATAAAAACCTAAGTCTAAGTTAATTTTAATTTATTGCAAAAGTGTTAAGATTAAACCTAATTAAAAAACTAAATTAATTGATTAATGGTTTATTTACAAAAATAAGTAATAAAATTAAAATATGAATATTTTGTTGTTTCTGATTTTTTATGAAAAAAGTTAGTTTGTTAATTAATTAGTTAGTTTTTAATAATAATAATAGAAGCAAAAGAAATATGAAAAGAAAATGAAAACAAAAACAAACTGTGGGGGGCGTTGGGCCTGAAAAAGGGCATGAATTGCAATTTCCAGGCTCAGCACGCTGGCCTTTGGATCTAGCTCGAAGCCCCTGGGTACGTTGAGATCTGAGGACATATGGTGTTCCCTGCCTTCAGCGCTGCATCTGAATACCTGGAGAGAAAACGTAACAAAGTTTTGGGGGGGGACCTGGGATTCGAACCCAGGTCCCATTAGACAATTCAAACAAGCGCGCTACCAACTGAGCCATGATGTTAACCTGTTAGTGGGATGAGACACGAATAATATGAAACAAAACAACAATTAGGCTTGCCAAAAAATAAAAAGCGCGTAATGGATTTGAATGAACCAATAGAGCTGAGACACGTTATCATCTTCCCCAAACACCCTGGTTAGTTTACCTGCAGATTTCGTTCTGCAGGAAGTTTCGTGGGGGGGGGGGGGGGGGGGGGGGGTTCTAAAAATCGCTCCAGGCCATGAAAACGATATTCAAGAACACAGATGTGTTCGTCTCGACCTCCTCATCATTCCTATGGCCATTGTTTATTTCAATTTTCCCTGTGACATAAACGCCTAAAAAACCAGAATCGGAACCCTAGGTTCTGTATATGGGGTTAGAAGCCATGAAAATTAAATTGGATAATGTCAAAATATTCTAAATCAAATAACAATCACAAATATGTCAATATTTTAAAGAAAAGATGCAAGCATGGATGTTTTCGATTTCATGTTCAGAGGCATTTTTCTAGAACACTTACAGTGCGATTTAGATGATGAACAGCTTGGTTTTTGACTGGTCTCGCTCCAGGAGGTTGATGGAAAGAGAGTTGCGTCTTTCTTTGGGTCGGAGTCTGCCTCCAATGGGGTTTTTGATCTCTCACTGTCTCAAGATTTTTGGCAAACTGTTATGGCCGTTTTAGAGGTTTTGTGCATTTTTCCTCTTGTCTGCAGCATGGTTTCTTCGTGTCTTTGCAAGGGTTTTTCGTGTGTCTTTTGTTCATGAGCAGCAGGTTTATATATGCAAAGAAATTAGGTCAACAAATGTGTATCAAATCTTGGTCCATTATGGTGGAGATATTTGATTGGATTCTCATGAAAACTTGCCAAATTTGATTCAATCAGGTGCCAATTTGCTTACATGCGTTACTGCCAGCCTGTTATGAGCTGTTTGGGCCTCCAACTTGATGGAAATCAAAAGCTGACTTTCCCCTTCAAATTTGCTCTCTTCGATTGCTTCAAAGTCCCTATTCGAACTACTCCAGTCACAACCCCTTCGATTGAGACTCTCCCTGCTTCGATTGCATATTTGCAAGGGACACATGTCATTGTGAACTTTTGCCTAGTCATGCCAGCCCACTTCATTCCTTCGAATCTGCCTTCTTTGCCAGCTTCAAAGTCCAATTCGAATCTGTTTGGAACATTCCCTGTTAGACAACTTCGCCCAGCCCTTGGCCTTGTGATGAGTCTAAGTTCTGATTCGAAGTGTTCAGAACTTCCTTCATCAGAGCATCTTAGGTTGAGAGAAACTCTACACTGAAATGTCATTCGAAAATCATTTCGTTATGATGTTCCTATTCAGGGGAATTCTGCACTGAAATGCCATTCGAAGGGCATTTGTCCATATACCATTCGAAGGGTACTAATTGAAACTTCAATCGAAAGACACTGTTAACAGGCCAATCGAAAGGTCTCGTTCATGCTAATCGAAAGTTCTTGTGGTGCTAGTCGAAGGGTCTTGCACTGCCTCCTTCAAATGGACTTCTTGTGTACCTTTCGAATGGGCCTTCTGAGTGCTTCTTCGAATTAGTCATTTACATGTTCTTCGAATGAGCTTCTTTCCTGGTGAGTCGAAGGTGAGCCTGAAGTATCTAGTGCATGGTCGAAGCATTAAGATATTGACTTGATCGAAGGAGGGTCCAACGCTCAATCGAAGACTTGCACACCAAGGCTTGATCGAAGGAGATCCAGCGCTCAATCGAAGCTTACTAATCAAAGCCTGGTCGAAGAGTGTCCAAATGCCCAATCGAAGACTGGTAATCAAAGCCTGATCGAAGAGTGCCAAATGCACAATCGAAGTATTTTCCCATATGCCAATCGAAAGATATTTTGTTCATATCCAAAAAACTTTATGTTTTCTTTAGGCAAGGGTTTGTGACCAACCATGTAAGGGAAGACCTTTGGAAACATGAGAGGGCGAATTTTGGGGTACAACAGTTGCCCCTGTTCAATTTTTTTAAACCTGAGGATGTAGATTGGCTTGCGTGCCTTTCATGATCCGAAGGTGGAAGATGATTGAACACTAGAGTACCCAGAAATTTTCACTCGCATGGTGTAGTATCAGCATTGTGATGTCAGGAATGGGCTTACAGATGCCATTCGGAGACTGTTGGTAGGAGGATGGGCTTATAGATGCCATCTGCAGGAGTGTCGATCGCATAAGAGATTCCTTAGCGAGAACTTTACATATCTAAGAAAGAAAGATGGTCTTCCTGGCTTGTTACAGATATCAGTCGTCCACAGATAGTTTTCCTGGCTTGCTACAGGTATTCAACTGGGACTTGGAAAGGTTGGTCGAGGAGATAGCTTGTCCTGGCTGGTTTCAGGTGTTAATCTCTGACCTGAGAAAGAAAGATGGTCTTCCTGTCTTGTTATAGGTATTGATCTTCAATCTCTTCATGTAGATAATTTTCCTGGCTTGTTACAGGTATCAGTCGTCCACAGATATTTTCCTGGCTTGTTATAGGTATTCATCTGGAACTTAAAAAAGGTTGGTCGAGGAGATAGTTGTCCTGGCTGGTTTCAGGTATTAATCTCTGACCTGAGAAAGAAAGATGGTCTTGCTGGCTTGTTACAGGTATTGATCTTCAATCTCTTCGTGTAGATAACTTTCCTGGCTTGTTACAGGTATTGATCTAGAATCAGTCGTTCACATATATTTTCTTGGCTTGTTACAGGTATTAATCTGGAACTTAAGGAGGTTGGCCGATGAGATAGTTGTCCTGGCTGGTTTCAGGTATTAATCTCTGACCTGAGAAAGAAAGATGGTCTTTCTGGCTTGTTACAGGTATTGATCTTCAATCTCTTCATGTAGATAACTTTCCTGGCTTGTTACAGGTATCGATCTACAATCAGTCGTTCACAGATATTTTCCTGGCTTGTTACAGGTATTAATCAGGAACTTAAGAAGGTTGGTGGTAGCCCTCTTTTGTTCGACCTTTTTCTGAAAAGGGTAAAACGTTAGCTGTATGCAATGTCATGATGTCATGATGTTCTCAGAAATAAATGAGGTTGTGTCGTATGCACTTTATCGTGTAGGTAAATAGGAGGTATGACATGTGAAATGTTTATGAATGTATTTTCGTCTGGGAAAATAAATCCTTGACAAATGCCGGGGAGTTTGTTAAATCCTGGGCTGCTGTTGAAGATTATGGTTGACTTCTTCGTTTCCATTGGGGATGATGCACGAAGATGATTGCAAGAATAAACCTGTAGGAGAAGATGACTCCGTTGGGGAATAAACCTGGTAAAGAGATTACTCTGCTGGGAATTACTCTGTGGGGAAGAGATACTTCGCTGAGACTTTAATGATAAACTCCACTGGGGATTCCGTTGATAGGTTATGTTGGGGATCTTGGTGATGAACTCCGCTGGAGATAGAAAGAACTTCGCTGGGGATGATCTTTCAGTTGCAACTTGTTGAGGGTAACCCGGTTGGACTCTTGGGAGGATAACTCCTGAACTTAGCTGGGGAGACTTATTTGTGTTCTGTAGGGGAAAAGCTTCCAGAACCTACTGGGGAAGATGATTCAGCTTTATTGGGGAAACCTTTTTTAGACTGCGCTGGGGAAATGGCTCCACTGGGGGTACCTTACATTCTGTCGGGGAACATTCTTATATTTCGTTGAGGAATATTAAGGCTGCCAGGGATACTCTTATACTTGCTGGGGAATATCCTTGTACCCCGCTGGGGGATATTGAGGCCTTTTGGGGATACCCAATCTTTTTAAGGCTGAGGGTAGACCAACTCTGCTTGCGGAACAATATGGCTGATTCGTTCATAGTTGTAAGTCTCAGTTTGAGAGAGCTATCAATACTGTCTTACTCTGCGGGGAGTGAAGGTATCTTGGTCGCTCTCTTCAGCTAAACTTACCTTGGTGCCTTGGTGGACAGATTAACTAGACTTCTTAGACAATTCTTATTGCCCCTACTTCTGATATCACCCGTAATTAGTCCTCTGTTTCGCATGTAAATATTTATGAGCAGCACTTAATGTCAAATGCATATATCAAAAATGAACATTGGACGTTCTTTGCAAAACAAAACAGATGAAGGAAAAACAATTTGAAATTTGTCTGAAAATGAATTTGTATTGATTTTGAAGTTTGCCTATAAATAGGCGTTTTTGTACAAGAGGCTGACGTCCTAGTAAGAGAACGCCGCTGAACAAATAGGATTTATACAATTTAAAAAAGAAGACAAAACAGTTATGTGAATGATCCCACTGGGTTCCAACTCTGCTATCGCCTTTATATCTTCAAGCATCTCATCACTTTGCTGCTTAGTTGAAGATGAATCTGATTGATTGGTGTCGTCCGAGCCTGATAGTTGATACCGAAGTTTAGATGCAGGGTGATCCAATGAGACATAGTATTACGCTTTGATCCCTAACTTTTGCCTGGACCACCCTTTCGGGTTTTTAGTCCACCGGGATACCCATTTTTGCCCAAGCCGCCTTTTCAGGTTTTCGACTTGCCGGGTGTACAGATTTTTTTTATTTTCATCCCTTATTTTTGCCCGAACCCTTTTGGTTCATCGGGAAGCCCTTATTTTTGCCTAGGCCAGTCAACCTAGCGGGTCTTTGATTATGTGTAGTATCTTTTCACTATGTCTGCATTGACGGGGTGAGGAAGGTCGTCACCATCCATGGTGGTTAGAATCATCGCTCCTCCTGAGAAGATATTCTTAACCACAAATGGCCCTTCGTAAGTAGGGGTCCATTTGCCCCTGGGATCACCTTGAGGTAGAATAATGCGCTTGATTACCAGGTTCCCAACTTGATACTCTTGCCGTCTGACTTTCTTGTTAAATGCCTTGATCATCCGTTTTTGGTACGTCTGACCATGACAAATAACAGTGAGTCTTTTTTCTTCGATTAGGTTCAGTTGATCAAGTCGGGTCTGGATCCAGTCGTCTTCGCTCAAGCCTACATCTTTCATGATCCGAAGAGAGGGTATTTGAACTTCAATGGGCAAGATTGCCTCCATGCCGTAAACCAAGGAAAAGGGTGTTGCCCCTGTTGACGTCCGTGCTGAGGTACGGTACCCATGAAGAGAAAATGGTAACATCTCATGCCAGTCCTTGTAGGTCACTGTCATCTTCTGCACAATCTTCTTAATGTTCTTATTTGCCGCTTCGACAACCCCATTCATCTTTGGCCGGTAGGGAGAAGAGTTATGGTGTTGTATTTTGAATTGCTCGCAGAGCTCAGTAATCATCCTGTTGTTGAGATTGGTACCATTATCCGTAATGATTCTCTCTGGTACACCGTATCGACAGATCAGGTTATGCCGAATGAACCGTGCCACGACGTTCTTAGTTACTGTAGCAAAGGAAGTTGCTTCAACCCACTTCGTAAAGTAATCAATCGCTACCAGGATGAAACGATGCCCGTTAGATGTCGTAGGTCTGATCTCGCCGATCATATCAATGCCCCACATTGCAAAAGGTCAAGGTGATGTCAAGACATTCAAAGGAACTGGAGGAACGTGCACCTTATCAGCATAGACCTGGCACTTCTGACATGTCCGAGAATGCTGATAACAGTCGGCTTCCATTGTGGACCAGTAATATCCTGCCCGAAGGATTTTCTTTGCCATGGTATGTCCACTAGAATGAGTTTCGAAGGTGCCTTCATGCAGCTCTGCCATGATCCTTTCTGCTTCAGTCTTATCCACACAACGCAATAAGGTTGAATCATGGTTACGTTTATAGAGAATGCCATTGCTGATGAAGAACTTTTCCGCGAATCTTCTCAGAAACTTCTTGTGATTAACAGATGCACCCTCGGGGTATTCTTAAGCTTCAAGGTACCTCTTCGCTTCATGATACCAAGGTTTTTCTGTTACCTCTTCGGTCTCAAGATCACAGCAATGTGCAGGTTCATCCAATTTCCAAATAATGATCCGGGGAGCCTCGTTGTCCCACTTGACTTTGAACATATAAGACATCGTAGCTAACGCGTCCGCCAACTGATTTTCCTCTCTTGGGAAGTGTTCAAAGGTTATCTCCTCGAAGTGGGGTAGCAACGTCAACACATACTCCTTGTAGGGAATACGATTTGGGTATTTCGTATCCCACTCTCCTTTGATCTGACTGATCATGAGAGCGGAATCCCCGAAGACACTTAGAAACTTAACCCTTAGGTCAATTGCAGCTCGAAGACCCATGATGCATGCTTCATACTCCGCCATATTGTTGGTGCAGTTGAAACATAGTCGGGCAATAAGTGGAGTATGTGAGCCTTTAGGAGATATGATCACAGCGCCAATGCCGTTACCCAAAGCGTTTGAAGCTCCATCAAAATTCATAGACCATCGGGATCCTTCCTCGGGTCCTTCATCCGGTCCAGGTGGTTCACAATCAGTTACTACCATGATATTCTCGTCTGGAAATTCAAAGTTCATAGACTGGTAATCATCCACTGCCTGATGTGCCAAATGGTCTGCCAACACACTTCCCTTGATTGCTTTTTGAGTTGTGTACTGGATGTCATACTCAGTCAAGATCATCTTCCATCTTGCTATTCTTCCGGACAAGGCATGCTTTTCGAAGATATACTTGATTGGATCCATCTTTGAAATCAATAGAGTAGTGTGAGTCAGCATATACTGTCTCAGCCGGTGAGCAGCCCATGCCAAAGTGCAGCAAGTTTTCTCGAGAAGTGAGTATCGGGTCTCACAGTCGGTAAACTTTTTGCTAAGGTAATAAATAGCATGCTCTTTTCGGCCAGACTCGTCATGCTGCCCCAGCACACACCCCATTGAGTTGTCAAGTACTGTTAAGTATAAGATCAGAGGTCTCCCTTCAACTGGTGGCATAAGAATAGGTGGTTCCTGGAGATACTCCTTGATTCTTTCGAAAGCGGCATGGCATTCATCGTTCCAACGTACCACTTGATCTTTCTTCAGTAGCTTGAAGATTGGCTCACAAGTAGCAGTTAGGTGCGACATGAATCGGGCAATGTAGTTCAGACGTCCTAGGAAGCCTCTGACCTCTTTCTCTGTCTTGGGAACTGGCATCTCTTGTATAGCTTTCACCTTGGCAGGGTCCACTTGAATACCTTTGTCACTCACGACGAAACCTAGCAATTTACCGGACCTCACCCCGAAGGTGCATTTTTTCGGGTTCAACCTCAATTTGTACAACTTCAAACGGTCA
Source organism: Vicia faba (assembly GCA_948472305.1). Classification (NCBI taxonomy): domain Eukaryota; kingdom Viridiplantae; phylum Streptophyta; class Magnoliopsida; order Fabales; family Fabaceae; genus Vicia; species Vicia faba. The sequence continues at coordinate 341,325,226 of OX451739.1, read as the reverse complement.
AACAGCTTCTGTAGATGGTCAAGGTGTTCCTCTTCAGTTTGGGACCTCGCAATCATATCGTCGACGTATACTTCAATCTCATGATGGATCATATCATGAAACAAAGCAACCATGGCACGCTGATATGTTGCCCCAGCATTTTTCAACCCAAAAGGCATGACTTTGTAGCAAAAGGTACCCCACCGAGTAACAAAAGTGGTCTTCTCCATGTCTTCAGGAGCCATCTTGATTTGATTATAACCGGAGAAACCATCCATAAAGGAGAATACCTTGTGCTGAGCAATATTGTCAACCAGAACGTCGATGTGAGATAGAGGGAAGTCATCCTTAGGGCTTGCCCTGTTCAAATCCATGTAGTCAACACACATTCGAACCTTACCATCTTTCTTCGGCACTGGAACCACATTGGCGACCCACTGAGGGTAAGAAGTAACTGCTAGAAACCCGACGTCAAATTGTTTCATAACCTCTGCCTTGATTTTCTCGGACATCTCTGGGCGCATACGGCGAACCTTCTATTTTACCGGAGGACAGTCTTCCTTGGTAGGCAGGCGATGAACCACAATGTCGGTATCCAACCCAGGCATATCTTCGTAAGACCAGGCAAAGATTTCCACGTAGTCATGCAGCATCTGAATCAACCGTTGTTTCACACTAAGCTCCAGATTTGCACCAATCTTGACTTCCTTTTTGTCTGTCTCGGTACCCAGATTCACTGTTTCCACTAGCTCTTCATGTGGCTGAATGGCCCTCTCTTCCTGGAGTAGCAGTCTTGCAAGTTCACAAGGCACTTCGCAATCATCTTCACCTTCGTCTTCGGCTAGGTTGATCGGATTTTCGAAGTCATAACTCGCAGTAGCAGAGTCGTTACCAGTGAGATCCAGAGTGGATTGAGACCTGTATATGTGAGTGTGTGTAAAATAGCTGTTTTGCAATATATAATAAAGAAAAACAAAGAGCGCAAGATTTGAAATGCAAAAAACGTCCAATGCTTTTATTAATGATATATGAAAATGGCACACAAGAGCCCTCACAAATGAAGCCACGGTGCCCCGGGTAAGACACCGGGCCATAAAGTTTCACAATATTGTCTGTTACAAATTCAAAACAAAGAGTTCATTACTGAGTAACAAAAGTAATAGGGATGAAGTCTTTTGCTGTCCAGTTGCTTGGTCCACCGTTGGTCGTTGGGTAGATCCAGCTGTCGAATTCAGACTCTTCCACGTCATCTTCAATGGCATTTACTCCCGAGTTGCTGATGAACATAAGAGGTCTTCCAATCCTTGCACTACGAACGGCCCTTTGAGCCTTCTCAACCACAGCCCGGGCATCCTTGAAGGAAGCCATCTTCGTAGTAGAATCTTCAACCACAGTTTCAGCTGATGCCAGTGTCTGAGGAACCTATTCAAAGTGTTGAAATAGAGTCTCAATGAACTCCCCATCCATCTCTATGTACCGGAACGAGTTGAGGTGGCTGACCATATACTCTTCCTCCCCATGTACTGTCACAATCTTCCCTCTGACCGGGTACTTCAACTTCTGATGGAGTGTGGAGGTCACAACCCTAGCTTTATGGATCCATGGACGACCCAGCAAACAAGAATAGGACGGTCGAATGTCCATCACGTAGAATGTAGAATTGAAGACCTGAGAACCAAATTTAATTGGAATATCGACTTCACCATGCACCATCCTCTTAGACCCATCAAAGGCCCGGATAACATTGTTACTTGGCTTTAGCTCCAACCCTTCGCAATCCAACCTGTCTAGAGATTTCTTGGGCAAAACGTTCAATGAGGAACCAGTGTCAACCAACACATGTGCAAGAGTAGTGCCCCTGCATTCAATGGAGACATGCAGAGCATCATTATGGTTCTTCCCTTTAGCAGTCAGATCAGCATCGGAGAAACCCAAACCATTATCAGCAGTTAAATTAGCCACACAATCGGTAAACTGATCAGCTGATGTCTCTTGTGGCACGTTGGCCGTCTTCAGGAAGGTAATCAGAGCCTTGGCATGGGCCTCTGAACACAACAACAGTGATAACATAGAAATCTTGGATGGGGTTTGCCCCAGTTGCTCGACTACATTATAATCACTCTTCTTAATAATCTTCAGAATCTCTTCCATCTCCTGTTTGGAAGCTTCAACAGTGGTTGTCTTTGGCGCCTCCGTCTGGGTAGGCATATCAGGGGTGATCCCTTTGCCCCGAGTGTTAGATGGCTCGGCGACAGGGGTAGGACTAAGAACTGGATCAGGAATGGTATTAGGCACCCTTGTAGGCGTAATGACAGCAGGTCTTCGGACAGTAGGTGGAGCAATGTCAGGTGAGAAAAGTCTACCACTTAGGTGACTTTGGCAGGCCCGGTAATGTTGCTGACGCCGGTATTAGCATCAAACTCTTGCTTAACTCCAAGAACATAAACATCTGCCCCATAGTGCCAAGGGACAGCTTTGTCAGAGGTGTAGGGAATAGGGCCCGAAACAGTAATGATTATGGGTGCAATCTTCTAAACAAGCGTAATTCTGACAGGCTTCCTCGAGGGAGCCTTGGGAGAATTGTTGAAAATGGTAATAATGGAAACTTCTTCAGTAGGGGCGGCAGGAACAACAATCTTCTCAAACAGGATTTCCTTATTATCCATCAGGTTTTGGATGCCTGACTTCAAAGATGGGCAACCAGTAGGTGAAATAGAACACAGATGGAAACCTTCACCATATCCCGGTGTTGTACCCCAAAATTTGCCCTCCCATATTCTTCAAGGTTTGCTAAGATCATGCTTCAAAATCTCCCAAGGGTTGCACAGTCCAATTGCCTCCTAACAGTCAAAAATTAGGGTTTTGGTTCTGGCAAAGAAATTGAAGTTTCCAAGGGTCCAAACAAGTCCCACATGCCCATATACATTGTCAAGCATCCATATGTTAAGTTTCAAGACTCACAACATCAAATTGCACAGTCATAAACCCTAAATGCTTCACAGTCAACTGCAGGGACAAAATGGTCATTTGACAGTCAAAAGTCAAAAATTTTGGCCAACATCTTATTTTGAAGCCACAAACATCATTTGATCAATTCTTGATCATGATTCTCAAAGCATGGCTCAAAAAGTCTCAAGATGCAAAAGTTTCCATTTTTGGACAATTAAAAAAGTCAACTGCAAATTGACCAAGGCATAACTTCCACATGGTTCATCAGAAAAATCCCATCCAAATCTCATTGTGAAGATAATGACATTTCCTACAGCTCACCTTCACACTTCAAGTCCAAGAAATGCTCTCACAAAAAGTTATCAATCTCAACATTATAGGTCATTTTCAAAAGTCAACAAAAAGGCACTTTAAGTCAAAGACCATAACTTGCGATTGGTAAATCAAAATGACATGGGACCAAAGACATTGGTTAGAGGACTTCAAGACCTTTCCAAAATGTCCAAGAACATGATCAAAGCTTAAAAATTGAGCAAGATATGCCTTATAAAAGTTGGGAAATTTTTGGGAATTTTGAAAAGTCAACTTTGCATAAAAGGGTTCAAAATGCTAATGGGCCACAAATTCTTCCATGAATCATTACCCAAAAGCTATGCACGACCCATTAAGCTAAAAGGGAGTTATTTTCTTATTTTTAATTAATTAATTGAATTTTTAATCCTATTAATTCATTTAATTAAAATTAATTATGAGAAAAATACTAAACAAAGGTTTTGAATCTTTTTGTGCAGCATATTCTTCCATTTATGAACCAAATATCTCGTGTACTACCTCAAGGGAACACAATCTTCCATAATTGGCATAATTGGCATGAAAAAAAGATTGGAAAAGGATATGGAAAATCAAATATTCAAAAACATTAAATCAATGGATTTTGGGCTGGTTTTTAACCTAATTCTATCCACACATATATGCAAGACTAAAACCTAATGCAAGAGACACAAGAGCTGCGCAGGAATCAAAGAACAACATTGCACTTTTTCATAAAAATATTGAAAATTGTTTTCATACATAGAGGCCGAGTCAAGGCTTGAAAGGCATTCCAAAAGCTTTCCAAGACATCCAGGAAACGATTCCAATCAAAACCGGCCCTCCATACTCAAGGAATTGGTAGATTGAAGTCACCCTGTTCATAAATTTTTTCATATTCGTGTTTGAATTTACATGCATTTTTCATACGTTTTAAATGTTGATTTACACTAACATGAACATTCTGAAGCTAATGGTGCCCTGTAATTGAACTAATAGTGTCTGTATCAAAAGTTGCCATTGACATTCGCTAGGGTTTCAGAGCTCCAGATTTGGGGTTTTACACATAAGGAAAAATTGGCCATTCAAACCAGTACCATTGAAATCAGGGCATCAGGACGAATTGAACTCACACCTCGCGCTCAATTTATGATAAACTATGTGCTAATCGCTATTTTCTAGCATTTGTTTTTGTGGGGGTTTAAAACCCCCGCTATTTACTTGTATTTGCAGGACTGGATAGTTTGAATATTCGCGCATGATTTTTGTTTTTATACCAATAGCGTTTGTTTTCACATATATTATTTACGTTCCATAATAATAACAAATGCGCTAAATGGTTCAGTTGGTAGCTTAGCTGGCTTGCAGGTACTGGGACCGGGGTTCGATTCCCAGGTCCCCTTACATATTTCATAATTTTTACATTAACATGTTCCAGCGTAGCACTCATTCAAAGGAACACCATGCATCCCAATGCCTGTGCCTGCCAAGTGTCCCGGAGGATCCATCCCAAGGTCAGAATGTGGAGGTCCACCATGCACGCTGGTCAATCATCCCACACACGCGCTAGAAATTCAAAAGGGGCCTCATTCGGATGGGCCAAAATGCTTCAATAGACCTCCCAAACTGGGCCAGATACCCCCCTTTTGTTTGTATTCTCCTTTCTAACTTTCTCCTTTCTTTTCAATTCTTTTTTTAATTAGCTTTATTTATTTTAGTTAATTCACAAAAATAATTTTCATAACAAAACCAGAAAAATCAAAATTAAAAAATATGTTTTATTTAATATTTAAGTCATTAATATTTTTGTAAATAAATCTTTTAATAATCAATTTAGTAAAATTAGGTTTTATTTTAATCTTTTCTTAAATAACTAAAATATGTAGAAATTAGGTTTTTTAGCATTTTTATTCTTTTCTTAATAAATAATTTCCTCTTCTTCTTATTATTATTAACTATTAATTATTTTGTAAATACCCATGTAATTAAATAATTAGTATAAATTAGGTTAAAACTTTAATCTTTTTCTTTAATAATTAAAAATATTTAGAATTAGGGTTTCTTTTAATTTTAATTTTCTTTATTTCATAAATACCAAAAACCATAAAAAACATTCCTTTTCTTATTAAATAATTAATCAGTTTTTAATTTCATTTAATTTCTTTAAAGGGTCCAACGCCCTCGAACATTCGATTCTAATTTCTTTTCGCGCGTTTGTCCTTATTGTTTGTTTCAAATATCATGTAATTGCTCAAGCCTTGTAATATTGATTAGGAACTTATTTACTTTCCGCATTTTATTAAAAAAACGGGTCTTTGTTAATTTGGCGATGTATAGACCCGCGCCTTGTAATAGCGTAGGACTTTATTTTCCGCACTTTAATTTCCGCACCCTTAAAACTGCTAGACTTTGCATGAAAGAATGAATGGCCCAAATAAAATCAAAGCGTAGCTCACCCAATGCATGATCAAGATAAAACATAACTGAAAACAATACACAAATTCACACACCACTCTTAGGGTACGCCTCACTGTTGCCTTGCCCTCGAAACGTGGTCGTCGAGTATAGGACGTCTTAGTGAGTCCTTATGTCCGTTGATCTAGTTGCCTCGAAACAAGTTGCCTCGAAACGGTTGCCTCGGAATAATTGCCTTGGAATAAAAAGATCAATGGCATAAGGGTAGCTTCTAAGGTGTCCTACTGTTGCTCTGGTGACCACACTGTCCCTACAAACGAATTGACCCAAACACCTCCAACGGTGGTGCTACCTACCTCTCAATGGTGGGATGGCACTACCTTAGGGACATTTACACAGCCTAATTCCTTAGGGTAGGTGGATGACTCATGGATACTTGCTCTAATTCAAAACAAATCAAAAACTCTTTTCACACCGACACTTTTCAAAAAGCTTTCAAAACAATTTTTCAAACACTCTTGAGGACTGATACAAGAGTCGATCTGAAATCTTTAAACGAAACTTTTTCAAACCCACTCACACCTTGAAAAGCAAACACTTTTGAAAACACAAATGAGCAAGTATCTAAGAGCCCATGGATAACCATGGATAGAAAGGGTGCTAACACATTCCCTTTCTATAAATCTACCTCCCGAACCGAGAAACTATCTCATAAGGAATTTTGCTGTGCTTTTGTCCTTTCCATGTTGGAGAAAATAAAAGACGGTGGCGACTCTTGCTTTCGCGACATTTCGCGAACCAGCGTTAAACAGTCAGTTCCAGATCCACCGATCACAGAACTGGCGACTCTGCTGGGGAAAATTATAAAGTGAGGTGTACCTTAGGATAGCTCAGACTTGTGTTTTCAATTGCTGTGTTTGTTTGCTTTATATTTGTGGGCACTGCATCGGAGTTACATAGATCCTAACCCGGATCTGGGGATACCCTGTTAGGTAGCATAAGCTGTGAGGGACCTGTCCGGCGTAGACCGACATGGGTGAAACAGTGGCTACGTTGGTGTGGCACCTTGGTCTGTACCGATATCCCTTGTGTCGCAACGAGAAGAATATGGGTCTTCTGAGGAGTCATTAAGCACCAACCGATCTTAGAACCTTAAATGACCCAACTTGGCCAATAGAACAGTAGCAGTATGCTACGCCCATTGAGGCTAAACTCTCGTGATGGTTCTGGCTGCAAGAAAAGATTGCGATGCTGGAGTTATGACCGATTGAGGGTAGTCAGTGATATTGGGACCCTTAGAACCCGGTTACTTCTGATAGGACAGGTGTTGAGCCCACCAACTTCAAGAGGGTAGTACCCCAGACCCCATGCTGGTCTTAACTCTAAGGGCTCTTTGTGTGACTTGTGTGCCTTCAAACTTGACTATTTGCATGCTTGTTATCTAACACATGAGTTCCTTGCAGGTTTAATAGTCCTTAATTGGGACTCATTACAGGGCCTACTTACATCATTCCATGCATATCATAACATCATACCATTGCATACATCCTGCATAAAGACTAATCCATTTCAAGGATTTCAAGGGCTTGTGATGCAGGTCATGATGAATCAAAATGTCTAGCAAGGGGCAAAGAGGATTTATTTTCCTCTAGCCAAGGTTGTCAGAGGCTATGGCCCACTTGATATGGTGAGCTTTGACACTTGAAGAAGGTTCCCCGAGCCAAGATTGTCAGGGGCTATGACCCACTCGATATGGTGAGCCTTGACCCTTGAAGAAGGATTCTCAGCAACATGGAGTTCCTTCAATCAAGCTACAAATTCAAATGCTAACAATCTTCTTGTTTACCCTGCGAGGTCCTTGAAAACATTGCATACATATCATACATATCATTTCATTACAGGTACCCTTTTGAAAGGTCACTCATCTCCTTCGCTGTTTATTTCAGCAATGGCTTTCCAACCGGACAACCAAGATCTCCGGGTTCAAAACGCCCAACTGCAAGAATTTTTCTTGAACCTATCCCAGGGGCAAGAAGAAATAAAGGCTCTCCTCACAAGGAACTTGATCCTAGGGAATGCAGGGGGTATCAGGAACGGTCAGCTGGAAGGGCTACAAATTGAGTTGGCAACCATGAAGATCCAAATGATGGGGCAGTTGATGGGCCAAATGACTCTCATTCAGGACTTAGCTCAAAAACAAGAAGAGCTTCGGGTCCTCGTCACCAAGCTGCTTCAAAATAATCCAGTGGGGCAAACAACCAAGGTTGAAGTTCCAGTCATCATTCAACCACATGCGGGGCAAGAAGACAAGGGAAAATCTTCGCAGCTTGCTTCAGGGTCACGAGCCCAGCCTCAACGGGGTAGTCAGCGTAAACGATATACGCCTGGAAGACATTTATCAGAGACTGATATACCATCATCCTTTATACTGAAGCGCTTGCTGGAGGTCAATCTGAATATGACACCTTCAAGGTATAACCCCAACACCCGCTGCGCTTATCATTCAGACAGCCCGGGGCATGCTACAGACGAATGCTGGACCTTGAAGAACAAAATCCAGGACTTGATTGACGAAGGGGTGCTGGAGTTCATGCCAGATGGCGAGATGAAAATCTTCGGCTGAGAAATGACTAGTTCAAACTAGAGGATTTTTGTTCATTAGAATTTTTCAAGTTGTAATTTTCTTTTGATTGTTCAAACAATTATTGTCATAGCAAACTTTATTACTTTATCAATGCATCGCACATGTCTGTTTTTAATCAATATATTCGCATTCGCTATATTCAAACTGCTTTCACTTTTTTGATGTCAACTCTCAATTAATAATTCTAAGCCTCTTGAGGGAGGATGACGAAAACGATACCACAATATACAGTATGCTTTTGAACAGACCCAGCTGATGAGGTACAGGCATTATTTCAATTCCTAAACACTGGAGTTATAAGGAAGATAATCCCTCGGCAACCCCTCTGAGCCAAAGAAGTAGGAGTTTTTATATTCAAAAAAATTAAAAAACCTTAATCATAACCTGGGGCAGGGTAGTTCTCTCAGTTGATTCAAGTGCATAACAAACGGCACCAAAGAAGTCCTTACAAATCAAAAGACAGAGATGGTTCCGAATGATCATAAAGACAGGCAGTCATTATCTCTCAGAAATAAAAGCCCATTAAGTCAAAACCTATGAAGGAGACTTGCAAAACTGGGGCATCCCGCTGACTGTAATTCCAAAAAAGGAAACAATTCAGGCAAAAAAAACAGGGATAACGAAATCAAAAAGGAAAGAGGTCCAACAAATCCTCAACAAAAGGAAATGACTGCCTAATCGAAATAAATCATCAATATCCAAACCATCACTGGTATATCAAGGAAAAGACCCAACAAGGTCTAACGCGCGATTAGCTGAGTTTAGGTTTGAAGAACATCACGAAGAGCGGGTGGGTACAACTTCGCCCAGCCCTTGGCCTTGTGATGAGTCTAAGTTCTGATTCGAAGTGTTCAGAACTTCCTTCATCAGAGCATCTTAGGTTGAGAGAAACTCTACACTGAAATGTCATTCGAAAATCATTTCATTCTGATGTTCCTATTCAGGGTAATTTTGCACTGAAATGCCATTCGAAGGGCATTTGTCCATATACCATTCGAAGGGTACTAATTGAAACTTCAATCGAAAGACACTGTTAACATGCCAATCGAAAGGTCTCGTTTATGCTAATCGAAGGGTCTTGTGTTGCTAGTCGAAGGGTCTTGCACTGCCTCCTTCGAATGGACTTCTTGTGTACCTTTCGAATGGGCCTTCTGAGTGCTTCTTAGAATTAGTCATTTACATGTTCTTCGAATGAGCTTCTTGCCTGGTGAGTCGAAGGTGAGCCTGAAGTATCTAGTGCATGGTCGAAGCATTGTGATATTGACTTGATCGAAGGAGGGCCCAACGCTCAATCGAAGACTTGCACACCAAGGAGTGATCGAAGGAGATCCAGCGCTAAATCGAAGCTTACTAATCAAAGCCTGGTCAAAGAGTGTCCAAATTCCCAATCAAAGACTGGTAATCAAATCCTGATCGAAGAGTGCCAAATGCACAATCGAAGACTTTTCCCAGATGCCAATCGAAAGATATTTTGTTCATCTCCCAAAAACTTTATGTTTTCTTTAGGCAAGGGTTTGTGACCAACCGTGTAAGGGAAGACCTTTAGAAACATGAGAGGGCAAATTTTGGGGTACAACAGGTACCATTAGGGATCAAACCCAGGTCCCATAGGTTACAAGCGCGCGATTTTATCACTGGGGTGGCTATACATCCGTTAATACAAATGAAACAATAAATATGTAAGGCAAAACGTGTTCTGAAGACTTCATCTTCAACCTCCAGCCAGACCAACTGTAACTTGCTCATTTCTCATGAAAAATGAAAACTGTAAGCATGAAACTTGTAGCAAATTTTCTCACGATTCCAGAAATGTAAAGTATTAAAACTATAGATCAAAGATAAGCAAAAATTTTAATGGCCCTAATCTGAACCCTAAAAATTTCAGAAATTTCAGTTTCAAAATTCTCTAAGCTCAAGCAAAATTAATGGAAACTAAGGACATGGTTAGTTTCAGGGCAATGATATCTACATGTTTTATTCACAAATAAACTATTGATGAGGCCTGTATGAAGTGTTCCAAGTTGAGAAAACTTACCTCAAAACTGGAAATCGTGTTTTGAGTTTGAGCTTGTTTCAAGGTGCTGCAATGATCAGGTTAGCTTCCTTGGGGTCCTAGGAAGTTAATGCAATGATTATCTTGAACAATGGATGGCTGAAATGGCCTGGAGAAGTCAAGTTGCAGACTCTGTTTTTTGGTTATGGAAGTTATGGTAAATGGTGTTACAGTTCTGGAATAAGGATAGGGATGAGTTTTATTTGATGTAAGTAAGCTTTAGAAACTAAAAGGCCAAGAAACGCACGAGGGAAATGGAAGTTTGAAGTTCAAGGTCAGAAACTGTGCAACAATGGAGTTTTTGTGCAATTTCTGATTTGAGAGAGTTTTGTTGTATTTCAGGGTGCTCAAGCTTGTGTCCTAGCTCACAAATAGTTACTCTATTTATAAGCAACAAGTTTGGAATGCTCTAGTTGATCAGAAATCAAATTTTCATGTTTATGCATAACATGTGATTTTTTTGAGAAATTCAAGTTTCCATGCCTTGTACTTGGTTCATAGAGTTGTTAACCACTTTAAACACAATTCTTCTAACTTTGTGGATGGAGTGTAATCAAGAAAAACAAGTTGGGAGATCAAGAAGCTGACTTTGTGCATAAAGCTTTCTTTACAAGAATGGATATGTTACTTTCTCCCTAAAATGGCAAATTGATTTGGACAAAGCTTGAAACACTTGGATAAGGGCACAATCAGTTGTGTAAACCATTAATTATGGACTGGAAAACAATTTTGAGGCCTGCAAAGTGAGGATTAGGCAGCATGGCTATGGATTTGGTTCATGTGTTCATCAAAATGACTTGTAATTCAATTGACAAAACCCTAACTTCATTTGCTCGATTCTCCCTACTCAAGAATTATCTAAAGGAGTTCTTGAACATTTTGGAATGCTTGCAATGTGCTCTACAACCCATCTTTGAATTTATTTTAAATATTCCCCTTAGAACTATATGAAAAATTGCCATGAAGTTGGGTCAAAATCCTGACCAAATTAGGGCAAAATTTCACTAAGTGTTTATTTTCATGACCCTATGTTCATAAAATTATAACTTGAGATCCAAGCATTTTTGGAAGAAGTTGTGTGAAGAAAAGTTGTATATTTCATGGAGATCTACAACTCTCATGTTGGGATTTTCTCTTGAATCATCTTTCATCATGGTGAAAATTTGGCTCAAAGTTATGAAAAACATGAAATTTCCAACACTTAGAAAAATTTCTAAGTTTAGAAATTTTGACTTTTCAAAATGAAATCTTGACTTTTTGATTTCTTGATGAATAAGTTTCATATTTTGACATGTTTTGATGAATTTTGATCTTTGGCACTTGAATTTGACCAAAAAGTCAAAGTTTGACTTTTCAGAATATAATTGACTTTTGATCAGTTAACTGAAAAATTCATCTGTCAATCCAATGGAATTGCAATGTTTTGAACCATGTCATTAGGTCAAAATGATGCAATTGGACTCTTGATATCACATCTTAAACCAATTGACCATTTTCTAGGTCAAAAACCAGAAATTGCCCTTTCCTAATCAAAACCCTAATTTTGACCATTTTGCCCTTTTGGAGATTTGATCAAATTTCTTAAGAAATTGTGGTCCAAACTTGATCAAATGATACATATGACTTTAAAATGTTTACGTGGATAAAAAATTATGATGTTTGACTGTAAATTGGCCATAGTTGACTTTTTCCCCAATACAGCTGATTTTTAGGTCAACTACTCAATTGACTGAGCAAAAATGTGATCCAAGGCTTGAAACTTGACACGAGTAATCTTGGGGGTTCATAATGATCCATGAAAGTCAAATTAAGCATTGGAAGTTCAAAAAATCCTTGTGCAATCTCAAACCCTAAATTTGGTCATCAGTGCATAAGGAGGTGTGTTGAGCTCATCAAACCCTAATGCAGTCTTGAGCCCAAGGAGATCTTGTGAGAAAATTCTTGATAAGTGAGAGGGAAAATTTTGGGGTACAACAGCTGCCCATGTTTAATCTTCTTAAGCCTGAAGAGTTAGATTGACATGTTTTGCCATTCGTGACTCGAAGGTGGAAGATGATTGGACACTAGAGTGCCCAGAAATTTGCACTCGACGATGTGATGGTTGAGGGAATGGGCTTAAAGATGCCATTTAGAAAGGTGATAGAAAGTTGCAGGAGATGGGCTTGTAGCTGCCATCCAAGAGCAATTGTTGAATTGTAATTTGTAAACTGAAAGAATGAGTATCAGAATGGCGTCTGTGTATGAAGCGTATCTGTACTGTATCTGAAAGTTGAATCTTGAATGAGTTATCAGAATGGCATCCGCGTCTAGAGCGTATCTGAACTATATCTGAAAGTTTACTCTGAATGAGTATCAGAATGGCGTTCGTGTCTGGAGCGTATCTTTACTGTTTCTGAAAGTTGAATTTGAATGAGTTATCAGAATGGCATCCGCGTCTAGAGCATATCTGAACTGTATCTGAAAGTTGAATCTAAATGAGTATCAGAATGGCGTTTGTGTCTGGAGCGTATCTGTACTATATATGAAAGTTGAATTTGAATGAGTGTCAGAATGGCATCCTTGTCTGGAGCGTATCTGAGCTCATTTGGATGTTTGATTACGAGAAGTTTCAGATTCCTATATTTGGTTGCAAGTGGGTTGAAAATAATAATGGCATACGAATGGATAAGTCAGGTTTTTTGCAAGTGGATCTTAATAGGGTGGGGTACAAAGATGAGCCTTTCATTCTAGCCTCTCAAGCTAAACAAGTGTTCTATGTCAATGATCCGACAAGTACGAAATGGTCTATAGTGCTACTATCTAACAAAGTAATTGATGAAAGCATTGGAGATCAAAGTGATATTGGTGTTGACATTGAATCTTTAACCATAACTGATCAAAATGATAATGAATCATGTATTAGAAACGATCATAATGAGGGTATTTGGATCAATCCAACTGTCCGCGTTGTTAAGAGACGAGTAGAACACATTCCTACCAAGAAAAGAAAGAGACCTTAGTGAAAAGGGTAATAGTATATATAACTTGCCATTTCATTTTTATATTTGTCATTTCATTTTAATTTTCCATTTCATTTTTATTTGTCATTTCATTTTTATATTTGTCATTTCATTTTTATTTGCTATTTCATTTATATTTGTCATTTCATTTTAATTTGCCATTTCATTTTTATTTGTCATTTCATTTTTATATTTGTCATTTCATTTTAATTTGCCATTTCATTTTTATTTGTCATTTCATTTTTATATTTGTCATTTCATTTTTATTTGACATTTCATGTTTATTTTTTTCATTATTACAGGTCAAATGGCTAGTAATCAAGATAATGCAAATGCTCCTGAAAATGCTCCTGAAAATACTCAAGAAAATACTTCAGAAAAAGATATTACACGAGGTATAACTATTATGAGGGGAATCATACGTGATAGAGATAGAGGAGTAACATATAATGTAGAATGGAATGATAATGACCAATTAATTGGGTCTAATGCTGCAAAGTTGACAAGCTACATTGGTACGCTTGTTCGTATACACATTCTGATCACCACTCCTAGATGGAAAAGAGGAGAGTTGGATGAGGCTAAGGAGAAAGTTTGGACTGAGATAAAGGTACATATATGGTTTTTGTTATTTGCTTTATCTTGACGATAATATGTGTTTAAATTTCTTTTACTAACACACTTTATGCATATGTTTTTTTGTAGAGGTCTTTTAACATTGAAGATACCCGTAAATAGTATATAATGGGTTTGGCTGGAAAAAGACACAGAGGGTGGAGAACATTTTTAACCAACAAGTATCTTAAAGATGATGAAGGAAATTTTCTTGAAGAGGATCCGGAACGTCCAAAGAAATATGAGAACTTCATTACACTTGAAGAATGGGTTCGTTTTGTAGGCCAAAGAAGAGATGAGAATTTCAAGAAAGTGAGTGCTATAAATCGCGAGAGAGCGTCAAAACCCGCATATCCATACAAAAAAGGGCGTTTGGGATATGCTCGCTTAGAGGAAAAAATTGTAAGTAAATATAAACTCTACGATCTTATTAATTCTCTCAATGTGTTATATAGTTGATGACCTTAAGACCTCCGTCATTGCGTAGTTAGAAGAGACGAAAAGTGACACAACATCACTACTGGCACATTTGTTGTGGAAGGAAGCCCGTGTGGGCAAGGATCAAGCTGTTAATCCCGATATTCAACATGTGTATGATGAATGTGTAAGTATAAGATTGTGTCTTTAGTTAAATCAATTAATGTTTATTAATATTTAAGTAATTTTTTATCTCCACTAATAATTTTTTATATGTAATTGAATTACAGGAGACCTTGTCCCAATCGGTATCCCCAGGTGAGGATCCTCACGATACCAGGAGCGTACTTAGTCGAGCACTAAATATTGCTGAGTATCCGGGTCGGGTGAGGGGTAAAGGTCATGGTGTGACTCCAACCTCTTTGTATAAGCATCCAAGGAGAAGAAATCCTAGCAATGCAGAAGTGATGCAAACATTGCAGGATTTACAAGCTCAAGTTCGTGAATTGCAGAAGGATAAAGAGAGATATATGGCGGAAAAGAGCAGTTCACAATTGAAAGAAACTAGTGACAAAGCTAGTATCAACTTTCAGCATAAATTTCCCGAGGTAATTTTCAATATATATCTGTTATTACTATAGAATATTTTTAGTGACTTCTAACGGTTATTATTGGTTTAGGGCATTTCATCTTGCCAGCTATACCTATCGTTACCGACTTATCGACTAGTTGGCAAGGGAAAAGTCCATAACAGTTCGGGAGATTTACTTCATAATAGACCGCTTCCGGATGGTCACATGAAAGTATTGGTTGACATTGCTTTAGATATGGATGCATTGTTGTCGGTACCTGACATTGTTGCTGCGACCACATTGCTGCGAGATGCAATTGGATCTTTTGTTGCATGGCCATCCGACCTCATTTTGCAGCACAACGAGTCTGACGTATCACCAAAAGAGGTACGTTTAAAGTGTTAATTATATGATCCGAATAAAAAACTTCATAATTTTATAATTTAACCGAGTTTATATGATTTTTAGGTACCTTTTCATGGGTCACAACAAGTGAGCCAGAAAATCATTGGCGTACCACCCAAGAAAAGGGTGCCTACTAGATTTTTCCCTCGATACCGGCAGTGTCTTGAAACAATAGTGGGAACAACAAATTTGATGGATGGTGGTATTCGTCAAATTGATATGGATCAAGGTATTTTTGGTTTTCCTTGCACAGAAATAATTGGACATGAGGACGTGGAACAAATTTTCCGTCATAAAGAATTGGGCGTCAGTATTATGCACGCATACATCCGGTAACCCCATCTTTATATTATGTAATTAGCTGAAATATTTTATAAACATTTTCAATGAATATACTATAATATTAATTATGTTTTTATTTAAGGCTGTTATATGACAAATTGATGCGCGGGAATCAATTGTCAAACATATTCCATTTTGTGTCTTCCTCCCATGTCAGCGGAGCGATAATTGGTAGGGAACCGGATTCAGTAAGAGAGCACTTAGTCGAAAGATTCATGGCAACTGGCAGTACAAAAAGCTTATATCTTTGGGCGTATAATACTATTTCTACAGGGTTAGATTTTCATTCTAAATTCATTTTAATATTTGTAATTTTTGCGTAGAAAAATTTCTTCTAAACTGTTGTTTTAATTTATAGACGTCACTGGTTGTTGGTTGCTATCGATCCTATAAAAGAAGTGGTCTATTATCTGAATTCGGTTGACGGTGATTGGATAAATTATCCGGATATGAAGTTAATGATTGACACGTAAGTGAGATTATTCTAAATATTTATGTGTATTTATGTATTTAATTATTTCTGTGACATTGTTCTAAATATATATTTTTATTTTGTTAGAGCGATACAAGTATTCCGGTGTCAAAGAGAAGCTCGGGTACGACGGTCTAAATCAAACAACATTAATTGGATGAAAGTGCAGGTATATTAATTTCCACTATTTTGCTTATAATATTTACGCTATTTGATAAAACAATACAACTATATATTCTTATTTGTTTTTCTATGTAGTGTCCTCAACAGCAAAACGGTATAGATTGCAGATACTTCGTTATGCGGTTTATCAAAGAAATCATTCAACTGAATCAAATAGAGATTCCAGTCACGGTATGAATTTATAACTTAGAATTTGTTTTATTATTTCTCGGATATTCCATATAATTTTTTACTTTTAACTAAATCATGCATATTATGTTTTCTTATGTAGTACTTCGATGAGTACAAATGT
This sequence comes from Vicia faba, assembly GCA_948472305.1. Classification (NCBI taxonomy): domain Eukaryota; kingdom Viridiplantae; phylum Streptophyta; class Magnoliopsida; order Fabales; family Fabaceae; genus Vicia; species Vicia faba. Next base: position 341,308,580 of record OX451739.1, on the reverse strand, counting down.
GCATATTACACGAAACTTCAGTTGGAAGAAACCAAAGAGGAGTTGTGTCAATATTTTATTGAGCAGAGAATAATATAAGGACTGGTTTAGTTGTTGTTAGGGTTGATTTTATAAGACTGATTTTGAGTTAGAATACTGATAACAATGGTTTATATATAATTTGAGATACAAACATAATTTATGATTGATTTTGAGCAATGATAGTTTCTTGTTTATGGTTTCTTGTGTTATACTTGTGTACTAAAGTAGTTGATAGAATAAAATGAATTTAGTGAAAAGTATTGAGTATTGGTTTTGTTATATTGAGTATTGGTTTTGACTCAGAAACCGTAAACCATGGATAAGACATGGATGTATTCCAATCGATTGTCGAAAGAGTACGAGAACGGGGTATCGGAATTACAATGCATTACCGCTATTTATGAATTACAGGTTATGGCAAACAATGCAGGTATATGAATGATATAAATAATACCTCTAAAAAAAACACCCTATGAAAGCGCTTTTTGGAGAAAAGCGCTTTCATAGGTAGACCTATGACAGCGCTTTTTCACATAAAGCGCTTTCATAGGTAGACCTATGACAGCGCTTTTCCAAGAAAAAGCGCTGCTAAAAGACAACCTATGAAAGTTTTTTTCCAAAAAAAGCGCCACCAATGAAAGCGCTTTTTCATAAAAAAGCGCTGCCAAAAGCCTACTTAAGAGAGCGCTTTTTAGAAAAAGTGCTGCCAAAAGCCTACTTAAGAGAGCGCTTATTAGAAAAAGCGCTGCCATAAGGGTACTAAAGAGAGCGCTTTAAAGAAAAAGCGCTGCCATAAGGGTACTTAAGAGAGCGCTTTTTTGAAAAAGCGCTGTCATAAGTAGACCTATGAGAGCGCTTTTCATTAAACAAAAAGCGCTGCTAAAACCTTTAGCAGCGCCACCTTAGAAAGCGCTTTTAAGCGCTTTTAAAGGCCAAAAAAAGCGCTTTCGTAGGTCTTTTTTGGCGTAGTGACCTATGAAGGAGACTTAAAAGAAAAATTGGGGCATCCCGCTGACTATAATCACAAAAGAAACAATTCAGGAAAAATAAGGGATAACGAAAACCAAAAAAAGAGGTTACTACAAATCCTCGACAAAAAGAAGATTACAAAAATGACTGCCTTTTCAAAACAAATGTTCAATTTCTGAATCATCACCAAGTATCAGAGCAAAGATTCCAGACTCAATCGGGATCTAAACACGCAATTAACTGAGCATAGGATTGAAGAACATCACGAAGAGCGGGTTGGGTACAAATAAAATTTGAGATTTTATCCTTTGTTTCTTGAACCGTGAACCAGGCCACGTTATAACCCTTAAAAGTCCTAGCTAAAGCATGGTTTAGTTTGAGAGCATATTGTTACAAAGCTATCCTGACTCCTGTAGGCTTTGTTATGAATCCTGAGTTGATATCACATTCTTGCAAATTTCATTTTACTACATAAAACACATTTTCAAAAAATTTCAAGACAGACATGAGTTTTGCATTCTTTAAATGACATTGTTTGCATATGACTAATTGTTTGACAGCAGAGAAATCCGCATAATGGATATTCAATTAACAGACATCCTCTCAAGGGACAGAACCACCTCAGCGGGAAAGACACTTCCAATAATAGGTCTTCCATAAGCAAGGGGCATGACATGATGTCTAAACACACCTGGGGCAGTCTCTCCAAAGTGCCAAGTAACCAGGGGCAGATCTCCATCTGAATCGTTTGGGGAATTACGCACGCATTCCAGCAACGAATCATGGTCTATCAAGAAACCATTTTTGACAGTACTACAATACAACACTATGGACAGTGACAACTCTTTACATCCTGAAAGCATGGACATAGTCGGAAAATACTCTGCGTGAAAAAAAGACCTGCTAGGTTGACACACCTAGGCAAAAATAAGGGAATCCCGGCGAACCAAAAGGGTTCGCGCAAACATTAGGGATATACAAAAAAATCTGTACACCCGACAAGTCGAAAACCTGAAAAGGCGGCTTGGGCAAAAAGCTATCCCGGTGGACTGAAAACCCGAAAGGGAGGTCCAGGCAAAAGTTAGGTATTTAAAACATACGACTATGTCCCGTCACCTGTCTATCAGTGGAAGACTTATACCTTGATCAACATTCAGCAAGAGCACCAGAATTCAGATATAGTTCAGATACGCTCCAGATACGGATGCCATTTTGATACTCATTCAGATTCAACTTTCAGATACAGTTCAGATACACTCCAGATACGTATGCCATTCTGATACTCATTCAGATTCAGCTTTCAAATACAGTTCAGATACGCTCCAAATACGGATGCCATTCTGATACTCATTCAGATTCAACTTTCAGATACAATTCAGATACGCTCCAGATACAGATACCATGCTGATACTCATTCAGATTCAGCTTTCAGATACAGTTTGGATACACTCCAGATACAGATGCCATTCTAATACTCATTCAGGTTTAGCTTTCCGATACAGTTCAGATACGCTCCAGATACGGATGCCATTCTGATACTCATTCAGATTCAGCTTTCTGATACAATTCAGATACACTCCAGATACGGATGTCATTCTGATACTCATTCAGATTCAACTTTCAGATACAATTCAGATACGCTCTAGATACGGATGCCATTCTGATACTCATTCAGATTCAGCTTTCAGATACAGTTCAGATATGCCCCAGATACGGATGCCATTCTGATACTCATTCATATTCAGCTTTCAGATACAGTTCAGATATGCTCCAGATACGGATGCCATTCTAATACTTATTCAGATTTAGCTTTCCGATATAGTTCAGATACGCTTCAGATACAGATTCCATTCTGATACTCATTCAGGTTCAGCTTTCCGATACAGTTCAGATACGCTCTAGACACGGATGCCATTTTTATACTCATTCAGATTCTCCTCTAAATACAGTTCAGATACGATCCAGAGACGGATGTTATTCTAATACTTATCCAACACATGTTTCAAATATAGTTCAGATACGATCTAGATACGAATGTCATTCTGACACTCATTCAACACATGTTTCAAGTACAGCTCAGATATGATCCAGAGACGGATGTCATCCTGACACTCATTAAATACATGTTCAAGTACAATCACGACATAGATCCATCCACAAAATCTCCGCATGTACTTTCTCTAGCATGGTACAAGGGGCAGAGACAGTTGGAAGCGAAGTCATTATCACATAAACTCCCGTGATATTTATATTCCCCACAGAGTAAGGACAACCAAGGTCCGACCTCCGTATCCCCAAGCAGGAATTCCTTCCCCAGCAGGAAATCTAATATTTGCATTCCCCAACCGAGTTTTATAACCATGAGCAGTTTATAAAGCCATCTCCCGAGCATAGTTTATTTCTCTGACAGCGGAAGCTCAATCTCCAACAGAGCTCTTCTCTCCAGCAATGGAAGTTCATTCCCAGCTAAGTTTATTTCTCTAAATCAGCAGATCTTCCAACAGAGTATCTCTCTTCCCCATAGTCATTCCCCTGCAGGATTATTCTCAGACAGAGTCTCCACCGGCAGAATATTCTCAAGCAGAATGGATGTAAATCCCCAGCTAATCATCTTCGGTCACTATCCCCAGCGAAAACGAAGAACTCAACTCCTTATACTCTCCAGCAGCAGTCCGAGATTTATTTTCCCCAGCTAGAGAATATCACAATAGCATTGCATATCCATACATCATGGCATGTGCATACATATTATACAGCACAATCTCATTTATTTTGTGAACATCATTACTCAATACATTTCATACATCATGATATTACATACGACTAACTCTTTACCTTTCAGGGAAAGATGCAATCAAGTTCTCACAAGTTCTCTCTGGTTCAGTCAAACCGACACCAAGGTTTCTATTCCAGTTGAAGATATTCCAACACTTTTCAAGATTTTCTCTGGTTCAGTCAAACTGACACTATGGTTTCTATTCTAGTTGAAGATGTTCTAAGACTTTCGTCTGGGTCAGCCGAATCGCCTCTAAGATTCCCCTGATTTTTATGCCAGTCAAATTTAATCCGAGACCTCTCCCGGGATCAGTCAAATCAATACTAAGATTTCTCTCCCAGTTGAAGTTCTCACAATTTCTCTCTGGTTCAGTCAAACCAACACCAAGGTTCCTATTCCAGTTGAAGATGTTCTAAGACTTTCATCTGGGTCAGCCGAATCGCCGCTAAGATTCCCCTGATTTCTATGCCAGTCAAAGTTAATTCGATACCGCTCCTGGGTTTAGTCAAATCGATACTAAGATTTCTCTCCCAGTTGAAGACAACTCGAGACATTTCCCTGGTTCAGTCAAATCGATACTAAGATTTCTATTCCAGTTAAAAAAGCTATGAAGCCCGGACACTGACCGGATAATAGTCAACCAACAATACATCATACTGTGAAGCCTGGGACACGACCGGATAAGAGTACAAAATACTACGAAGCCTGGAATCGACCAGATAGTGGTATATCTCAAATTCAAGCTATGAAGCCCAGAAATCGACCGAATAATATCTTAATTTCCCCAAATTACTGAAGCCTGGAGCACGACCAAATAACGGTAAAAGACACTGAAACTTGGAGCACGACCAGTTAATAGCACGAGGTACTATGAAACTTGGAATTCGACCAGATAGCAGGTTACTCGGTCAATTACTATGAAGCTTGGAAACGACCAGATATTAGTATGCCTTAAATTCAAGTTGAAACTTGGATGCGACCGGATAATCACTTAATTCCTTATGAAGCCTGGAACACGACCAAATAAGAATTGAGAAATTGCAAAGCCTAGAGCACGACCAGATAACAAGTGTAATCTCATCTCCTCAGTAAGTCACTATGAAACCTGAATCTTGACCAGATAGCAGTTAATCTTATTATCCTCAGTGTTGTACCTCAAAATTTTCCCTCTCATTCTTCAAGACTTTTCTCACAAGGATTCTCAAGGTTCAAGCTTGCACAAGTACTTTAGAATTTTCCAGTACCAAAATTAAAAGGAAACTGTCAAAAAGGGAGAAAACAGATAAAAATATTATTCTGACAAAATTTGGAGAAATACAAGTGTTCTTCGTTTCAGCTCTTTCGATTGGCCTTTTGGCCTCTTTCGATACAAGCTTGGCTTGCGTCCTTCGACTAGGCATGGGTCTATGAAACATTTTGGTTTGGATTCACAAGGAAAAGAGCCTCTTGTAATCTATTTCATTTCCAAGGCAAAAGGCTCTTTTAGCATCCTTCGATTTGCACTTTTTGTTCCCTATATACCTCTTTCGAATCTGAACATTTTGTCCTTCTACATGCACCTTTCATTTGGACATGTGGTTCCCTTTATACAAGCTTCATTTGAACATAGATCTTTTACATGTTGGCATGAAGTCAGAAGACAGGGACCCTCTATGTACACTCTTTCGTTTGACCACATGTAACCCCTGGCATGCAAGCCTTCGATTGGACATGAGCCACCTTCACACAAAAGCTTCGATTGGATTTTTGGTTCCCTTTGAATCAGCATCTTTCAAACCCAACTCTGAATCCTTCGACGCAGTCTTCTTTAATACATTTCTGGAACTCTTCGACGCAAGTGGAAAATAGGATTCTGAAAAGACACTGATCAAATCTTTGGACCCTGCTACGTGATCTTACTTTGCAAGCCTTAATGCTTGTATTTCACTCCATAATTAATTGCTTACATTTTGGATTAAGCTATTGTCCAGGTGATTAAGCCTTTGTCCAGAAGTTTTTTGTATGAAAGTGAACTTGCTAGTACAAATCCTACGCCAAGCCCATGCTTTGCTTAAATCTTGTTTGCACTTCACCATAAGTCAGGAGAGTCAGCCCCTTTTAACCAACAACTTCAGTACTTCACCTTGGGATCTTCGAAAATCTGACATAGCTTAATATTCACGTTTCAGCCAAGCCACATATTTGTTTAAACTCCGAAACCTTTTCTCTATAAATAGAGGAACCATTGACAAAGAAAGAGTCCAGATTTTTTCTAGAGAGAAAAATCATAAAAAAATCCTCAAGCACTAAAACTTTCCCATATTCTCAAACTATCCCATATTCTCAAACCCTCCAACATTCTCAAACCTTCAAAACTCTAAGTTTTTTTCATAAAAAGCCTCAGTAGTGTACCTTTCGATTTACTTCCCCTAGACTGTAGCAACCTTCGATTCACGCATCACCATCATATACTCTCTTTCGATTCAGTGACTTCCCAAACCAAGCAGTAACAGAACTAGCTTCAGGAAGATCCTAGCGAAGCTCCCTCCACCATCAAAAAAGTCACCTACAGCTCTTTCGACTAAACACTTCAAGAGGTAAGTTCTCTCTAAACTTGGAACTCTTTCATTTAAACATCATATGCACATACCAATAAAGAGAAATGTAGATATTTCTAGACCATGTTTTAACATTCGATTCTGACTGCCCATATGCTGAAAAACCCAACCTTAATTAGTTATACTTTGGACTTTGAGACCCACTGGTTTTTTTGTGCTAACCCCTGGACTGTAGTTATGTTTGGATGTTTCATTTTAAGAACTTAAGACAGGTTTGTTATATCCTTCGATTGCCTAGCTGCACAAGCCTTTCAAATCACAATCTGAGGCCCTAATATGCTTACAATGAGTCAGCAAGGAGCCTGTGGGAAAAGCCAGAACCTTGTTTGTTTCCATGCCTCAATCGAAATCCCGAACCTTATTGACTCCAACCCCCAGTCGAAGGATACAAAGGAAAATCGAAGGTAATGACTCCACTGATTCCAGACTCCAAGTCGAAAATAGCCAAAATGCACAGAATCGAAGAGTGTTCCTGCCTGAGTCGAAAGACCTTTTTTTTTCTTGCCTTTATTTTATTTTTTGCCTTTATAATTTCATGCTATTCAATATGGTTGTAATAGTGTAGGGTTTTATCTTTTTGCATTTCATTTTTTTTGTATGCTTGCTAGTAAAATAGGAAATGTATGGCAAGATAAAAATAACAAAATAGACAATCCTAATCAAAGACAAAACGCATGCAAATAACACACTTGCACACAAGCATCCTTAGGGTTTCTCCACTTGGTTGCCTAAAATAAAATGGCCATGTTACGCATGCGAAGTATCTTGGAAAAACAAATCAAATATAAGATCATAGCCCCTAGATGACTCTATTCAAAAGTTGCCTTATAAAATGATCTTGGTCCCTCAAAAAATGCTAAGATACTTTGCAACATTGCTATCATGATTATACGATGACCCACGTCCATGTCGTTTACATCCAAAGATAGGGTTGCTTACCAAATAAATGGTAAGTCAACAATGTCAAAGGAATAGAAGATGCATAAGAAAGACATTTGAGTAGGTAGATAGCTTCTAAGTTACTTGCTCCATTTCAAACAAAATCCTTGCTATTTTCAAAACAAACACATACACATTTCAAAAACATATTACAAACATTGAAAACATTTTCAAAAAGACAAACATCTTTGTATACATTCTTACGAACGAGAATCATTACAAAGATTGCCTAAACGAATGGCCTCTTTTACAAAAATACTTTCAAAACCACATCAAACACCATTTCAAACAAACCAAAGCAAATGATCTAAGCAAGTAACTAAGAGCCCATGGAAAACCATGGATGAAAAGGGTGCTAACACCTTCCCTTTTCATAATCTACCCTCCGAACTTAAGAAAAAATCTCAAAGGTCTTTCCTATGCTTTTTCACCTTTCCTTTTGGATAAAAGAAAAGTCGGTGGAGACTCTTGCTAACCGCGACATTTACAATAAAACGCAAAACCTCAAGTCAGTTCTCCCACCGCATCATAGAACTGGCGACTCTACTGGAGAATTTTTATAAAAAAGTGGGGTTACCTTAGGGTTTAGATCATATTTATTTGCTTACATTGTTTGACTTGTTTGCTTTACATTATTGTTCTTTATTTGGGTTTGAATCCTCTACCCGTATTTGGGAAACATTATAGGTAAATAGCAATACATTGTGGAAACTGTGCGGGGTATACCGACATGGTCTAAGCAATAGCTATGTTAGTGTGATATATTTGTGGGTACCGGTAGCCTTTGAGTCAATCAAAGAGAATACGGGGCCGGTGAGTGATGTCATGAAGCACTAATGAACTTCTAGAACCCTTTACTTGACCAACTTGGTCTTTAGGATGTAGTGAGATGACCGGCTTTGGTGCAGTCCAAAGTTGGTAGATACTTGATACTACACTCATTGAGGGTTGGTTTCTTGGGATATTTCGGTCGCCATTAAAGAGGCTTGAGCTGAAACAATGAACAAGGAAACAATCCAGTGATATTGAGCTCCTTAGAACCCGGTTACTATTTTTAGGACAGGTTGAGCCAACTAAACTTCAAGAGGGTACTTACCTATAAAACCCCACGAAAGCCTAAACTAAGAACTTGCTTGATTTGTTTGTATATGCATGCTTGTACATAACATCATGGACATCATGAACATCATATGCATCCACTAACCATTTCAAGGATTTTGGAGATTCATCTTTGTTCTTGTTTTGTAGGATATGGATTCACTTCGCAGGAAAACTATCCAAATCAACCTTATAAGAATTCCTCCACAACTCAAGGAGCTAGCTTCAAGGATCCCTGAGAACTCTCCATTCACCGAGAGACATGGTCGTCTACTCAACTTGGTCACCTCCAACACAGAGGAGGATATGATGAAAGTTCTCTTCCAGTTCTTTGACCCTTTGCATCATTGCTTCACATTTCCTGACTATCAGCTTGTGCCTACTTTGGAAGAATTCTCTCAACTCTTGAGGATTCCTATTCTCAATCAACTACCTTTCAACGGTACGAAAAGAGATCCAAAGCCAGAAGAGATTGCTCAATCCCTGCACTTGCACTCATCTGATGCCACAACTCATTGGGAAACTAGAAGTGGTGTCAAAGGCTTCTTGGCAAAGTTTCTGTTTGAGAAAGCCCAAAGTTGTTGGAATTCCTTAGGCTTGCAAGCTTTTGAGGAAATTGTAGCTCTTATCATATATGGGATGGTCTTGTTCCCCAATCCTGACCAACTCATAGATGTGAGTGCTGACAAAATCTTCATGTCACGCAACCCGGTGCCTACATTGCTCGGGGATATCCTACACTCTTTTCACACTCGTACAATGAGGAAAAGAGGTGTTCTTATGTGTTGCACTCCTCTCCTGGAAAGATGGGTTATTTCTCATCTTCCCCAATCAATCTTAAAGAATGAGCAAGGTTTGAGGTGGTCACAAAGGTTAATGACGCTCAAACATTCGGATATTCATTGGTGCTCTCGATCCAAAAAGAATGTTATCATTGTTGACCGTTATGGGGAATTCCCTAATGTCCCTCTACTTGGCATTAGGGGAGGCATCACCTACAACCCGTGCTTAGCTTTAAGACAGTTTGGTTATGCCCGAAGGGATGACCCACATGATATGCTGATTCAAGGCCTGGTATTCGACTACGACAATGACGACCAAGGACTTCGCCAGAAATTCATCCGAGCTTGGAGGATGCTAAACAAGGTGGATATCAAGACTTTGAGACACAAGAATTCCATCCCTCTTGAGCCTTACCTCAAGTGGGTACGAACCCGCGCTCAAAGTCTTATGATGCCTTATCCTTCCATTCTCCCAGTGATTATTGAGCCTGTTAAGGAGGGAGAAGTGCCATACACTATCCTACATCCTGACATGCCTACATCACTCGAAGACCTACAAAGGGATTGGATACAGCTCAAGGGAGAGCGCGATACTTTCGAAGCCCAATTATATGCAAGCGAGAAGAAGGTTTTGGAACTCACTCGGCTACTTCATGAAGAGCAAACTCTAAATACCTACATTGCACCAAAGAGGATGCGCAATGTCTTTTTATCTTAGAATTTTGTATTATTTTGCCCAAGGGGCATTGATGTACTCAAATTCTATCTTATTAATATAACGTGTGTTTCTTTTTTGTTTGAAACAAATTTGAATTTTTAAATCCTTGAAAGCATTGCATGAATACATATCATTCATCATAAACATAAACAGGTCTTTGCAACAAGTTTCCTCATCTCTCTACTATTTATTTCAGTAAGATGGATCTCGAACAGACGGCCAAAGACCTTCAAGCTCAAAACACACAATTTCAATAGTTACTCGTGACCTTAGCCAAGGGGCAAGAGGAGGTGAAGACTTTGCTAGAAAAAGAGAAAAAGAAGAAGAAGCCAGCTGGTGTGGTAATCGTGGGCAGAAGGTTTCAGAGACAAGCTAGAAGGACCTTAGATTTTCCAACAACATCTGATGAGGGGGAAAGAAAAGGAAAAGAAACGGCAGTTCCGTCAGACTCTGAAGAAGAGGAGGAAGAGGAGGACTACTCTGAACAACAATACCCTCAGGCTGATGATAAGTACAAACACCTTGAAGAGCGTTTAACGGCTATGGAAATACAGAGAGTACCAGGGCTAGATTTTGAGGAATTAAGGTTAGTGTCAGGAATTGTGATCCCACCAAAGTTTAAAGTGCCATTATTTGTGAAATATGATGGGGTGTCTTGTCCTAAAATGCACCTCCGATCATATGTCAGAAAGATTCAGCCGCACTCTACCGACAAATACTTATGGGTACACGTTTTCCAAGATAGTTTATCAGGAACGCAACTTGATTGCTTTTACCAATTAGAAAGGGCCGACGTCCACAAATGGGAAGACCTGGCCGCATCTTTCTATAAACAATAACAGCACAACGCTGATTTGGCGCCTACCCGTACTCAACTTCAAAGTATGGCTATGGTTTCCAATGAGGGCTTCAAAGTTTACGCGCAAAAGTGGAGAGATCTAGCCGGAAGAGTGCAACCCCCTCTGTCCGAAAGGGAGTTGGTGGACATGTTCTTGGGAAATCTATCGGGCCCTTTCTTCAATCATATAATTGGGAGTTCCTCTGCAGGGTTTACTGAATTGATATTAACCGGCGAAAGGGTGGAAGCTGGTATAAGAAGTGGGAAGATTCAGAAAGATTCATCTGCCTCTACGGCTGTGAAAAAACCTTTCACTGGGAGGAAGGAGGTATCTGCTATTTATTCACAAAGGAATCAAGGAATAACTGAACACCGACCGGTGGTGGGGGCCGTTATGATCCCAAAGCCCATATCTGATCAACCAAGAAATAACCAGCAAAGGGTGGAAAGGCCAGTCCGAAAATTCACCAGGATTAACATGACTCTAGCTCAGGTTCTACCCCATCTTCTGAAATTGAATCTGGTAACTTTAAAGGAGGCCCCAAAGAATCCCAATACTACTTCCCCTCATTACCATCCAAATGCCAGATGCGCATACCATTCTGAAAGTCTAGGGCACGATACTAACAACTGTTGGGCTCTGAAGAACAAAATTCAAGACCTAATAGATGCGAAGGAAGTTGAGTTTGATGCGCCTGAGAAACCAAATGTTATTTACGCTTTGATTCCTAGGCATGGTCACAATGCCAACGCTATTGAAGAAGATTTGTTTGTTGCTACCGTGGATGAACTGTTGACTCCGCTCCCGATCATTAAGTTGAATTTGTTGAAAGTTGGTATAATCCAAGGTTGTGACAAAGACTGCCATGTTTTCCTATCCTTATCATTTGATTGCCCTCTGTTAAAAAAAGGTATCCAACGACTGATTGATAACCAAGAAATTATGTTTGAGAATGCTCCTGTTTCACCCGTTCCAGTTAAAGAAGTTTCAATCATAAACATCTACGCCAATCCTTCCAGGGTCCCTAAAAGACCCGTTAGGATTACACCTGCTCCAAAGACTACTCCACTTAAGATTACAATACCCGGGCCGGTCCCATAGAAGTCAGATAAAACGGTACCATGGAATTACGGTGGAGAAATTGACTACCATGGTATTAAACAAGATGAACTGACTGCCGAAGAAGAGAGCTCCGAAGAGGACAATTCTGACATTAGCAATATTGTTGGAACTAGCAATATTACCCGTAGTGGTAGAATCTTCTCTCCAGAGATTGCCCCTCCAAAGGCAGTCTTTGGACCCGTGGCCGTTTCGAAGATTACCTCTGCACCAGTGATTATACCTGCAAGCGTACCTACCAACAAAGACGGCACAATCCCTATCCTTACCAATACTTCCACTTCTGAGAATAAAGGAAAAAGCATTCAAGAAGAGCCTGTCCGGACGAAGGCTCAATCACTAGCTATTCCCGAAACATCCAAGAAGGAGATGGAAGAGATCCTAAGGATAATAAAGAAAAGTGACTATGATGTGGTTGAATAGTTGGGGAAAACCCCCTCCAAGATCTCCATGCTAGCATTACTGCTGTGCTCTGAGGCACATGCGAAAGCTCTGGTAAAATTTCTGAAGACAACTCATGTGCCACAAGAGACGTCTACTGACCAGTTCCAAGACTGTGTGGCCAGTTTGACAGTTGATAATGGCTTGGGTTTCTCTGATGCTGATTTGACACCCAGAGGGAGAAAACACAATGAGGCATTACATGTCTCTGTGGAGTGTAGAGGAACAACCATAGCCCATGTCTTGGTAGACACGGGATCATCTTTAAACATCTTACCAAAGAAAGCCCTTGATATATTGGATTGCGAAGGGCTGACTTTAAAACCCAGTAACATAGTGGTGAGAGCATTTGATGGTTCGAAGAGGATGGTCCATGGGGAGGTGGACATCCCAATAAAGGTGGGAACTCAGATTTTCAATTCAACCTTCTATGTGATGGACATCCATCCTTCTTATTTCTGTCTATTAGGACGCCCCTGGATTCACAATGCCGGTGCCGTCACCTCCACACTACACCAAATGCTGAAGTACCCGGTCCAAGGAAAGATCATAACTGTCCATGGAGAAGAGGAGTACATGATTAGTCATCTAAATTCCTTCTGGTATGTGGAGTTGGATGGCGAGTTCATTGAAACCCCTTTCCAACATTTTAAAGAAGTATCTCGAGAAGTAGTGGCGACCAATGCGGTATCCTCGATTCCAAAGATCACAAGACCTCCACTTCGGATCTCATCTTTAAAGTATGCAAAGGAAGTAGTGGAAGAGGGTGGAAGCACCATCTGGGGGAAGCTTCCAGACATTCCGTACAAATCAGACAAGTTTGGCTTGGGGTTTACTTCAACTTCTCAAAAGGCTGTGCGCCGTGCCCGTGCTGGGGGGCCACTTGTGAAGATTAGAAACCAAGGGGTCAATGCAGTAGAAGACAATGAAGAGGATGGCAGCTTGGAAGATTGGATATTTCCTATTGTCAACGGAGGACTTCGCAACTGGGAAGCCAGAGACTTTATCCCAATAACTTTCATCTCTCAGTAATTTATCTTTTACATTTTTGTTGGATTTGTAATATTCACGAATAATTCGCACTTTAAAAACCTTGTGTCTTACCCGAGGCACAATGGTCCATTTATAAGGGTTTTTATTTCATCTTCATATGACATTCAATGAATCATGGACGCTTTTTCATATATAAACCTTTGGTGCTCATTGTCTTTCTTTTACATTTTATTGTTTAAAGATGGTTATACCCTTACACACACCCACACTCACAAATACAGGTACCCCTCCATTCCGGATCCCATGGGTAAAGATACTGCTATAGCCTTCAATGACTCTGAAGATATGATCTACCAAGCCGAATACGAAGGTGAGGAAGATTGTGAAGTGCTAGGGGAATTGGCCTGACTACTACAATAAGAGGAAAGAGCTATTCAGTCTCATGAGGAGTTGTTGGATACAATCAACTTGGGTACCGAGGAGGATAAAAAGGAAATCAAAGTGGGTGCCAATCTAGAGCCGAGTGTCAAGGAGCATCTAATTCAGTTTTTACATGATTATGTTGAGATCTTTTCCTGGTCATACGAAGACATGCCGAGACTCGATACATACATCGTGGTACATCGTCTACCCACAAGAGAAGATTGTCCACCAGTGAAACAAAAATTTTGCCGAATGAGACCTGACATGTCAGAGAAGATCAAAGCGGAAGTCATGAAGCAGTTCAATGCTGGATTCTTAGCCGTCACTTCCTATCCTTAATGGGTTGCCAACATTGTTCCCATGCCTAAATAGGACGGTAAAGTACAGATGTGCGTGGATTATAGAGATTTAAACAGGGCCAGCCCTAAAGATGATTTTCCACTTCCACACATTGACATCCTGGTTGATAATACGACCCAGCACAAAGTATTTTCTTTCATGGATGGATTCTCAGGCTATAACCAGATCAAAATGGCACCTGAGGACATGGAGAAAACTACATTTGTCAGACAGTGGGGCACATTCTGCTACTAAGTGATGCCATCCGGACTGAAGAATGCCGGGGCAACCTATCAACGCGCCATGGTAGCTTTATTTCATGATATGATACATCATGAGATAGAGGTCTACGTAGATGACATGATAGCCCAATCACAAACTGAAGAAGAACACCTTGATCACTTGCAAAAGCTATTTGTCAGATTGAAGGAGTACAAACTAAGGTTGAACCCGAACAAGTGCACATTTGGAGTCCGGTCCGGTAAACTCTTAGGTTTCATTGTTAGCAACAAAGGCATCGAGGTTGATCCTGCCAAGGTTAAAGAAATACAAGAAATGCCTGCTCCTCGCACTGAGAAGGAAGTCAGAGGATTCTTGGGACGCCTGAACTATATTGCCAGATTCATTTCTCACCTAACATCTACTTGTGAACCAATCTTCAAACTGTTGAAGAAAGATCAAGTAGTCAGATGGAATGATGAGTGTCAGATTGCTTTTGACAAAATCAAAGATTATTTACAAGAGTCTCCTGTCTTGATGCCTCCAGTCGAAAGAAGACCGCTGATCATGTATCTGACCGTTTTAGAGAACTCAATGGGGTGTGTATTGGGGCAGCATGACGAGTCTGGCCGAAAAGAGCACGATATTTACTACCTGAGCAAAAAGTTTACTGACTGTGAAACCAGATATTCACTGCTCGAGAAAAATTGTTGTGCTCTGGTATGGGCTGCTCGCCGGCTAAGACAGTATATGTTGACTCATACCACTTTGCTGATATCTAAGATGGATCCGATAAAGTACATATTTGAGAAGCCTGCTCTGTCTGGGAGAATAGCTAGATGGAAGATGATCCTAACAGAATATGATATACAGTACACTACCCAAAAAGCTATAAAGGGTAGCGTACTAGCTGATCATCTTTCTCATCAAGCTGTAGAAGATTATCAGTCCATGAAGTTTGAATTCCCAAATGAAGACATCATGACATTAGACAACGGTGAAGAAATCAGGCCATATGACGGACCTGAACAAAGATCCCGATGGACCCTGTTCTTTGACGGGGCATCCAATGCACTTGGTAATGGTATCAGCGCTGTACTCATATCTTTGGAAGGATGCCATACTCCTTTTACTGCCAGACTTTGCTTCAATTGTACGAACAACATAGCGGAATATGAAGCATACATCTTTGGTCTCAAGGCTGCCATAGACTTGGGAATCAAATCTTTAGATGTGTTTGGAGATTCAGCTTTGGTCATCAGTCAGATCAAAGGAGAATGGGACACTAAGCATCCAACGCTTATCCCTTAGAAATAACATGTTTTGACATTGTTACCACATTTCAAGCAGATTACCTTCGAGCATTCCCCGCGAGAAGAAAATAAGCTAGCAGATGCTCTAGCCACAATGTCATCTATGTTTAAACTTAATTGGGATAACAAGGCTCCCCAGATCACCATTGAACGAATGGGAGAACCAGCACACTATCACGAGATTAATACTGAAGAAGTAGTGGACCAGCCTTGGTTTCATGAAGTCAAAAGATATCTCGAGGCTCAAGAATATCCAGAAGGAGCTTCAATCAATGATAAAAATTTCTTAAGGAGATTCTCTGCTAAGTTCTTCCTAAGTAATGGCATCCTGTACAAACATAATCATGATTCTATTCTGCTCCGTTGTGTGGATAAGATTGAAGCTGAAAAGATCATGGTTGAGTTACATGAAGGTACCTTTGGCACTCACTCTAGTGGGCATACGATGGCGAAGAAAATCCTACGGGCAGGCTATTATTGGTCTACCATGGAAGCAGACTGCTATCAACACTCCCGGACCTGTCATAAGTGTCAAATATATGCAGACAAGGTGCACGTGCCTCCGGTTCATCTAAATGTCTTAACAGCTCCTTGTCCCTTCGCTATGTGGGGAATCGATATGATTGGGGAGATCAATCCTACAGCCTCCAATGGACACCGCTTCATTCTAGTGGCCATTGACTATTTCACAAAGTGGGTCGAAGCAGCTTCCTTCGCATCTGTTACTAAGAATGTTGTTGCCCGCTTCATCAAGCAGAATCTTATTTTCCGGTACGGTATCCCAGAAAGGATCATCACTGATAACGGTACGAACCTTAACAATACTATGATCACCGTCTTGTGCGAGCAGTTCAAGATTCAACATCACAATTCATCCCCCTATCAGCCAAAGATGAATGGTATGGTCGAAGCTGCTAATAAAAACATTAAAAAGATCATACAGAAAATGACGGTCACCTACAAAGACTGGCATGAGATGCTACCGTTTGCTCTCCACGGGTACCGTACCACGGCTTGCACATCAACTGGGGCAACACCCTATTCTTTGGTTTATGGCATGGAGGTTGTCTTGCCTATCGAGGTTCAAATCTCCTCTTTGAGAATTATGAAGGATGCAGGTTTGAGTGAGGACAAGTGGATCTAGACCCGACTTGATCAACTGAACTTAATTGATGAAAAGAGACTTATTGCTGTTTTCCATGGTCAGATGTATCAAAAACGGATGATCAAGGCCTTCAACAAGAAAGTCAGACGCCAAGTATATCAAGTGGGAGATCTAGTGATCAAGCGCATTATCTTGCCACAAATTGATCCCAGGGGCAAATGGACTCCTACCTATGAAGGAACATTTGTAATCAAGAACATCTTCTCTGGTGGGGCAATGATACTAACCACCATGGACGGCAACGATTTGCCACACCCTGCGAACGCAAACATAGTCAAAAGATACTACGCATAAGAGACCCGCTAGGTTAACACACCTAGGCAAAACAAGGGCATCCCGGCGAACCAAAAGGTTCGGGAAAAAATTAGGGATAACATAATAAAAAATCTGTACACCCGACAAGTTGAAAACCCGAAAGGGCAACTTGGGCAAAAAAGGGTTTCCCGGTGGATTGAAAACCCGAAAGGGCAGTCCAGGCAAAAGTTAGGGAATTAAAGTGTATGACTATGTCTCGTTGGATCACTTTGAGGACAACTTCAACCTCTCCACTGACAAACTCAGAGTTCTGATCAATTCAATCATCTTCGGACGAAGCAACGAATAGACAAGATATTCAGAGATACGGAGGCTATAGAAGAATGGGAACCCCATGGGATTATCACACATAGCTATCTTTCTTTGTATAAATTTTTCTTATTTTCATGACACCATCCTCTTACTAGGATGTTTGTCTCCTTTATACAAAATACTTATTCAAAGTGAATACAAAGATGTCTCTTTAAAGTACAGAAAACTATTTGTCCTTTTCTTTTACACTTGTGTTTTATTTGCAAAAACGTCCAATGATTCATTAATGAATATATGCGTTTGAACATAATTACTGCTTACAAATAAGCAAAATGGAAAAGAACAATTACTGACAGGTTGAAAGAATAGGAAAATGTCTTTAGGCTATTCCATAAACAATCCCTACAGTACATCATTAAGATCCCCAGCGGAGCTAAAACTTCAAACTATTAATCCACAGTGGAAACCATCCAGTTTCTCCAAAATTCCCCAGCAAGTTGTCGTGAAGCCTGAAAACCAACCGGACGACAGCTAACTTCTATTTTTCCCTAACCTAGGATAATTCCCCAGTAGAGCGGCAGGTGACCGAAACTCCTGAAATTTTTTCAAATAGGAATAAGCTTTTTCCCTACAGAGTTTTCATTGTTCCCCAACAGAACGAGGATTCCCATTGTTAAATCCCCAGTAGAAGTCATCAAAATTCTTTGGATTCCCCAAGCAGATTACTCAAGCAGTATACGACATTGCTCTCACAATAGGATTTTTTCAATACTTCAATTTCAAGATATGAAGAATCCACATATCCTCAGCAGCAGTCAAGGATTTGTTTTCCTCAATCATACAACAATACAACAAATCAGCTTACATGCGCATACATTACATCCATATATCATAGACATTGATAAAATACATATATTGCATCATACATTTCATGCAATATAATGTCGTGTTCCAGCTAACATTTTACCCTTTTCAGGATAAGATTAATGGCTACCATTAACAATATACAATCTAGATACAGTACAGATACGCTCCAGACATGGATGCCATTCTGTTACTCATTCAGATTTCAACTATCAGATACAGTACAGATACTCTCCAGACACGAACGCCATTCTGATACTCATTCAGATCCAGATTCAGATACAGTACGGATACGCTCCAAACACGGACGCCATTCTGATACTCATTCAGATCTAGATACAGTACGGATACGCTCCAGACACGGAAGACATTCTGATACTCATTCAGATTCAGATATAGTACGGATACGCTCCAGACACGGACACCATTCTGATACTCATTCAGATCCAGATTCAGATACAGTACGGATACGCTCCAGACATGGACGCCATTCTGATACTCATTCAGATTCAGATACAGTACGGATACGCTCCAGACATGGACGCCATTCTTATACTCATTTAGATCCAGATTCAAATACAGTACGGATACGCTCCAGACACAGACGCCATTCTGATACTCATTCAGATTCAAATACAGTACAGATACGCTCCAGACACGGATGCCATTCTGATACTCATTAAGATCCAGATTCAGATACAGTACGGATACGCTCCAGACACAGACGCCATTCTGATACTCATTCAGATTCAGATATAGTACGAATACGCTCCAAACACGGACGCCATTCTGTTACTCATTCAGATCCAGATTCAGATACAATACGAATACGCTCCAGACACGGACGCCATTCTGATACTCATTCAGATTCAGATACAGTACGGATACGCTCCAGACACGGACGCCATTTTGATACTCATTCAGATCCAGATTCAGATACAGTACGGATACGCTCCAAACACGGACGCCATTCTGATACTCATTAAGATCTAGATTCAGATACAGTACGGATACGCTCCAGACACGGACGCCATTCTGATACTCATTCAGATTCAAATACAGTACAGATACACTCCAAACACGGACGCCATTCTAATACTCATTCAGATCCAGCTTTTGATACAGTTTAGATACGCTCCGGATACGGATGTTATCCATATACTCATTCAGATTCAGCTTTCAGATACAACTCAGATACACTCCAGACATGGACGCAATTCTGATACTTATTCTTCTAATTTATAAATTACAATTCAACAAGCATTCTTGGATGGCATCTATAAGCCCATCTCTAACAAGATTCTATCACATCTCCAAATGGCATCTTTAAGCTCATTCCCTCTACCATCACATCACCGAGTGCAAATTTCTGGGTACTCTAGTGTCCAATCATCTTCCACCTTCGAGTCACGAATGGCAAAACCCGTCAATCTAACTCTTCAGGTCTAAGAAGATTGAATAGGGGCAGCTGTTGTACCCCAAAATTTGCCCTCTCATTCTTCAAGGCTTTTCTCACAAGGATTCTCAAGGTTCAAGCTTGCACAAGTACTTTGGAATTTTCCAGTACCAAAATTAAAAGGAAAATGTCAAAAAGGGAGAAAACAGATAAAAATATTATTTTGACAAAATTTGGAGAAATACAAGTGTTCTTCGTTTCAGCTCTTTCGATTGGCCTTTTGGCCTCTTTCGATATAAGCTTGGCTTGCGTCCTTCGACTGGGCATGGGTCTCTGGCACATTTTGGTTTGGATTCACAAGGAAAAAAGCCTCTTGTAATCTGTTGTACCCCAAAATTTTCCCTCCCATTTTTCATAGAAGACATAACCCTAGGGTTTCTCGGATATTCAAGTTGGCTCAGAAATCGACCAGACAAATTCTCTTATGTGGCAGTAAACCAGTAATTAGGTTTTTTCTTGCAATTCTCAAAAGAAAATGAATTCTCATAAATTCAATTGGTTTTCACAGGTCTTCATGCCTCCTCAAGTTTACTGGAAAGACAATGTTTGTTCTCAGAGCATGGTTTGTTTGGGACAAGAGATTAAGACTGTCATGTAGGACACTCATGATTGTTTGATCCAGGTTAACCAGATGATTTGCGTCTTTTAAAACATTTGCTTGGATAGGAAATGGAATATATAGTGCGTGTTTATTTGAAATGCAATTACATAATTATTGGGATTACTTGGAATTTAAGTTACCAGACTGGAACATTTTACTTCAAATATCTAGATTGGGCATTTCAAGAATCAATTAGGATGCGAAGAGAAAATTACAAGTTATTGTCAGTAAAGGATTTCAAGTGACACAAGAACATTTCATAAGATTTTCTCCAATTTCATACATTGTTACAAAACAATTTATTCTTTTAAATACTTTAGGTCTTACAACTTATCGTATTTGAAAATAAATTGATACAATTATTGGATACAATACAAGAATGATTTTTCTAAATTACAAAGAAAATCTAAATGCTTGATTGGCCTAGGAGAATTAATTTATGCCTAAGTTGACTGAAGTTCCTTTGCTTATCTCCAAGACCTCCATGCTTGCCACAAAGTTTCTTGCCTTCCTTGCTTTGTCATCTCTATTTTGCTCATATGAAAACAAAAGAAAGAAAATGATTAGTACAAAATCATTTGGGAATGAACAAAGATTTTAAGTGCTATTCATCATTAAAGTTTGCAAATTGGAATCAGAAGGCCATTTTAATTCATCACAAATTATTTCCTCTATTTGCAAATCACAAGAAGATTGTTTTTCTTGGTTCACAAAAAGAAAGAGGAAAAGAAATGCTACAAAGCTATCCAAACAAGAACAAATGCAGCAAAACTATCCAAAGGCAAGCAAAGTTGTCCAAACAAACAAATGCAGCAAAATTGTCCAAAGGCAAGCAAAGTTGTCCAAACAAACAAATGCTGCAAAATTGCCCAAACAAATATTGCAAACAGAACCAAACAAATAACAATATGGTAAACAACAAACAGCAGCCCCAAAAGCCAAACAAACACCTTTGTCCAAACAAAATGCAAACAGCATCAACAAAAAACGAGGCAACAATATAGAAAATAGTAGACAGCATCAACAAAAGCAGTACAGCAGTATGGCAAAATAAATAGCTATGTCAAAGAAGCAAAAGCTTGTTCAAGAGGCATAAATCATCATTTTCCATTGCAAACTTTTCAGAATTGGAAAAAAAGGCAAAAGAGCAATTGACTTTCTTAGTGTCATTAAGAGAGAAGAGAGGAAAGAAGTCACCTAGGTTATTGGGATGCACAGCTTTGCTGCCCTGCCTGTCACAAGTTGCACAGAATGTGCTAAAAAAACAAAACTGCAATCAAAAAGCCAAAAGAACAATATAGTAAAATATTCAAATTATTTGGTTTCCCACCATTGGAATAGGGATATAACAGAAGCATGTCCATATAACAGAGGGAGGGAGCAATAGAAAAAAGATACACAGAAGTCTAAAACGGCCAAAAACCATCAGTACAAAATCAAAACTCCCAAAAGCCAAATATCGAAAACGGTTGACAAGCCTAAAGAAAACTCAGAAAACACATAAGTCTCAAGCTGTTAAAACCTCCAAAACCTCAAAGTTCCAAACTGTCAAAAATCCCAAACCTGATCTCAAGCCAAAAATATAAGTCTCAAACTGTCAAGACCTCCAAAACCAAAAGTCTAAAACTATCAAAACCTCAAACCTCAAAAACCAACATAAGTCTCATACTGATAAACCAGTATTCAACTCCAAGCATCCAAATCTCAAATGCAGTAGCCAAAACTCATCAAACCTAACACAAATCCCAAACTGTCAACAAGACCAAAACTCCAAAAAACATTAACCATCATCAACTCTCAAAACTAGTAACAAAACCTGTAACAAAGCCAAAAATGCCAAAACCTGTCAAACCTTCAAAAACCTGAAACCTGTGAACCAACAACAAAATTCTCAAACTTGTAACTCAAAACCTGATAACATCCATAAACCCTAAAGCCAAAATCTCAAACACATTTATCATCTTCAAACTCACAAAATCTGTTGAAACATCAACAAATCCAAAACCATAAATCTCAATGTCTCAAACCAGAACCATCATTAAACAACCAAACCCAAAAAACCAGTAAAACATCAACCAACCTGAAACAAAGAAAATTCAAGCACAATAGTCAAACTGAGAAACCAAACAATCATCATCAAACTCAAAAAAAACTCAAACAAGTTTCAAAGGCAAAAACAGTAACAAATTACAAAGCCTCAACATCATAATAACCATCATCATCATCATCATTCAAACACAGGAAGCAGAGAAGTTACCAAAGAATCAGAAACACCAACGCTTTCATCCTCATCTCCTCCCCTCGCACAGCTCCGGCCACCAAGGAACGCTGTCCTCAAATCTCGCCGTCCCCTTTCCCTTTCACAGAAAGTCTCCAACATGTATGAACTTTCCCTCTTTCTCATGAATCCCTAAAAACCAATTCCTACATTTCAATGGACAACAAGGTTGATTAACAGAAAAACACATAACAAGACAAAAACCAGCGAAATCGTTTAAGTTTAATAAGAACAGAACCGTACCTTTTTTCAAGAAAAATGTTAGACCTGGATTAGAGAGGCGAGAATGGGTGCGTTCCGGCAACTGAGAGTTGGGGGGAAGATCAGATGAATCAATTTTGTTCCTTTAGGGTTCAAATCCGAACTTAGGGTTTTCAAAAATGCAAAATCATAGTGAGATATTTTGCTCGCGAAACAGGGATGGTTAGTGAGAGATTTAGAGGTTTCATCAACAGAGATGAAAAGATGAACAAAGATGAAAGGATGATATAGAGATTAAGCGAAAGAGATGAGTGGTGCCGCTGTGAACAAAGGGTCCTAAAGAACCCTAATTTCACTTTTTGTCCCCTAATCAAACAATTAAGCTGATTTAAAAGTTTGGGCTTGTTTTATTAATCAATCCCTAAGCCCATGCGCTATTACTGATACACCCCCCCTTGGCCTGTTTTATTAGCGTTACAGCAAAAGAGTAATTTAACTCTTTGGGCCTCACATCTCATTCACTTAAGCCCACTACATTTTTTAGTTTAATTTGTTTTCTTTTACATTCTTTTTATTATACAGTTACTAGTATAACTTAAAATATTTTTATTAGATTGAATAGGTTTTTTTGAGATTAATTTTTTCCATTTTCTTTTTTTATTAATTTTTACACTTAATAAAACATCAAAAATAATAATTTAGTTTATTTCTTTCTTTAAATTTACATAATTAATAAAACACAAAAAAATAATAAAGATTTTAATTTAATCAATTTTTTAGAATAGGTTTTATCATTCTCTTTTCATGTAAATACTTAACATTTCATTTTATACTTTGTTGATTTTATCTCATGGATTATCATAGCTTTAATTAAATCGCACAAAATTCGGTTTGGTTGTATTGCTTGTTATTCAGACATTTCTATCACATTTAATTCATCCCCATTTGTAATAAGTGTACCCCCATTCCCGAATATTTTGTAATAGCATAGAATTTCAATTCCCGCAAGTTACAGCTTTCCATATACTGTATAGTAACTAGGCCTGTATGGCAAAATTCAAAAAATCAATCGCTAGATGACCTAATCAAAGAATAAAATAACTTGAAACCAACACACTTTCTCACACGCGCACCTCTAGGGTAACCTCGCTTGTTGCCTCGGAAATACAATCATGCCCCTCGAATATGGGACGCTCTAGCAATGACCCTTCAATAAACAAATATCGTAGTCCCTCGATAACCCTCGATGTTGCCTTTGATTAAAACGATCTCGTCCCTTACGAAAATTGCTAAAGCGTCTCACAAGTTGCCTTCAATTATTATGAAACTGACCCGCGACTGTCCCTTCACATCCAACGATGGAGCTTCTTACCAAATCAATGGTAAGATCGCACCATTAAAAGGAGGAAGAAAAGAACAATTTAAGACCTTTCGAGTAGATAGATTCGCTCTTAGTTACTCGCTTGCTCACGATATAAAAACTTTTCACCTACACTCTCATTTCAAAACATTTTCAAAAAAGATAAAATGTTTTGTATACATTCTTATAGAGACGAGAACCATTGCAAAACCTCTTTTCAAAACACTTTTCAAAACACGATTCACAAACACATCTTTGAACCACTTTTCGAAACAAAACTTTATATACGTTCTTATAGAGACGAGAACCATTACAAAGAGATTTTTCAAAATACTTTCAAAGCCCACACCACAAGCACACAATCAAATGAAAGCAAGTGATCTAAACGAGTAACTAAGAGCCCATGGAAAACCATGGATGAAAAGGGTGCTAATACCTTCCCTTTTCATAATCTACCCCCCGAACCCGAGAAAATCTTGAAAGGTCTTTCCTGTGCTTTTTTACCTTTCCTTTTGGATAAAAGAAAAGTCGGTGGCGACTCTTGCTAACCGCACAAGAGCGATCAAAACGCAAAACATCAAGTCAGTTCTCCCACCATATCACAGAACTGGCGATTCTGCTGGGGAACAAATTAAAATGTGGGGTTACCTTAGGGTTAGATAACTTTTACTCGCTTTCATTATTTGATTTGTGTGCTTTATATTTGGTTCTTTGTATTGGGATTGCTTTGATCCTCCACCCGGATTTGGGGCACCTTTTTAGGTAAATAGCAATAGATTGTGGAGACTGTACAACGTAGACCGATATGGTTGAGACAATGGCTATGTTAGTGTGATGCATTTGTGGGTACCAGTATCCCTCGTGGTGAATCGAGGAGAATACAGGGCCGCTGAGTGGCGTCACGAAGCACTAATTAACCTTAGAACCCTAATTGAACAAACTTGGCCATTAGGACGTAGTGAGGTAACCGGTTTCGGTGTAAAGCTGAAAATTGGTTGACACTCGATACTACACTCATTGAGGATAGACTTTTGGGATATCTCGACCGCAAGAAAAGATTGTTCTGCTGAGACAATGCCTAAAAGAAAGGTCGGTGATATTGAGATCCTTTAGAACCCGATCATTATTTCTAAGACAGGTTGAGCCAACTAAAACTTCAAGAGGGTACTTACCTACGAACTCATGCAAGCCTGAAACATAGGGATCTGTTTGTTGTGTGTATATATGTTTTCTTGTACATAAACATCATAAACATCATCAGCATCATATGCATGCTCACTAACCATTTCAAGGATTTAGAAATTTATCTTTGTTTTTGTTTTGTAGGATATGAATTCTCTCTGAAGAAACACCATCTGAATCATCTTTGTAAAAGCACATCCTCAACTTCAAGAGCTAGCCTCAAGAGTGCCCGGGGATTCTCCTTTTACCAAGAAGTATGGTTGACTCCTCAGTTTGGCTACATCCAACTTCCAAGAAGAGATGATGTGTGTACTATTCCAGTTCTTTGATCCCGTACATCATTGTTTCACTTTCCCAGACTATCAGTTGGTACCTACATTGGAAGAGTTCTCTCTACTCTTAGGGGTGACCGTGCTTAATCAGATACCGTTCACCGGTCTAGAAGGGATTCTGAAACCTGAATTCATCGTCGAAGCTTTACATGTGAAGAGGGCCGACGTCACAATCAATTGGGAGACAAGAAGTGGGGTTAAAGGATTTTTAGCTAAGTTTCTGTTGGAAAAAGCTCGTTCATTCTGGGATGACATGGATTTCCAAGATTTCGAAGACGTGTTAGCTCTTCTCATTTATGGTTTGGTTTTATTTCCTAATTCGGACCAATTCATAGACGTTAATGCCATCAAAATCTTTCTCACTCGCAACCCTATACCCACCTTGCTATGAGACATATTGCATTGCCTTCATACCCGTACCATGAAGAAAAGAGGTACCCTTTTGTGTTGTATACCCCTACTTGCTAAGTGGTTCAATTCACACCTACCTCAGTCAGCATTGAAGAACGAGCAAAGATTGACTTGGTCTCAAAGGATGATGTCTCTCACTCACTCTGATATCCATTGGTGCTCAAGATCTTTGGAAGATATCTATATCATTGACCGTTGTGGTGAGTTCCCTAATGTACCTATGCTAGGTATTAGGGGAGGTATCACCTACAACCCGTGTTTAGATCTTCGGCAATTTGGGTATGCCCGAAGAGACGGCCCTCATGAGATGCTCGTCTAGGGTCTGGTTTTTGACTACGACAAAGAAGACCAAGGTTACCGCCAGAGGTTTACACGTGCTTGGGGAATGGTGAACAAAGAGGACAGTAGGACTTTGGGACATAAAAACTCTATCCCTCTCGAGCCTTACCTTAAGTGGGTACCGACTCGTTCCCAGAGCCTCTTAATGCCTTACCCTTCCATCCTTCTTGTCATCATTGAGCCCGTTATTGAAGGAGATGTCCCATACACCATTCTTCATCCGGACATGCCTACCTCTCTCGAAGACCTGCAGAAAGCCTGGATTCAGTTGAAGGAAGAGCGAGACACCTTTGAAACCCAGTACTACGCCAGTGAGAAGAAGGTTCTGGAGCTCACCAAGCTGCTTCATGAAGAGAAGAATCTGAATACTTACATTGCTCCAAAAAGGATGCGTTCGGTCTTTTTGTCTTGAGCATTTTGCTGTATTTTGGTTTCTTTCTTTGTAAGCCCAAGGAGGCATGATGTATTCAAACTTGGTTTTATTTAATATGACGTGTGTTCTTTTTGGTTTGAACAAATTTAAATCTTCTAAATTTCCTTGAAATCATTTGCATATCGCATCTTTATTCATCATAACATCATACAGGTTTCTCATAACAGGTCGCCTTATCCTTCTACTGTTTATTACAGTGAGATGGATGTTGAACAGACTGTGAAAGATCTTTAGGCGCAGAATGCCCAGTTTCAACAAATGCTCATGGCTCTGACAAAAGGGCAAGAGGAGTTGAAGACTTTGCTAGCCAAAGAGAAGAAAAATAAGACGAAGAAACCAATCGGGGTTGTGATTATGGGAAGAAGGTTTAAAGGACATACCAGGCGAACCTTGGACTTTGCAACATCGTTGGGTGAAGGAGATAACCGAGGGGACGAAACCCAGGAAGTGAACAACGACCCAGCATCCGAAGGAGAGGAAGAGCCTGATTACTCTGAGGAGAAATATCCTCTTGCTGATGATAAATACAAACAGCTAGAGGATCGTTTGAACGCCATGGAGATTCAGAGAGTTCCCGGTTTGGATTTTTAAGAATTAGGACTCATCTCAGGGGTTGTCATCCCACAAAAATTCAAGGTCCCAATATTCGCCAAGTATGATGGTATCTCTTGCCCAAAGCTACATCTGAGGTCATATGTCAGAAAGATTCAGCCCCACATGGATGACAAAAATCTATGGGTGCATTTCTTCCAGGAAAGCTTATCAGGGACTCAGTTGGATTGGTTCTACCAATTAGAAGGGTCCAATGTCCGTAATTGCAAAGAGTTGGCTGCCGCTTTCTACAAACAGTATCAATACAATGCTGATTTGGCCCCGACTAGGACACAGTTACAGAGTATGTCTATGGGAACAGATGAGGGTTTCAAAACCTATGCTCAAAAATGGAGGGATCTCGCAGGCAGAGTCCAACCCCCTCTATCCGACAGAGAATTAATGGATATGTTCCTTGGCACCTTGTCAGGTCCATTTTTCAATCACCTGATTGGAAGTTCTTCAACTGGGTTTACCGAATTAATCATGACTGGCGAAAGGGTGGAAGTCGATATAAGAAGCGGGAAAATTCAGAAAGACACATCTGCCTCTGCTGCTGTTAAAAAGCCCTTCACAGGAAAGAAGGAAGTGTATGCTGTCTATACACAGAGGAATCAGGGAAGAACCGAGCGCCAACCAACGGTAGGGGCCGTTATGATTCAAAAGCCTGCATCAGACCAACCGAGAAACAATCAGCTGAGAAATAATCAGCAAAGGGTGGAGAGGCCAGTTCGGCAATTCACCAAGATTAACATGACTCCTGCTCAAGTTCTACTGCATCTTCTAAAGTTGAATCTGGCCATGCTAAAAGAGGCCCCTAAGAATCCTAATACTGCCTCTCCACAATACCATCCGAACTCCAGATGCGCGTACCATTCTAAAAGTCCAGGGCATGACACCGACAACTGTTGGGCTCTGAAGAACAAGATTCAAGATCTGATAGACGCGAAGGAAGTTGAATTTGAAGCGCCTAAAAAACCGAATGTTATCTCCGCTCCGATGCCTAGGCATGGACACAATGCCAGTGCTATTGAAGAAGACTTATTTGTTGACATCGTGGATGAATTGTTGACTCCAC
This sequence comes from Vicia faba, assembly GCA_948472305.1. Classification (NCBI taxonomy): domain Eukaryota; kingdom Viridiplantae; phylum Streptophyta; class Magnoliopsida; order Fabales; family Fabaceae; genus Vicia; species Vicia faba. The sequence goes on along the minus strand of OX451739.1, from coordinate 341,280,136 downwards.
TCTCGACCATAAAGTTGAATTTGTTAAAGGTTGGGGTGTTCCCAGTTTGTGACAAAGATTGCCATGTCTTCCTATCTTCATCATTTGACTTCCCTCTGTTGAAAAAGGTATCCAACAACTGATTGATAACCAGGAAATATTGTTTGAGAAAGCTCCTGTTTCACCCATTCCAGTTCCAAAAGTTTCAATAATAACCATATACGCCAATCCTTCCAGGGTTCCTAAAAAACCCGTTAGGATTACATCTGCTCCAGTGACTATTCCATTGAAGATAACAATGCTCGGGCCAACCCTATACAAATCAGATAAAACGGTACCATGGAACTATGGTGGAGAAATCTACTACCATGGTGTCAAACAGATTGAACAAACTGCCGAAGAGGAGAGCTCCGAAGAGGACAATTTCGACATCAGTAACATTGTCGGAACAAGCAAGGTTACCCGTAGTGGAAGAATCTTTTCTCCAGAGATTGCTCCTCCAACAGCAGTCTTTGGACCCGTGGCCGTTCCGAAGATTACCTCTACACCAGCAATTGTACCTGCAAGAGTACCCACCGACAAAGACAATACAATTCCTATCCCTACTTCCACTGCTGAGAATAAAGGAAAGAACGTTCAAGAGGAGCCTGTCCTGACGAAGGCTCAATCACTAGTTATTCCTGAGACATCGAAGAAGGAGATGGAAGAAATCCTGAGGATCATTAAAAAGAGTGATTATGATGTGGTAGAACAACTGGGGCAGACCCCCTCCAAAATATCTATGTTAACATTGCTGTTGTGCTCTGAGGCGCATGCTAAAGCTTTGGGAAAATTTCTGAAGACAGCCCATGTACCGCAAGAGACGTCCGCAGATCAATTCCAAGAGTGTGTGGCCAATTTAACAGCTGACAATGGCCTGGGTTTCTCTGATGTTGACTTAACCTCCAAAGGGAGAAAACACAACAATGCACTACATGTCTCGGTGGAGTGTAGGGGGACGACCCTAGCCCATGTCTTGGTTGATACTGGATCTTCTTTAAATGTCTTGCCGAAGAAAGCCCTGGATAGGTTGGTTTGTGAGGGGCTGACTTTAAAACCCAACAACATAATTGTGAGAGCATTCGACGACTCTAAAAGTATGTTCCATGGGGAGGTGTACATCCCGATCAAGGTGGGAACTCAGACGTTCAATTCAACATTCTATGTGATGGACATCCGTCCTTCCTACTCTTGTCTGTTGGGACGCCCCTGGATTCACAATGCCAGTGCGGTCACCTCCATTTTGCATCAGATGCTCAAGTACCCTGTCCAAGGGGAGATCATAATTGTCCATAGGGAAGAGGAGTACATGATTAGTCATCTGAATTCCTTCCACTATGTGGAGTTAGATGGCGAGTTCATTGAGACCCCTTTCCAACATTTTGAAGAAGTCTCTCCCGAAATAGTAGCGACCAAGGCGGTATCCTCAACTCCTGTGATCACTAGACCTCTACCTCGGATGTCCTCTCTCAAGGATGCAAGGGCAACAGTGGAAGAAGGTGGATCCACCATCTGGGGACAACTACCAGACATTCCCTACAAATCAGACAAGTTCGGCTTGGGGTTCACCTCAACTGCTCAGAAGGTCGTGCGCCGCGCTCGTGCTGGATGGCCACCTGTGAAGATCAGTCACCAAGGGGTTAATGCACTAGAGGACAGTGAAGAAAAGGGAAGCTTGGAAGACTGGATATTTCCTAATGTCGGCGGAGGACTGTGCAACTGGGAAGCCAAAGACTTTGTTCCGATTACTTTCATACCGCAATAATTTATCTTCTACATTTCTGTTGGACTATAATAATTCACAAACAATTCGTACTTTTTTCAACCTTGTGTCTTGCCCGAGGCACAATAGTCCATTTGTAAGGGTTCTTATTTCATTTTCATATGTCATTTCAATGAATCATGGACATTTTTTCATATATAAACCTTTTGTGCTCATTGTATTTCTTTTACATTTTGTTGTTTTAAGATGGCTATACCCTTACACACACCCACACTCACAAATGCAGGTACCCTTCCATTCCGGATCCCATGGGTAACGATACTGCTATAGCCTTCAGTGACTCTGAAGATCTGATCTACCAAGCTGAATACGAAGGTGAGGAAGATTGTGAGGTGCCAGGGGAATTGGCTAGACTTCTACAACAAGAGGAAAGGGTTATTCTTCCTCATGAGGAGCTGTTGGATACAATCAACTTGGGTACTGAGAAAGACAGAAAGGAAATCAGAGTGGGTGCCAATCTAGAGTCGAGTGTCAAGGAGCGCCTAATTCAACTGTTGCATGATTATGTTGAGATATTTTCCTGGTCATACGAAGACATGTCGGGACTCGATACAGACATTGTGGTACATTGTCTACCCACTAGAGAAGACTGTCCACCAGTGAAGCAAAAAGTCCACCGCATGAGACCTGACATGTCAGAGAAGATCAAAGCAGAAGTTATGAAGCAGTTCAATGCTGGATTTCTGGCTGTTACTTCCTATCCATAATGGGTTGCTAACATAGTTCCCGTGCCTAAAAAGGATGGCAAAGTGAGAATGTGCATGGATTATAGAGATTTAAACAGGTCCAGGCCTAAAGATGATTTTCCACTTCCACACATTGACATCATGGTTGACAATATAGCCCAGCACAAAGTATTTTCTTTCATGGACGGATTCTCAGGCTATAACCAGATTAAAGTTGAACCTGAGGGCATGGAGAAAACTACTTTTGTCACACAATGGGGTACATTCTGCTACAAAGTGATGCCGTTCGGACTGAATAATGCCAGGGCAACCTATCAACGCACCATGGTAGCTTTGTTTCATGATATGATACATCATGAGATAGAGGTCTACGTAGATGACATGATAGCCCGATCACAAACTGAAGAAGAACACCTTGATCACTTGCAAAAGCTGTTTGTCAGGTTTAAGGAGTACAAGCTAAGATTGAATCCAAATAAGTGCACATTCGGAGTCCGGTCCCGTAAACTCTTAGGTTTCATTGTCAGCAATAAAGACATCGAGGTTGATCCTGCCAAAGTCAAAGCTATACAAGAAATGTCTGCTCCTCACACTGAGAAGGAGGTCAGAGGTTTTTTGGGACACCTAAACTACATTGCTAGGTTCATTTCTCACCTAACATCTACTTGTGAATCAATCTTCAAGCTATTAAAGAAAGATCAGGTAGTTAGATGGAATGATTCCTATCAAACTACTTTCAATAAAATCAAGGAGTATTTACAAGAGCATCCCGTCTTGATGCCACCAGTTGAAGGAAGACCGCTAATCATGTATCTGACCGTCCTAGAGAATTCAATGGGGTGTGTACTGGGGCAGCATGACGAGTCTGGCCGAAAAGAGCATGCCATTTATTACCTTAGAAAAAAGTTTACCGACTGTGAAACAAGATATTCACTGCTCGAGAAAACTTGTTGCGCTTTGGTATGGGCTGCTCGCCGGCTAAGGCAGTACATGTTGACTCATACCACTTTACTGATATCTAAGATGGATCCGATCAAATACATCTTCGAAAAGCCTGATTTATCTGGAAGGATAGCTAGATGGCAGATGATCCTAATGGAATATGACATACAGTACACTACCCAAAAGGCTATAAAGGGCAGTGTGCTAGCTGATCATTTGGCCCATCAAGCTGTAGAAGATTATCAATCCATGAAGTTTAACTTCCCTGACGAAGACATTATGACATTGGACAATGTTGGAGATTTCAGACCATATGAAGGACCTGAAAAAGGATCCCGATGGACCCTGTACTTTGATGGGGCATCCTATTCGCTTGGTAACGGTATCGGTGCTGTGCTTATATCTCTGGAAGGATGCAATACTCCTTTCACTGCCAGACTTTGCTTCAACTGTACGAACAACATGGCGGAGTATGAAGTGTGCATCTTTGGACTCAAGGCTGCCATAAACTTGGGAATCAAATCCTTAGTTGTGTTTGGGGACTCAGCTTTGGTCATCAGTCAGATCAAAGGAGAATGGAATACTAAGCATCCAAACCTCATCCCTTACAAAGAACATGTCTTGACATTGTTACCACATTTAGAGAAGATTACCTTTGGGCACTACCTGCAAGAAGAAAATCAGCTAGCAAATGCTCTAGCTACAATGTCATCCATGTTTAAACTTAATTGGGATAATGAGGCTCCCCAGTTCACCATTAAACGGATGGACGAACCCGCACACTGTCACGAGATTAATACCGAAGAAGTAGTGGACCAACCTTGGTTTCACAAAGTCAAAAGGTATCTCGAGACTCAAGAATACCCAGAAGGAGCTTCAGTAAATGACAAAAAGTTCTTAAGAAGATTCTCCGCTAAGTTCTTCCTAAGTAATGGCATCCTGTACAAGCGTAATCATGATTATATTCTGCTCCGTTGTGTAGACAAGATTGAAGCTGAAAGGATTATGGCTGAGTTGCATGAAGGTACCTTTGGCACTCACTCAAGCAGGCATATGATGGCGAAGAAAATTCTACGGGCAGGCTATTATTGGTCTACCATGGAAGCAGACTGCTATCAACACTCCCGGACTTGTCATAAATGTCAAATCTATGCAGACAAGGTGCACGTGCCTCTGGTTCCTCTAAATGTATTAACAGCTCCTTAGCCCTTCGCTATGTGGGGGATTGATATGATTGGGGAGATCAAGTCTACAACCTCCAATGGACACCGCTTCATTCGGGTGGCCATTGATTACTTCACAAAGTGGGTCGAAGCAGCTTCCTTAGCATCCGTTACTAAGAATGTTGTTGCCCGCTTCATCAAGCAGAACCTTATCTTTCGGTACGGTATCCCCGAAAGGATCATCACTGATAACGGTACAAACCTTAACAATACTATGATCACCTCCTTGTGCGAGCAGTTCAAGATTCAACATCATAATTCATCTCCCTATCGGCCAAAGATGAATGGTGTTGTCAAAGCTGCGAACAAAAACATCAAAAAGATCATACAAAAAATGACAGTCACCTACAAGGACTGGCATGAAATGCTACCGTTTACTCTCCACGGGTACCGTACCACGGCTCACACTTCAACTGGGGCAACACCCTATTCTTTAGTTTATGGCATGGAGGCTGTTTTACCTATTGAGGTCCAGATCCCCTCTTTAAGAATCATGAAGGATACAGGTTTGAGTGAAAACGATTGGATCCAAACCCGGCTTGATCAGTTGAACTTAATTGATGAGAAGAGACTTATTGCTTTTTGTCATGGTCAGACGTATCAAAAGCGGATGATCAAGGCTTTCAGCAAGAAAGTCAGACGCCAAGTGTATCAAGTTGGATATCTTGTGATCAAGCGCATCATCTTTCCACAATGTGATCCCAGGGGAAAATGGACTCCTACCTATGGAGGACCATTTGTAATCAAGAGCATCTTTTCTGGTGGGGCAATAATCTTAACCACCATGGACGGCGACGATCTTCCACACCCTGCAAACGCAGACATAGTCAAAAGATACTACGCATAAGAGACCCGCTAGGTTGACACACCTAGGCAAAACAAGGGCATCCCGGCGAACTAAAATTTTCGGGAAAAAATTAGGGATAAAACAAAAAAATCTGTACACCCAGCAAGTTGAAAACCTGAAAGGGCGACTTGGGCAAAAAAGGGTTTCCCGGTGGACTGAAAACCCGAAAGGGCGGTCCAGGCAAAAGTTAGGGAATTAAAGCGTATGACTATGTCTTGTCGGGTCACTTTAAGGACAATCTCTTCACGGACAAACTCAGAGCTTCTGATCAATTCAATTATCTTCGGACGAAGCAACAGACAGACAAGATATTCGGAGATACGGAGGCTATAGCAGAATGGGAACCCCATGAGATTATTACACATAGCTATCTTTATAAATTTTTTCTTATTTATGACACCATCCTCTTACTAGGATGTCTGTCTCCTTTGTACAACATACTTATTCAAAGTAAATACAAATATATCTCTTTCAAAGTACAAAAAACTATTTGCCTTTTTCTTTACACTTGTGTTTTTATTTGCAAAAAAACGTCCAATGATTCATTAATGAACATATGCATTTGAACATAATTACTGTTTACAAATAAACAGGATGAAAAAGAGCAATTACTGACAGATGGAAAGATTAGGAAAACGTCTTTAGGCTATTCCATGAGCAATCTCTATAGCACGTCATTAAGATCCCCAATGGAGCCAAAACTTTGAACTACAGATCCCCAACGGAGCTGAGACTACCAACTACAGATCCCCAGCGGAGCTGAGACTACCAACTACCAATCCCCAGCGGAGCTGAATTTTTTAATCCACGGCGGAAATCATCCAGTTTCCCCCAGCAAGTTGTCTTGAAGCCTGAAAATCAACCAGATAACAGTTAACTTTTGTTTCTCCCCAACCTAGGGTAACTCCCCAGTGGAGTGGCAGACGACCGAAGCTCCTGAACTTTTTCCAAACAGGAATAAGCTTTTCCCCACAGAGTTTTTATTGCTTCTCGACAGAACAAAGACTCCCGTCAATAATCCCCAGTAGAAGTCATTAAAATTCTCTGAATTCCCCAAGCAGATTCCTCAAGAAGTATATGACATTACTCTCACAACGGAATCCTCAGCAGGATTTATTTTCCTCAGTAATACAGCAAATCAGCTTACATGTGCATACATTACATCCATAGATCATAAACATTGATAAAGTACATATATCGCATCATGCGTTTCATGCATCATAACTTTGTGCTTCAGCTAACATTTTACCCTTTACAGGATAAGATTAACAACTACCGTTTAACAATGTGCAATCATGATACAGTACAGATACGCTCCAGATACGAATGCCATCCTGATACTCATTCAGATTCAGATTTCAGATATAGTTTAGATACACTCCAGACACGGAAGCCATTCTATTTCTCATTCAGATACAGTTTAGATACGCTTCATACACGGAAGCCATTCTATTTCTCATTCAGAAACAGTTCAGATACGCTCCAGACACGAAAGTTATTCTGTCACTCATTCAGACTTAATTTCAAGATACAGTACAGATATGCTCCAGACACGGTTGCCATTCTGTCACTCATTCATACTTCAATTTCAAGATACAGTACAGATATGCTCCAGACACGGTTGCCATTCTGTCACTCATTTAGACTTCAATTTCAAGATACAGTCCAGATATGCTCCGGACACGGTTGCCATTCTGTCACTCATTCAAATTTTAATTTCAAGATACAGTCCAGATACGCTCCAGACACGGAAGTTATTCTGTCACTCATTCAGACTTAATTTTAAGATACAATACATATATGCTCTAGACACGGTTGCCATTATGTCACTCATTCAGATTTCAATTTCAAGATACAGTCCAGATACGCTCCAGAAACGGTTGTCATTCTGTCACTCATTCAGATTTCAATTTCAAGATACAGTTTAGATACGCTCCAGACATGGTTGCCATTCTGTTACTTATTCAGATTCAAGTACAGATACAATTTAGATACGTTCCAAATATGGACACCTTTCTGACGCTTATTCTTTTGATTTACAACAAACATTCTTGGATGGCATCTACAAGCCCATCTCCAACAAGATTCTAACATACTCTCCAAATGGCATCTTTAAGCCCATTCCCTCAACTACATTTTGACGAGGTCAAATTTATGGGCACTCTAGTGTCCAATCATCTTTTACCTTCGAGTCACGAACGGAAAAACTCGCCAATCTAACTCTTCAGGTTCAAGAAGATTGAACAGGGGCAGCTGTTGTACCCCAAAATTTTCCCTACCATTTTTCATAGAAGACATAACCCTAGGGTTTCTCGGATATTCAAGTTGGCTCAGAAATCGACCATACAGATTCTCTTCTGTGGCAGTAAACCAGTAATTAGGTTTTTTCTTGCAATTCTCAAAAGAAAATGAATTCTCAGAAATTCAATTGGTTTTCACAGGTCTTCATGCCTCCTCAAGTTTACTAGAAAGACAATGTTTGTTCTCAGAGCATGGTTTATTTGGGACAAGAGATTAAGACTGTCATGTAGGACACTTATGATTGTTTGATCCAGGTTAACCTGATGATTTGCATCTTTTAAAACATTTGCTTGGTTAGGAAATGGAATATACAGTGCGTGTTTGTTTGAAATGCAATTACATAATTATTGGGATTACTTGGAATTTAAGTAACAAGACTGGAACATTTTACTTCAAATATCTAGATTGGGCATTTCAAGAATCAATTAGGATGCGAAGAGAAAATTACAAGTTATTGTCAGTAAAGGATTTCAAGTGACACAAGAACATTTCATAAGATTTTCTCCAATTTCATACATTGTTACAAAACAATTTATTCTTTTAAATACTTTAGGTCTTACAACTTATCGTATTTGAAAATAAATTGATACAATTATTGGATACAATACAAGAATGATTTTTCTAAATTACAAAGAAAATCTAAATGCTTGATTGGCCTAGGAGAATTAATTTATGCCTAAGTTGATTGAAGTTCCTTTGCTTATCTCCAAGACCTCCATGCTTGCCACAAAGTTTCTTGCCTTCCTTGCTTTGTCATCTCCATTTTTCTCATATGAAAACAAAAGAAAGAAAAATGATTAGTACAAAATCATTTGGGCATGAACAAAGATTTTAAATGCTATTCATCATTAAAGTTTGTAAAGTGGAATCAGAAGGCCATTTTAATTCATCACAATTTATTTCCTCTATTTGCAAATCACAAGAAGATTATTCTTCTTGGTTCACAAAAAGAAAGAGGAAAAGAAATGCTACAAAGCTATCCAAACAAGAACAAATGCAGCAAAACTGTCCAAAGGCAAGCAAAGTTGTCCAAACAAACAAATGTAGCAAAATTTTCCAAAGGCAAGCAAAGTTGTCCAAACAAACAAATGCTGCAAAATTGCCCAAACAAATATTGCAAACAGAACCAAACAAACAGCAATATGGTAAACAACAAACAGCAGCCCCAAAAGCCAAACAAACAGCTTTGTCCAAACAAAATGCAAACAACATCAAGAAAAAACGAGGCAACAATATAGCAAACAATAGACAGCATCAACAAAAGTAGTACAGCAGTATGGCAAAATAAATAGCTAAGTCAAAGAAGCAAAAGCTTGTTCAAGAGGCATAAATCATCATTTTCCATTGCAAACTTTTCAGAATTGGAAAAAAAGGCAAAAGAGCAATTGACTTTCTTAGTGTCATTGAGAGAGAAGAGAGGAAAGAAGTCACCTAGGTTATTGGGATGCACAGCTTTGCTGCCCTGCCTGTCACAAGTTGCACAGAATGTGCTAAAAAAAATTGCAATCAAAAAGCCAAAAGAACAATATAGTAAAATATTCAAATTCTTTGGTTTCCCACCATTGGAATAGGGATATAACAGAAGCATGTCCATATAACAGAGGGAGGGATCAATAGAAAAAAGATACACAGAAGTCTAAAACGGCCAAAAACCATCAGTACAAAATCAAAACTCCCAAAAGCCAAATATCGAAAATGGTTGACAAGCCTAAAGAAAACTCAGAAAACACATAAGTCTCAAGCTGTCAAAACTTCCAAAACCTCAAAGTTCCAAACTGTCAAAAATCCCAAACCTGATCTCAAGTCAAAAATATAAGTCTCAAACTGTCAAGACCTCCAAAACCAAAAGTCTAAAACTGTCAAAACCTCAAACCTCAAAAACCAACATAAGTCTCATACTGATAAACTAGTATTCAACTCCAAGCATCCAAATCTCAAATGCAGTAGCCAAAACTCATCAAACCTAACACAAATCCCAAATTGTCAACAAGACCAAAACTCCAAAAAACATTAACCATCATCAACTCTCAAAACCAGTAACAAAACCTGTAACAAAGCCAAAAATGCCAAAACCTGTCAAACCTTCAAAAACCGGAAACTTTTGAACCAACAACAGAAGTCTCAAACCTGTAACTCAAAACCTAATAACATCTAAAAACCCTAAAGCAAAAATCTCAAACACAGTTATCATCTTCAAACTCACAAAATCTGTTGAAACATCAACAAATCCAAAACCACAAATCTTAAAGTCTCAAACCAGAACCATCATTAAACAACCAAACCCAAAAAACCAGTAAAACATCAACCAACCTGAACCAAAGAAAATTCAAGCACAATAGTCAAACTGAGAAACCAAACAATCATCATCAAACTCAAAAAAAAAAACTCAAACAAGTTTCAAAGGCAAAAACAGTAACAAATCACAAAGCCTCAACATCACAATAACCATCATCATCATCATTCAAACACAGGAAGCAGAGAAGTTACCAAAGAATCAGAAACACCAACGCTTTCATCCTCATCTCCTCCCCCCGCGCAACTCCGGCCACCAAGGAACACCGTCCTCAAATCACGCCATCCCCTTTCCCTTTCACAGAAAGTCTCCAACAGGTATGAACTTTCCCTCTTTCTCATGAATCCCAAAAAACCAATTCCTGCATTTCAATGGACAACAAGGTTGATTAACAGAAAAACACATAACAAGACAAAAACCAATGAAATCGTTTAAGCTTTAATAAGAACATAACCGTACCTTTTTTCAAGAAAAATGTTAGAACTGGATTAGGGAGGCGAGAATGGGTGCGTTCCGTCAATTGAGAGTTGGGGGGGAAGATCAGATGCATCAATTTTGTTCCTTTAGGGTTCAAATCCGAACTTAGGGTTTTCAAAAACGCCAAATCATAGTGAGACATTTTGCTCGCGAAACAGGGATGGTTAGTGAGAGATTTAGAGGTTTCATCAACAGAGATGAAAAGATGAATAGAGATGAAAGGACGATACAGAGATTAAGCGAAAGAGATGAGCGGCGCCGCTGTGAACAAAGGGTCCTAAAGAACCCTAATTTCACTTTTTGTCCCCTAATCAAACAACTAGGCTGATTTAAAAGTTTGGGCTTGTTTTATTAATTAATCCCTAAGCCCATGCGCTATTACTGATACACCCCCCCCCCCCCCCTTTAGCATGTTTTTTTAGCGTTACAGCAAAAGAGTAATTTAACTCTTTGGGCCTCACATCTCATTCACTTAAGCCCACTGCATTTTTTAGTTTAATTTATCTTTCTCTTTTCATGTAAATACTTAACATTTCATTTCATACTTTGTTGATTTTATCTCATGGATTATCATAGCTTTAATTAAATCGCACAAAATTCAATTTGGTTGTATTGCTTGTTATTCGGACATTTCTATCACATTTAATTCATCCCCATTTGTAACAATTGTACCCCCATTCTCGAATATTTTGTAATAGCATAGAATTTCAATTCCCGCAAGTTACAACTTTCCATATACTGTATAGTAACTAGGCGTGTATGGCAAGATTCAAAAAATCAATCGCTAGATGACCTAATCAAAGAATAAAATAACTTGAAACCAACACACTTTCTCATACGCGCACCTCTAGGGTAACCTCGCTTGTTGCTTCAGAAATACAATCATGTCCCTCGAATATGGGACATTCTAGCAATGACCCTTCAATAAACAAAGATTGTAGTCCCTCGATGACCCTCGATGCTGCCTTTGATTAAAACGATCTCGTCCCTTATGAAAATTGCTAAAGCGTCTCACAAGTTTCCTTCAATGATTGTGAAACTGACCCGCGCATGTCCCTTCACATCCAACGATGGAGCTTCTTACCAAATCAATGGTAAGATAGAACCATTAAAAGGAGGAATAAAAGAACAATTTAAGACCTTTCGAGTAGATAGATTCGCTCTTAGTTACTTGCTTGCTCACGATATAAAAACTTTTCACCTACACTATCATTTCAAAACATTTTCAAAAAAGATAAAATGTTTTGTATACGTTCTTATAGAGACGAGAACCATTGAAAAACTCTTTTCAAAACACTTTTCGAAACACGATTCACAAACACATCTTTGAACCACTTTTCGAAACAAAACATTGTATACGTTCTTATTGAGACGAGAACCATTACAAAGAGATTTTTCAAAATACTTTCAAAGTCCACACCACAAGCACACAATCAAATGAAAGCAAGTGATCTAAACGAGTAACTAAGAGCCCATGGAAAACCATGAATGAAAAGGGTTCTAATACCTTCCCTTTTCATAATCTACCCCCCAAACCCGAGAAAATCTTGAAAGGTCTTTCCTGTGCTTTTTTACCTTTCCTTTTCGATAAAAGAAAAGTCAGTGGTGACTCTTGCTAACCGCACAAGTGCGATCGAAACGCAAAACATCAAGTCAGTTCTCATACCGTATCACATAATCTATTTCATTTCCAAGGCAAAAGGCTCTTTTAGCATCCTTCGATTTGCACTTTTTTTCCCTATATACCTCTTTCGAATCTGAACATTTTGTCCTCCTACATGCACCTTTCGTTTGGACATGTTGGTTCCCTTTATACAAGTTTCGTTTGAACATAGATCTTTTACATGTTGGCATGAAGTCACAAGACAGGGACCCTTTATGTACACTCTTTCGTTTAACCACATGTAACCCCTGGCATGCAAGCCTTCGATTGGACATGATCCACCTTCACACAAAATCTTCGATTGGATTTTTGGTTCCCTTCGAATCAGCATCTTTCAAACCCAACTCTGAATCCTTCGGCGCAGTCTTCTTTAATACATTTCTGGAACTCTTCGACACAAGTGGAAAATAGGATTCTGAAAAGACACTGATCAAATCTTTGGACCCTGCTACGTGATCTTACTTTACAAGCCTTAATGCTTTTATTTCACTCCATAATTAATTGCTTACATTTTAGATTAAGCTATTGTCCAGGTGATTAAGCCTTTGTCCAGAAGATTTTTGTATGAAAGTGAACTTGCTAGTACAAATCCTGTCCCAAGCCCATGCTTTGCTTAAATCTTGTTTGCACTTCACCATAAGTCAGGGGAGTCAGCCCCTTTTAACCAACAACTTCAGTACTTCACCTTAGGATCTTGGAAAATATGACATAGCTTAATATTCACATTTCCGCCAAGCCACATCTTTGTTTAAACTCCCAAACCTTTTCTCTATAAATAGAGGAACCATTGACAAAGAAAGAGTCCAGACTTTTGCTAGAGAGAAAAATCATAAAAAAATCCTCAAGCACTAAAACTTTCCCATATTCTCAAACTCTCCCATATTCTCAAACCCTCCAACATTCTCAAACCTTCAAAACTCTAAGTTTTTTTCATAAAAAGCCTCAGTAGTGTACCTTTCGATTTACTTCCCCTAGACTGTAGCAACCTTCGATTCACGCATCACCATCATATACTCTCTTTCGATTCAGTGACTGCCCAAACCAAGAAGTAACAGAACTAGCTTCAGGAAGATCCTAGCGAAGCTCCCTCCACCATCAAAAAAGTCACCTACAGCTCTTTCGACTAAACACTTCAAGAGGTAAGTTCTCTCTAAACTTGGAACTCTTTAATTTAAACATCATATGCACATAACAATAAAGAGAAATGTAGATATTTCTATACCATGTTTTAACATTCGATTCTGACTGCCCATATGCTGAAAAACTCAACCTTAATTAGTTATACTTTGGACTTTGAGACCCACTGGTTTTTTTGTGCTAACCCCTGGACTGTAGTTATGTTTAGATGTTGCATTTTAAGAACTTAAGACAGGTTTGTTATATCCTTCGATTGCCTAGCTGCACAAGCCTTTTGAATCACAATCTGAGGGCCTAACATGCTTACAATGAGTCAGCAAGGAGCCTGTGGGAAAAGCCAGAACCTTGTTTGTTTCCATGCCTCAATCAAAAGCCAGAACCTTACTCACTCCAACCCCCAGTCGAAGGAGACAAAGGAAAATCGAAGGGCATGACTCCACTGATTCCAGACTCCAAGTCGAAAATAGCCAAAATGCACAGAATCGAAAAGTGTTCCTGCCTGAGTCGAAAGACCTATTTTTTTTCTTGCCTTTATTTTATTTTTTGCCTTTATAATTTCATGTTATTCAATATGGTTGTAATAGTGTAGGGTTTTATCTTTTTGCATTTCATTATTTTTTGTATGCTTGCTAGTAAAATAGGAAATGTATGGCAAGATAAAAACAACAAAATAGACAATCCTAATCAAAGACAAAACGCATGCAAATAACACACTTGCACACAAGCATCCTTAGGGTTTCTCCACTTGGTTGCCTAAAATAAAATGGCCATGTTACGCATGCGAAGTATCTTGGCAAAACAAAGCAAATATAAGATCATAGCCCCTCAATGACGCTATTCAAAAGTTGCCATATAAAATGATCTTGGTCCCTCAAAAAATGCTAAGATACTTTGCAACATTGCTATCATGATTATACGATGACCCACGCCCGTCTCATTTACATCCAAAGATAGGGTTGCTTACCAAATCAATGGTAAGTCAACAATGTCAAAGTAATAGAAGATGCCTAAGAAAGACATTTGAGTAGGTAGATAGATTCTAAGTTACTTTCTCCATTTCAAACAAAATCCTTGCTATTTTCAAAACAAACACTTACACATTTCAAAAACATCTTACAAACCATGAAAACATTTTCAAAAAGACAAACATCTTTGTATACATTCTTACGAACGAGAATCATTACAAAGATTGCCTAAACGAATGGCATCTTTTACAAAAATAATTTCAAAACCACATCAAACACCATTTTAAACAAACCAAAGCAAGTGATCTAAGCAAGTAACTAAGAGCCCATGGAAAACCATGGATGAAAAGGGTGCTAGAACCTTCCCTTTTCATAATCTACCCCCCGAACTCAAGAAACAATCTCAAAGGTCTTTCCTATGATTTTTCACCTTTCCTTTTGGATAAAAGAAAAGTCGGTGGCGACTCTTGCTAACTGTGACATTTGCGATAAAACGCAAAAACTCAAGTCAGTTCTCCCACCGCATCACACTCAGCAAATCACTGTAAAGCCTGGAGCACGACCAGATAGCAGTTCACTTTCACCTCCTCGGCTAAAACATGATTCCCCAGTAGAGTAACGGACAACTGAAGTTCCTAAAATTCCATTTCTCCCAAGATAGAGACCAACATTCCTCACCAGATTCCTCCTCAACGAAAGGAACAAGAATTCTCATCAAAGGAATATATCGGGAAATCAACATCCTCTAGATGGCATCTTTAAGCCCATCTCCGACGATTCTCCGTCATATCTTTCAGATGGCATCTTTAAGCCCATCTCCGATGACCTTTCGTCATCTCCTCCAAATGGAATCTATGATCCCATTCCCGATACTACCTACATAGTCCAGCACCATCTCAGACGAGTGCAAATTTCTGGGCACTCTAGTGTTCAATCATCTTCCACCTTCAGATTACGAAAGGCAGACAACCAATCTACATCCTCAGGTTTAAGAAGATTGAACAGGGCCAGCTGTTGTACCCCAAAATTTGCCCTCTCATCTCACTCAAGACATGCCCATTGAGGTTCTCAACTTGCTCAAGGATGCCCAAGAGTTGACCAGACAAACTCTCTCCTAAGGCAAAGCACCTCAAACTAGAGTTTCCATTTTCATCAGGATGGGTGAACTCCAAAGGTCCCAAATTCCTTCCATGGTCCCAATATGTTCTCAAGATCATCCATGTCAAGTTTCATGCCTTGCAAAAGAAGTTTTCTCAGTCAATTGCCCAGATGCCTGAAAATCAACTATATTAGGTCAAAAGTCAACTGTGGCCCACATACAGTCAAACTTTAAGGTTTTTGGTCAACATCAACATTTTGAAGTGATATTTATCATTTTATAAAGGGTTGATCATGATTACTTAAGTAATGCCCCAAATTCATCAAAACCCAAAAGTTGCTAAATTAGGGTTTCTTAGGAAAAGTCAACCAAACTTTGACCAGGCATAACTTCTTCATACTTTATCAGATATTTTCCATCCAAGGCTCATTTTGAAGATGATTCAATTCCCTACAACTCATCTTCAACCCCCCAAGTTCAAAATATGCACTCATCAAAAGATATGAATTTCTACATTATAGGTCCTTTTGAAAAGTCAACAAAAATACCTTTTGGGTCAAAGCTCCTTACATGAACATGGAAGACCCAATTAATATGAAACCAAAAGGGTTTTTTAAGGGACATCCTAAGCTTTCTAAAAAGTCCAAGAACACCTCTCTAGGGTTAAAATTATAGGAGATATGCCTTGTCAAAGTTGACCATTTTTGCAAAATTGCCAAAAGTCAAATATGCTCAAAAGGGCATTTTTTTGTCAAATGGGCCTAGAATTTCATGCTTGCATTTTGCTTGTGACATGGTCCACGACCCAAATCAGCATCCACACATTATTTGCTTCATTATTTATTTATTTTGATTTTTTATTATTTAAAACTCAAATTAAATCAAATAAATGGCAAAATATACAAAAGATTGAATTTGATTTGATTTTTTGTAGGAATCAAATCAACCTAGCATGACCAAATAAAATCGTGCAAGGGTGGAATGGCTCAAATTGGCATGATTTTGATGCATTTGGAAAGATATAATACAAGAGCAAAATCAAATCAAATTTTCATTATTCACAAATATTTAATTTGTTTTTGTTAACCTAATCAATTATACTACATATATAGAATATACACAATGCGCAAGAACAGGGATTGGAGGTCGTGAAAGATGTGAATAAAACTCAAAATTTTGCAAAAAAGTGGTGGATCAGTTTCTACCCTAGAGGACAATTCAAAGAATTACAAGGCTTCCAATCGCTTCCTGGACATCTCCAGAACATTCTCCAATCATTTGCAAGCTCCCACAAGCCCAGAAACACGACATACGACTCTCACGGTTTGGCTTACCTCTTGAATCTCAGTTTGATTATTCACGTATGATTAACCACTTTTAAGCATAACATTGTATTTGTATCATCATTTGGAATGTTTTGGTTTAATTAATTTTGAGTTTTGATGCATGTATTAACAACTGCCATTGTTAGGGTTTACCTTTCCGTTTTAGGGTTTTTCTATACAGGTTAAATTGGCCTAAGAAAAGGGTACCATGATGCTCATGAGATCAAGACGAATTGATCTATGTACTCACAATTGATTTATCATGCTTGCTGTGAATTTTTGAAATTTACAGGGTTATAGTTACAGAAGTTTGTCCGTAGGTAAAGGTATCACACCTAAAACGATGGACAGGGGAAGAAGAAGCTAACGTGGCTGACCACCATTGGCTTGTTTGAATCACGTGCGCGCTTTTTATTCTTTCCATTTTATCCACTTTGTTTTATATAATATATATTGTTATTATTATATTGACAAATAAAACATGTAGCCCAGATGGTAAGCCGTGCGTGGTATTGAGTGGGAGGACCTGGGTTCGATCCCAGGTCCCAGCATTTTGTTTTTTTCTCAACATTTAAATGCAGATTCCATACTCCACCCTTCCAGGCACCCATTATACAGCATGATCCCAACCATTGGATTCATTATCAATCCATATCCAACGCCCAACGCTCAAGTCATACCATGGACAATCAGAAAGAGTATCCCACTGGATCTAGCGCATTGACTGGGCTAAGCAAGGAATGGGCCTAACAAATTCAGTGTTACACCCCCTGAATTACTCAACAATACAGGCCCAATTTATTTTCTTTTTTTATTTTATTTCCTTTATTTTAATTATTTTACTAATTATATCCTTTTACAAATAACACCAAAAAAGTCATATTTTTTATCAAATCAAAAATCATTTTTTTTCATAAATTTTTTTTATTTCCTTAATTAATTAGTTTAAGTAAAATTAGGGCAATTTAATTCTTTTTATGATTAAAATCAATTAGAAGTTAGGGTTAATTTGTACATAACCTAATTAATTTTTTCTCAAAAATAACCTAAACATTTTTTAATTAGATCTTTTAGGTTTTTTCTAATTATTCTCGCATTTAATTTGCCGCGCGCTTTTAATTTACTTTTTTATTATTATTGTAATTGCTCCGAGTCTGTAATAGTGATTAGGGTTTTAAATTCCGCATCTTTATTTTCAATCCAAGATAATTATGTATCTGCAAAAGCCTTGTAATAGCTAGGACTTTTAACTTTCCCACATTTTATTTCCGTAAACTATAAACTGCTTAGATGTTTGTTAATAGAATTATATGGAAAGACAAACTGAAAATTAATATGGTAGAAAACCCTAAATGTGCAAAGATAAATTAACTGACAATTACACTCACACATGCTCACTCCTAGGGTTTACTCCACTCTGGTTGCCTTCGGTAAACGGTCATGAAGTATAGGGTTTGTTAGTGGTTGTCCTCTAGCCCCAAAAGATCTGAAATGACCCATTAGGGTGTTGCCTCGGAAAAAGATCTTTAAGGATTTAGGATGATTACTAACATTTCCTAACATTGCTTTTGTGATTGTACTTGTCCCTTCGAATGTCCCTAAAAACTCCAACGACGATGCTACCTATTTCTCAATAATGGGATAGTAGTGTCTAAAAGGAAAACGAACAGACTTTTTTCGAGTAGGTAGAAAACTTTTAAGTACTTTCTCAACCAAACAAACTTTTTCACACAAAAACTTTTCAAACAAAGTTTTCAAAAACAACTTCGTAACACTCTTGAGGACAGAAACAAGAGTTAAAATGAAGTAAAACAGAACTTTTCAAAACAAGAACACACAAGAAATTTTGAAAATGAGCAAGTACCTAAGAGCCAATGGAAAACCATGGATAGAAAGGGTGCTAACACCTTCCCTTTCTATAATCTACCCCCCCCCCCCCCCGTACTCAGAAACATCTCGAAAAAGGTTTTTTCTATTCTTTTTCCTTTTCCTTGTTGGATAAAGTAAAAGTCGGTGGCGACTCTTGCTTACCGCAACATTTTGCAAACAAAAAATGAAAACCAGTATTAACAGTCAGTTCTGCCACCGTATCACACTGACCATATACTTTTCTTCTCCATGAACGGTGATAATCTTCCCTTGAATTGGATACTTCAGCATTTGGTGCAAAGTAGAAGTAACAACGCCAATATTGTGAATCCATGGTCGTCCTAGCAAGCAGGAGTATGAAGGGAGAATATCCATTACATAAAAAGTTGAATCAAACGTTTGGGTCCCAACCTTTATGGGGATATCCACTTCCCAATGTACCATCCTTTTCGAGCCATCAAAATCCCTCACTACTATGTTGCTTGGCTTCAAAGTTAATCCCTCACAATCAAGCCTATCAAGAGCCTTTTTAGGCAATACATTCAGAGAGGACCCGATGTCCACCAAAACATGAGCCAAGGTTGTGCTTCTACATTCAACTGAGACATGCAATGCCTCATTATGCTTCCTTCCTCTTGGCGTTAAATCAGCATCCGAAAAACCTAGACCTTTATCTGCGGTCAAGCTGGCTACGCAGTCTTGGAACTGATCGGCAGATGTTTCTTGGGGTTTGTGGGTAGTTTTAAGAAATTTTACCAAGGACTTTGCATGCACCTCAGAACATAGTAGTAAAGCCAGCATGTAAGTTTTGGATGGAGTTTGCCCCAGTTTCTCAACTACATCGTAGTCGCTTCTTTTTATGATCTTTAGAATTTCCTCCATCTCTTTCCGGGAGGTCTCAGGGATAGCTAATAATTGTGCCTTCGTCCAGACAGGCTCAATCAGAATACTTTTACCTCGAGTCTCGGTTAACTCGGCAACAAGAATGTCATTAGGAGTGATAGCAGGGATTGTAACAGCTTTGTTAGTTGGAGTATTGGTGGAGATGGTTGTAGGACTGGGAATATCCTTCGGAGGAGCAACAACAACAGGAATGATTACGGGTCCAGAAACTGCTTTTAGGGGAGCAATTTCTGGAGAGAATATCCTTCCGCTTTGGGTAATCTTGCTAGTCCCTGCAATATTACTGATATCGGAGTCAACTTTCTCAGAACTTGAATCTTCGGAGACTGGCCAATCTTGCTTGATACCGTGATAGTAGACATCCCCTCCATAATTCCATGGTATGGTTTTGTTTGATGAATACGGGACTGGTCTAGGCATTGTAATTATCAAAGGAGCTGCTTTTGGAACTGATGTAATTCTAACGGGTCTTTTGGTGGAGACCCTGGAAGAATTGGCAGAAATGGTAACGATGGAAACATCATTATAAAGAACAGATGGAACTGAAGTTTTTTGAACAAAATTTCCTTGTTATCTATTAGGAACTGAACGCTTGCTTTCAACAAAGGACAACTGGTTGGTGAGGACAAACAGAAATGGTAGCTTTCATCACATCCTGGGAATACACTGGAATTTAATAAGTTCTTTTTGATAGTCGGGAGTGGGGTCATAAGTTCATCAACTAAAGTAACAAACATATCTTCCTCAATGACGTTGGCATTATGGCCATGTTTGGGCATAGGGGCAAAAATGACATTTGGCTTTTCGGGCACATCAAACTTAATCTCTTTGGCTTCAATGAGGTCTTGTACTTTGTTCTTTAGAGCCCAACAGTTATTAGTGTCATGGCCGGGACTCTCAGAGTGGTATGCACAGCGGGCATTGGGATGATAGTGAGGAAAGGTTGTGTTAGGATTCTTTGGAGCTTATTTCAAAGTCACTAGGTTGGATCTTAACAAATGTGGCAATACTTGAGATAGTGTCATATTAATTCGGGTGAATTGTCAGAATGATCTTTCCATTCTTGGCTGGTTGTTTCTTTGTTGATCAGGCGCAGGTTTAGGAATCATAACAGCCCCCATCATTCGATGGTGTTCGGCCCTATCTTGATTTCTCTGAGGATATACATCAACCATTTCTTTCTTTCCGATGAATGGCTTCCTTACAACAGCAGAGGATGTATCCTTTTGAATCTTTCCACTTTTTATCCCGGCTTCTACCCTCTCTCCGGTCAATATCAGTTCAGTAAAACCCACCGATGAACTCCCAATTAGGTGATTGAAGAAGGGACCAGACAAGGTGCCCAAGAACATGTCTACTAATTCTCTTTCAGATAGGGGAGGTTGAACTCTTCCAGCCAAATCCCTCCATTTTTGCGCATAGTCCTTGAAGCCTTCACTTGAAACCAGGGCCATACTCTGGAAGTAAGTACGGGTAGGCGCAAGATCAGCATTGTATTGTTATTGTTTGTAAAAGGCTGCAACAAGATTTTCCCAGTTATGAACATTGGCTCTTTCTAACTGGAAAAACCAATCAAGTTGATTTCCAGACAGACTGTCTTGGAAGAAGTGTACCTGTAAGTCTTTGTCAGCGGTATGGGGCTGGATTTTCCTTACATAGGACTGGAGATGCATTTTAGGGCATGAAACTCTGTCATATTTAGCGAACACAGGTGCTTTGAATTTTGAAGGAATGACAATTCCCGATACTAACCCTAACTCCTCAAAGTCCAAACCAGGCACTTTTTGGATTTCCATCGCACTCAACCGCTCTTCGAGATTTTTATACTTGTCATCAACTGGAGGGTATTGTTCTTCAGAGTAGTCTTCTTCTTCCTCTTCCTCTTCTGATTCTGACTGGACAACTGTTTCTTTCCCCTTCCCATCTTGGTTGTCTTTCTCACCGGATGTCGTTGCAAAGTCTAAGGCCCTTCTTGTCTGCCCTTGGAATCTTCTTCCCATGTTTAGAACTCTGGTTATCTTCTTTGTCTTCTTTTTCTTCTCCTCAACCAACAAAGTTTTCAACTCTTCTTGTCCTTTGGTCAGAGTTAAGAACAATTGTTGAAACTGTGCATTCTGAGCTTGAAGGTCCTTCACCGTTTGCTCGAGATCCATCTTACTGAAATAAACAGTAGAGAGATGAGGAGACTTATTTCAAGAAACCTGCTTATGTTATGATGAATGGTAAATGCATATGTAATGATTTCAAGGATTTTAATATTCAAATTTGTTTTAGACAAAAAGGAAACACACGTTATATTAATAAGTTAAAGCTTTTGAGTACACCAATGCCTTCTTGGGAAAAATAATACAAAAACTCTAAGATAAAAAGGTGGTCCGCATCCTCTTTGGTGCAATGTAAGCATTCAGAGTCTGCTCCTCATGAAGTAGCCTAATGAGTTCCAAAAACTTCTTCTCGCTTGCGTAGAATTGGGCTTCGAAAGTATCTCGCTCCCCCTTGAGTTGTATCTAATCCCTTTGTAGGTCTTCAAGAGAGGTGGGCATGTCAGGATGTAGGATAGTGTATGGAACATCTCCTTCCATGATAGGCTCCATGATTACTGGGAGAACGGAGGGGGTAAGGCATCATAAGATTCTGAGCGTGATTTCGTACCCATTTGAGTTAAGGCTCAAGAGGGATGGAATTCTTATGCCCCAAAGTCTTGCTATCTACCTTGTTCAACATCCTCCAAGCTCGGATAAATCTCTGGCGAAGATCTTGATCATCGTTGTCGTAGTCAAATACCAAGTAAAGGCTAAGCAGGGGTTGTAGGTGATACCTCCCCTAATTCCAAGTAAAGGGACATTAGGAAATTCTCCATGACGGTCGATAATAGTAACATTCTCTATGGATCGGGAGCACCAATGAATATATGAATGTTTGAGCATCATCAACCTTTGTGACCACCTTGAACCTTTCTCATTCTTTAATACAGATTGGGGAAGATGCGAAATCAACCATCTTTCCAAGAGAGGAGTGCAACACATAAGGACACTTATTTTCCTCATTGTGCGAGTGTGAAAAGAGTGTAGGATATCCCCTAGCAATGTGGGCACCGAGTTACGGGATATAAAGATTTTGACGGCGTTCACATCTATGAGTTAGTCAGGATTTGGAAACAAAACCTTACCATAGATGAGGAGAGACATAGTTTCCTCAAAGGCTTGCAAATCCAAGGAGTTCCAACAGTTTTGGGCTTTCTCAAACAAGAACTTTGCTAGGAAACCTTTGACATTGCTCCTTGTTTCCCAATGAGTTGTGATATCAGATGAATGCAAGTGTAGAGCTTGAGCAATCTCTTTTGGCTTTGGGTCTCTTTCCATACTATTGAAAGGTAGTTGATTGAGAATGGGAATCCTCAAGAGTAGGGATAATTCTTCCAAAGTAGGCACAAGTTGATAGTCGGGAAATGTGAAGCAATGGTGTAAATGATCAAAGAACTGAAAGAGCACTTTCATCATGTCCTCATCTGTGTTGGAGGTGACCAAGTTGAGTAGGCGACCATGTCTCTTGGTGAATGGAGAGTTTTCTGGAATCCTTGAAGCTAGATCCTTAAGTTGTGGAGGGATCCTCACAAGATTGACTTGAATAGTTTTCCTGCGAAGTGTATCCATATCCTACAAAACAAGAACAAAGATGAATCCCAAAAATCCTTGAAATGGTTAGTAAATGTGTATGATGTTTATGATGTTCATGATGTTATGTACAAGTATGTATATATAAACAAAGCAAACAAATCCTTAGGTTTAGGCTTGCATGGAGTCTCATAGGTAAGTACCCTCTTAAAGTTTAGTTGGCTCAAACATGTCCTAGTAATAGTAACCAGGTTCTAAGGAGCTCAATATCACTGGTTTGTTTCCTTGGTTATTGTTTCAGCACAAGCCTCTTTAATGGTGACCGAAATATCCCAAGAAACCAAACCTCAATGAGTATAGTATCGAGTATCTACCAACTTCAGACTGCACCAAAGTCAGTTATCTCACTACATCCTAAAGGCCAAGTTGTTCAAGTAAAGGTTCTAGAAGTTCATTAGTGCTTTATGACATCACTCAGCAGCCCCGTATTCTCTTTGATTAACTCAAAGGCCACCGGTACCCACAAATATTTCGCACTAACGTAGCTATTGCTTAGACCATATCGGTATACCCCGCACAGTTTCCACAATATATTGCTACTTACCTATATTGTATCCCAAATCCGGGTAGAGGATTCAAACCCAAACCAAGAACCATAATGTATAGCATATAAGTCAAACAATGAAGGCAAGTAAATGTGATATAGCCCTAAGGTAACCCCACTTTTAGAATTTTCCCCAGTAGAGTCGCCAGTTCTGTGATACGGTGGGAAAACTGACTTGAGGGTTTTGCATTTTATCTTAAATGTTGCGGTTAGCAAGAGTCGCCACCGACTTTTCTTTTATCCAAAAGGAAAGGTGAAAAATCATAGGAAAGACCTTTGAGATTGTTTCTTGAGTTCGGGGGGTAGATTATGAAAAGGGAAGGTATTAACACCCTTTTCATCCATGGTTTTCCATGGGCTCTTAGTTACTTGCTAGATCACTAGCTTTTTGTTTTAAATTGTGCTTTGTGTGGTTTTTGAAAGTATTTTGTAAAGAGGCCATTGTTTAGGTAAACTTTGTAATGATTCTCGTTCGTAAGAATGTATACAAAGATGTTGATCTTTTGAAGATGTTTTCAATTTTGTAAGATGTTTGAAAGTGTGTGTTTGTTTTGAAAATATCAAGGATGTTTGTTTTGAAATGGAGCAAGTAATTAGGAGAAATCTACCTACTCAAATGTCTTTCTTGTTCATTTTCGTTTCCTTTGACATTGTTGTCTTACCATTGATTTGGTAAGCAACCCTATCTTTGGATGTAAACGGGACGGGCGTGGGTCATCGTATAACCATGATTAGCAATGTTACAAGGTATCTTAGCATTCTTTTTGAGGGACTAAGATCATCTGTAAGGCAACTTAGATAGCGTCATCGAGGGACTATGATCTTGTATTTGCTTGTTTTTGCTAAGATACCTTACATGCATAATATGGACGTTTTGTATAAGGCAACCAAGTGGGGTAACCCTAAGGGTGCTTGTGTGCAAGTGTATCATTTTCATGCTTGTTTTTGCCTTGAATTAGGGTTTTCTAGGTATTGGTTTTAGTATTTCCATACAAACCCTAATTACTATCATATTATATATGAAAACGATAAATTGTGGAATTTTAAAGTTACTACGCTATTACAACATTTGTGGGGAGGGGGATGTACAATTTGTAAATGGGGATTGCAAGAATTTAAACCTAATTAGTCTATTACAACCATATTGAATTGGTATGAATATACAAGAAATTAAATAAATACAAAGTATAAAAATGAATAAATGTACAAGGATGCAAAATGTAAAGAAAATGAATTTTGTTTGGTTTTCATGAAAAAAAAAGATTTTGTCTTTAACCCAATTAAATAAAGAAAATAGTTAATTAAGTTTGAATTTATTAAGAAAATATTTTAAATTAAAACCCTAATTCTATTAATTAATCAAAAGAAAATAAGTTTAAGAAAAGCATTTTTTGGGTATTTTTTTATCTCAAAAATATTTATAGTATTATAAAATATTTTTAGTCTTTTTTATATTAAAATAATGTATTTTAAATGGTGTGAAAAAAAAATAATGTTAATTAAGTTTATAAGATTTACTTAATAAAACAAATAAAGTATAATGGATAAAAATATTTTTTATGGAAAAATAGAATAAAATAAGTCGAAATATAAACATGTCATTTTTTAGTATTTTATAATTTTTTAGTATTTAAAAAATATATTTAAGAAAAGAAAAATGAAATAAATAAAATAATTTGGGCTAGGGGGTGCCAAGAGTCAATGTGGAGGTCAACTAGCAAACACCAAAATAAGCCTGGCCCAAAGGGCCCAGCGCCTGCCAAACAAAAAAATTAGAATTGTAAAAATATGAAGAAAAAAATGAAAAGGGTACCACTGGGGCTCGAACCCAGGTCCCATAGGTTACAAGCGCGTGCTTCTACCACTGGGGTGGCTATACATCCGTTAATACAAATGAAACAATAAATATGTAAGGTAAAACGTGTTCTGGAGACTTCATCTTCAACCTCCAGCAAGACCAACTGTAACTTGCTCATTTCTCATAAAAAAATTAAAACTGTAAACATGAAACTTGTAGCAAATTTTCTTACGATTCCAGAAATGTAAAGTATTAAAACTATAGATCAAAGATAAGAAAGAATTTTAATGGCCCTAATCTGAACCCTAAAAATTTCATAAATTTCAGTTTCAAAATTCTCTAAGCTCAAGCAAAATTAATGGAAACTAAGGACATGGTTAGCTTCAGGGCAATGATATCTACATGTTTTATTCATAAATAAACTATTAATGATGCCTGTATGAAGAGTTCCAAGTTGAGAAAAATTACCTCAAAACTGGAAATCGTGTTTTGAGTTTGAGCTTGTTTCAAGGTGCTGCAATGATCAGGTTAGCTTCCTTGAGGTCCTAGGAAGCTAATGCAATGATTAGCTTGAACAATGGATTGCTGAAATGGCCTGGAGAAGTCAAGTTGCAGACTCTGTTTTTTGGTTATGGAAGTTATGGCAAATGGTGTTACAGTTCTAGAATAAGGATAGGGATGAGTTGTATTTGATGTAAGGAAGCTTTAGAAACTAAAAGGCCAAGAAACGCACGAGGGAAATGGAAGTTTCAAGTTATAGGTCAAAAATTGTGCAACAATGGAGTTTTTGTGCAATTTCTGATTTGAGAGAGTTTTGGTGTATTTCACGGTTCTCAAGCTCGTGTCCTAGCTCACAAATAGTAACTCTATTTATAAGCAACAAGTTTGGAATGCTCTAGTTGATCAGAAATCAAATTTGCATGTTTATGCATAACATGTGATTTTTTTTAGAAATTCAAGTTTCCATGCCTTGTAATTGGTTCATAAAGTTGTTAACCACTTTAAACACAATGCTTCTGACTTTGTGGATGGAGTGTAATCAAGAAAAACAAGTTGGGAGCTCAAGAAGCTGACTTTGTGCATAAAGCTTGCTTTACAAGAATGGATATGTTACTTTCTCCATAAAATGGCAAATTGATTTGGAAAAAGCTTGAAACACTTGGATAAGGGCATAATCAGTTGTGTAAACCATTAATTATGGAGTGAAAAACAAGTTTAAGGCCTGAAAAGTGAGTATTATACAACATGGCTATGGATTTGGTTCATGTGTTCATCAAAATGACTTGTAATTCAAGTGACAAAACCCTAACTTCATCTCTTCGATTCTCCCTACTCAAGAATGATCTCAAGCAGTTCTTGGACATTTTGGAAAGCTTGAAATGTGATATACAAACCTTCTTTGAATTGCTTTTGAATATTCCAATTGTAACTATATGAAAAATTTCTATGAAGATGGGTCAAAATCCTGACCAAATTAGGGCAAAATTTCACTAAGTGTTTAGTTTCATGACCCTATGTTCATAAAATTATAACTTGAGATCCAAGAATTTTTGGAAGAATTTGTGTGAAGAAAAGTTGTAGATTTCATGGATATCTACAAATTTCATGTTAGGAGTTTCTCTTGAATCATCTTGCATCATAGTGAAAATTTGGCTCAAAGTTATGAAAAAACATGAAATTTCCAACACTTAGAAAAATTTCTAAGTTTAGAAATTTTGACTTTTCAAAATGAAATCTTGACTTTTTGATTTCTTGATGAATACGTTTCATATTTTGATATTTTTTGATGAATTGTGATCTTTGGCACTTGAATTTGACCAAAAAGTCAAAGTTTGACTTTTCAGTATACAGTTGACTTTTGATCAGTTGACTGCAAAATTCATTTGCCAGTCCAATGGACTTGCAATGTTTTGAACCATGTCATTAGGTAAAAATGATGAAATTGGACTCTTGAGATCATTCCTGAAACCAATTGACCATTTTCTAGGCCAAAAACCAGAAATTGCCCTTTCCCAGTCAAAACCCTAATTTAAACCATTTTGCCCTTTTGGAGATTTGATCAAATTTCTTGAGGAATTGTGGTCCCAACTTGATCAAATGATACATATGAGTTTAAAATGTTTATGTGGATAAAAAATTATGAAGTTTGACTGTAAATTGGCCATATTTAACTTTTTTCCCCAATACAGCTGATTTTTAGGTCAACTACTCAATTGACTGAGCAAAAATGTGATCCAAGGCTTGAAACTTGACATGAGTAATCTTGGGGGTTCATAATGATCCATGAAAGTCATATGACGCATTGGAAGTTCAAAAAATCATTGTGCAATCTCTAACCCTAATTTTGGTCATCAGTGCATAAGGAGGTGTCTTGAGCTGATCAAACCCTAATGCAGTCTTGAGCCCAAGGAGATCTTGTGAGAAAATTCTTGATAAGTGAGAGGGAAAATTTTGGGGTACAACACCTAGCACTTGAATTAGTTGGATGCAGACTCAAGTGATGTATCTTAAGTTAAATTGCGATACCTGCTGAAACTGGGTGAAGATATTAACATTACTAAAGTTAAAAAAGTGGTTTTCTCTATGAAGCCGTGGAAGGCTCTTTGTCCCGACGGTTTCCCTGAAGGATTTTACTAGATGGAATGGAATAATGTAGGCATGAATGTGAGTAATGTTTTGTAGAATTTATGGAAGAGTCCTAGTAGCATTGCTAATATTAACAAGACAGACATTTGCCTTATTCCTAAAGTGGACCATCCACAAATGGTGCAACAATTCCTCCCAATCTCTCTTTGTAATACAATTTATAAAATCATTACAAAAGGTGATTGTTGGGAGGCTTAAACCTTACATGAAATACCTTGTCTCTCTGTACCAAACATGTTTTGTGCCTGGTAAATATATACATGAAAATATCATCATTGCGAACAAAGTTATTCATAACATGCATAAGAAGAGAGGAAAGCGTGCTTTTTTTTTCTATAAAATAGACTTGTCAAAAGCATACGATAAACTTAACTGGGAGTTTATTTAGAGGATTTTGGTTTACCGAAAAACATGATAAACCTGATAATGCGTGGGGTTACTAGTGTGGAGACTAACATTAATTGGAATGGTAATAAGGGTGATTTTTTTAGACCTCATCAAGGTATTCGTCAAGGGAGTCCTATATCTCCTTATCTTTTTGTTTTTTGTATGGACTAACTCTCCTATCTGATTGAACATGAAGTTAATACCAAGAAGTAGAAGCCTTTTAAAGTGGGAAGTAATGGAATTTTCATCTCTCATCTAATGTTTGATGATGATTTACTAATATTTGGAGAAGCTAATGAAAATCAGATTCTTTGTGTTAAGCATACTTTGGATGTTTTCTGTAGGATGTCTAGGAAGGAAATTAGTAATGAAAAGTTGAGTATTATTTTCTCCCATAATGTGGCTAGCAGTTTGAGAACCAAACTCATTAACATATATGGTTTTAGGGAGACAAAGAGTCTTGGTAAGTATATGGGGGTTCCGTTAACTGGAATATCTTTGAGGAGGTAACACTTTAATTACGTCATAGAGCAAATTTCTCATAAGCTTTCTAGCTGGAAATCAAGACATCTCTCCTTTGATGGTCATGTTACTTTGACCAAGATTGTAATGGAGGCCATTCCTATTTATCCTATGAAAATAAATCGTCTTCCTAAGGCTTGCATTAAAGAGATCCATAATTTTTAAAGGGAATTCATCTAGGGTGACACAAATATTAAGAAACACTATCATGCAGTTAGCCGGGAGACGTTTACTAAAGCCAAAAGTGATGGATGATTGGGTTTACATGATCTACATGTGATGAATGAAGTTTGTATTAAGAAGTTAGGTTGCAAAGTGATTAATTAAGAAGATGACCTTTGGTGTAATATTCTTAGAAGGAAGTATAAGATTGAGGGCAAGGATAGGAAGCTAGAGGCTAAAGGATCATATTCCAATCTTTAGAAAGTCATTATTAATTTGCATTCTAAGCTTCTAGATCATGGTATGTGGAGGGTAGGTGATGGTAGAGACATTCATTGTAACACCCTATTTCTCCATCGGTAATTTAATAAAAATCAGAGTAAATTAATTCTTAAGTCAAACACCAAGAATATGATGCCACATTTTAAACATATCAAAAACCTACTCAAGTATAAATAAACAAATACATAACACACTTCCAAATGAACCGACAATAATTTTCAACATAGTTCTCAAACTTCAAATTTATTAATACAACAGAAAAAGAAATCATGTTCATTATTCAACATCCTCAATTAATCATAACCTACGTTTAATCAAATAAATGAGAGTTTACAATACTCCAACAAATCATCAAAGCAAAACAACAATTAAGAAAAACAAGCAAGCGTTCATCCCCCCGGTGTTACGTATCAGAGCATGACGTTAAATCAAAGTAAATTATGAGTAACTTTGTCTATTGTGGATCACCTACACGTTACCCACGTAGAGGCAACATTCAAACAGAAGAGTGAGATATCACGATAATATAATAAGTTACATAATAATAAGTATACAAAAATATATTATGCATAGTTATTCTATCCACATCTCACACCTACACGTCATAAGCAACATTTAACAATCCTAAACAACCACACATAACATCTTTTATGCTAACATCAAGGCATGCAATGAGACACGACATTGACTCTATGCGTGTCGCACCAATATCACTCCTAAATCCATGCCATCTAGGACCGGAGCAACCTACATCGTGAATAATTTGGTTCACTTTGCTCCTGATCCATGCCATCTAGGATCAGAGCCAACAACAACAACAACGTGAATATTTATATTCACCTCGCTCCCTATCCACGTCATCTAGGATTAGAGTCAACAACAACAATAGAACTAAAGTCCTCAATATGAAATTCGCGTGACACGTCCATGCAACACAACACCATATCGATACCACCATCCATCAATGCAACTTACCATTACATGCCACATATTGTTCTTTGCATGTAACAGTACACCACATCACAGACAACAAATTCACATAGTCGCATTAACACATATAATGAGAAATTCACACAAAAAGACATAACCTCATAAAATAATTACCCACTGTATTTGAAATTATTTTTATAGGAAATAAAATGTATTTAGCTTTTAATAGGTTCAAACAGCACGTCAAACAAACACCCAAGTCAAAAGTTATGAATTTTTAAAGTTTTTCAAAAATATTGTCAAACAGTGAGCAATCGATTGCCTCTACCGCGAATTCCGCCCTTTCCAAATGATTGTCTCTTCTTCTCTCTTTCTCATTCTTCGCTTATCTTCTCTCATTCACAGAATGTTATGATTAAAACTTCTAATTTCTCTCTTATGGCCACTTAACCCCTTGACCCCTAAATCCATATTCCAACTTTTCCATTCTTTAATTAATTAATTATTTTATTAAAAATAAAATACAATTATCATCATAGTCGTAATTATTTATAATAATAATAATAATAATATAATATTCTCAATACACCCTTGTTACTACAAAATTAGCTATACACCCTTTAACCTTAACTATTTAAAGATTCTAAGGTGTTCACCTCACGCCAAGGCACAACGAATATATCCAATTGCTCATCAAAATACACAAGAACATCACATCACATAATTATTTTAATTAAAATAATTTTAATCGTAAACGGGGTGTTACAGCTCTCCCCCACTTAGAATATTTTTGTCCTCGAAAATTATCTGATATGAACAACTATGAATATGACTCTCGCACCTTACTCTCCGGCTTCCAGAACATGAACATCGTCTCTACTATTTAATCACACACACACACACCTACACATGCATATTTTATTATGCTGGAAAAATGTTCTTTAACTGTCATCAAAATTATTACAACTAACCAACATTCCCTGTAGTCAACCACAATAATCCAACAAGATGCCTTGCTACTGAGTTATGAACACACATGTTTCATTTTACTCCTTGTCCAATCACCCTAGGATATATGATTTATCATAACATTACACTTCAATGTCATCATAAAAACCTCAACATAAGTGCAATATTGAAACTACGCGGCCGGGACCTGTCATCCGGATGTAATGAAACATCAATGAAGTCGCCACCGAACGTCTTTTATCCCGCCGAAAGGGAAAGGTAAACATCGAGAAAACCTGAAGAGGGAGAAATCACAGTCTTTTGACTGAGAGATCGGGTAAGGGAGTCTGTTACGCGAGGGGAAGGTGTTAGCACCCCACACACCCGTAGTACTCTACGGTGTCCACTCTTGTTGTCTAATCTAATGGGTATGGTCAAATCCTATGTTTATGGCTTACAACTGAAAAGGGAATGCATGCAATAGAAAAAGAAAATAATGTAGGAAAAATAAAAGTTGTGCTCAGTTGGGCCCTACCCCAATGCCTACGTATCCCTTTTAAAGAATCAGAGCAGCCGTAGTTCGACTTACATGTTTTGGTTGGTTTGTGTTTTTTAGTTAAGACAACAAAAACAGTCAAGATGGCAAAACATAAAATAAAACAAACAAATGAGATGGAAAAACATCGAGTTAAAAAAATAACAAAGTAACATGTCAAAGATGGCGAAGCATCGAATGATAAAGCAATACACCTAACGATGATATTGAGAATCAAAGTAGGATAACAAACATGTGCGATGGCGAAACATCGACTTCAAACAAATGTGTGATGAAGAAATATCGGCTAAGAGATAATAAGGTATCATGGCAAAGATGGCGAAACATCAATAAAATGGATGGCAAAACATCACACCTAACAATGATATTGAGAATCAAAGTAGGATAACAAACATGTACGATGGCGAAGCATCAGCTTCAAACAAGTGTGCGATGGCAAAACATCAGTTAAAAGGTAGTAAAGTATCATGGCAGAGATGGCAAAACATCAATAAATTGGATGATGAAACATCACACCTAACAATGATATTGAGAATCAAAGTAGGATAACAAACATGTGCGATGGTGAAACATCGGCTTCAAACAAGTGTGCGATGGCAAAACATCGGCTAAAAGGTAGCACAGTCATGGAAAAGATGGCGAGACATCAATAAAACGGATGATAAAACATCACACCTAACAATGATATTGGGAATCAAAGTAGGATAACAAACATGTGCGATGGCGAAACATCGATTTCAAGATAACACAGACAAAGTAAGATTGGTTTGTATCTTTTACTTTGAAGAAGAGTTTGGGTTCATTAGAAATGTCTTATGATTTGCCAAGAAACAAATTTTTGTTTTAAGATGCAAAATGCAAGGAAAGGGAAAACAACTAAGGGAAACTAACCTAGTGCTACCCCTAGTGTTATCATACAATGGTTGACCCTAAGGTTGAGGATAAAGGGAAAGTACTACCCTATGTTAGCATACATGGATTCCTACCTTAATCAGCATGTCAAAGAAAGCTTAACAAAACTATCCTATAGGGAACATGCAATGAGAGCGAAGTCGTGATCTCAATTTCTAAATTGAGTGACTCATTGATCAACAATTAAAGAGGAAAGGCAATAAACATCCTATAGGGAACATGCACTGAGAGCGAAGTCGTGATCTCAATTTCTAAATTGAGTGACTCATCGATCAACAATTAAAGAAGAAAAGAAATAAACATCCTATAGGGAACATGCACTGAGAGCGAAGTCGTGATCTCAATTTCTAAATTGAGTGATTCATCGATCAACAACACAATACATGCATCAGATAAAAAAACCAGAGGGCCTCCTGACATATATCAGCAACAGAGATCCCATCATGCAATCAGAGAATTATACAAAATGAAAATGCGAGAAAGGAAGTAGTACAATACCAAACAAATAATTATCTGTAGCAATCAAGCAAGAATAAATAAAAACCAAGAGGAACTTCAAGCAAGTTGGCATCAGTAAACAAATTGAGTCAGGAATCTATCAGATATGAACAAGTCCCAGGGGAAATGTATGGCATTCACAATGTATATATATCCTGCATAAACCATCAATCATGCCAAGCACAAAAAAAACAATGTCAGTATAATAGATTGTGTTCCACAAATAAAGTGAAACACAAAAAAGCCTCTAGCCAGAAGTGGCAACTTTCTCAGAGTACTCGCACATTCAACAACCAAGTTAGTATTCCATAAGGTGAAAAAATGAGAACAAACATGATGGCTTTTAGACATGATAAACAAGAAGAAACAAGCATATGCACATATTAGGTCAAGAAAAGCAGGGGAATGTTGTTCCTTTTTATCACCATGTTGAATTGACAATTGAATGTCAATCAAGGATCATAAGAGCTTGAGAATAATATGAACAAAGACCATGAAAGTCAGTAGCAAACACATTTCATTCATGCACAATTGATTCAAACACAACTTCATGAATACAATAGGAGATGAAACCTACATAATGCATTAGATGGTTCAAAATATTCAAACATGAGGCTTCTAAGTGAAATGGCCTGAGCTATCATGGACAAGTCAGAACCAACATGATCATTAGGTTCCCAATTATAGACCTCACTCAAGTTCATTGGCCATCAAACAAATTGCAACAAAACATTCAAACTTAATTGGGTGCCTTCACTTCAAAATTACACCAAAAATAGAAACAAGGATCCATAATTCAAACAAAAAAAATATTAACATCTTGGAAGTGCTTAGAAGTCAGAATGCAAGCCCTAAGTTCACGAATGATTGGGGAGGAGGCCAAATGAAGTGCAAAGTTTAAGACTAGTTGGCAAAACCACCAAACTAGACAAGTTTTCAAAATTATTTGTGGAAAAATGTCAAACCAAGTCAAGTAATTCAAGAAAAATGGTTTTCAAATTCCCAACACATTCATGAACCATGATCAAGACTTGAAATCCAATAAAAGTCCAAGGCACAAGGGTTTTGAACATGAAACTTGCACCATAAGCAATAAAACCCTAGATTTTGACTTTTAATCCTAAATATTAATTAAATAGGATCAAAACCCAAAAAAATCAAACCAAGGTCATGCAAAATATCAGGAAACCCTAAATGTCAAGAAATATATTTTTTCATATATTTTTGAATTAGGAAAAGTCAAGAAATAAATTAATATTCAAACAATTATGTAATTAACAAATATTCACAAATTAAAATAATATTTAAATCAAAAAGTCAGAAGAATGGCCAACCAAAATTATATTCAAATATTAGGGCTAAAAAACACACATCCCTGAATTTTTGTAATTTTTTGGATAAAAGGAAAATATTAAAAACAGAAAAACAAACAATTAATAATAAAATTATTATTTAAAGGCAAGAAAATACAATCCATAACCAAAAATAATGAAATGGTCAAAGTAAAAATATATTCATATTCTACGATTAGAAGCAAGATTACATGATTTTTTTGGGAATTCTTGAATTGATAGAAGTATTAAAATAATAAAAAAAACAAACAAATATTACAAATAACCTTTTGAAATTAAATTTTTAATCAAAAATAAGAAAAATGACGAACCAAAATCAGAATCAATTTTTACATTATTTTTTGAGTCTAGAATATTTTTTGTGGATTTTTTAGGTCAATAGAACTATTAAAATAAAAATCATCTTCAAATAAATAATTAAATAAGCCTATGAATTTTTTAAACCAATCAAATCATTTTAAAAAAATCCAAAAAAAATATGTCAAATACTAGAAAATAAAATTTACCTATGGTAAATGTTTTGTGATTTTTGAATGTGTTTTGATCAGAAAACAAAATTAAACAAAATGTTAAATAAAACAAAAATTCAAATAAACCAAAAAATTCAAACACACCAATCATGATGTGCCACCACATCATCTTCAACCTCTAGACATTTAAAAAAATGCGTGCATATCTCAGGCTTAGGGCTCACTTTCAGATCAACATAACATGCTCAATTTTGCATCATTTTTCATGAAATCAAAGGCAAATCAAAGCTAGCATTTCATACTACAAATTGCAATTGAAATCAAGTCGAATCATCAACCACACTGTCTACAATCAAGCCATGAATATGAAGAAAATCACTCTGAACCGCGAGTTTCAGAACATCCAATCATGCATAATTCATCAAATCAAATGCTATAAAGCTCCAGACACATTCTATTAACATCACTGAACAGGAATTCAAGCTCAAACATCTCAATAAACAAGTGCATCTCAGAAATCGAAGTTTGGAATTATTTCCTCAAGGTGATAATTGATCAACTGTCTCCTTCACTCCAGATGCAAATAAATGGTGCTAGCTTGATCTACTTGCTTTGTTGAAACAGAATCCACAAGAATTTTGAAGAAAACGCCAAGGAATTGAGAGAATCGAATCAAGTTGCAGAAGAAGAAGGAAAATTTCAGATTTGGAATTCTTGAAAATGGCGCGTTCTTTTTCTCTCTCTTTGCTTGCTTTCACTTATATAGAGTTTGTAGAGAAGGTTAGAAGTGGAAATCTGACTTGTAAACCGTTGGAGGACAGGATTGGGAATTTTGGCAAAAAATGAGGTGCATACTGAATCAGCCCTTTTGCCCGTGCGTTTTCTTGCTTCTCATGCGTTTTATGAGCCAAATAACTTCAGAATTACATTCCCAAAATTCCAGCTCATGATTACTTGAAATGAGAGAGTGTTGGTGAATTTGCAATTTTGAGCAAGTTTGACATTTTTTCAATCCAACATGTGCAATACCATATGGGGCACGAAATAGTGAGTGTGGTGGGCCTCAACATGTCACAAATTACCAATGGGCTTGATTAGAAGCAAGAGAAATGGCTAAAACTTGAGTTTTCAAGAAATGGCCATTTTGCATATTTGCCAATTTTCAATAAAATGCCCCAAAATTCCAAAACTCATAACTTGCTCATACTTTTGACTTTTGGCATAAATGATCATAATTTGGAAAGGTATTGAAAAGATCTAAAAACCCTTAGTTTAGAGTTTTTGCAAATTAATCCATTAAGGTTCTCAAAATTTGGCTTGAAATTCAATAATTTTGGAAAATGACCTATAATTTTGTAACTTCAAAAGACCATAACTCTTGATTCCTTGCTAATTTGAATATGAGACCAAAAGGAGATGAAAGATAATTCTCTTAGCTTTCCAAGCATATTTCAGTTGCATTTTCTTAATTAAGGGTGAATAAGATATGAATTTTTGAACTTAAGCCCTTATTTTCCAAAATTAGAAACTTTTAGGGTTTCTTCAAGAACAAGTTTCATCCCAAACTCCAATCTCTTTGATCCAATGACCAAAATGGACTTGAAATATGAAAATTACATCCTTGAATTGATGGTTGGCCAAAAATTCCCTTGGTCAACCTTGACTTTGACTGATCTTGACCAAAATGACCATTTTGCCCCTCTGAATCAATTGATCCACTTCCCTTCAAAAATGATAATTAAAACTTCAAACATATGATCGTCCAAACATATAAAGGCCATGTGCAAATCTTCACTTCAAAATTCTCAAGAAAACTTGATGAAATCCCAAACCCTAGTTTTGTTCAACACATTAGGAGACTGATGAATCATCCTTAAAACTTCAAATCCTCTGGGCATCTTGACCAATTTCTTGTACAAAGATCTTTCAAATATCAAAGAAAATGTTGTAGCTTCCAAATCAAAACTTGTATATTGATCAATAGTCCTGATCAAGCAAAACCCTACTTTGACTGATGAATCAAAAGAGTGATTATCTTCTTATAATCAAGAATAAACTCCAATCCTCCGATGATCCAAAGAGATGAATAAAGCATCTTGGGATATGAAAAAACTTTTGAGCTTGAAAGATCTAGATGTTTATATAATAAGACTTTAGTTGAGAAACTTGTCAATGCAAACAACCTTCAAGGCTTGAGGAAGACTTGACAACCAAAGTGCTTTGATCCCATCACAATGTATGAATGCAATGCAATAGGATATTCATGATGAAACATAAGCCTAAATCAAGAGGGTAAATTTTGGGGTGCAACAACTGCCCCTATTCAAATATCTTCAACATCATAAGTGAGAAAAGTGACAACTTTTGAGCGTTCCGAGTTGAAGATGATTGAATACGAAAGAACCCGAAAATTTACACTCTTGAAAGAAACGGAAACAAAACCTCCCAAGACATGCGTCAGAATGAAACTACAATGCAGGTTGAGACAGAACGAAAACAAGAGAAGGATAAGCGCAACTAAACTTCCGGACAAACGTGCCAGGGCAGAACTGGGCTTCAAAAGGAAGGGGTGAGACAAAACTCAACCAACAGAGTATAGGCGCAACTAAACTCTGCAACAGAAAACATACGCGGGTGAGGAGACGAAACTCTGAGCTCGACCCAAAAGCAAAATGGCTAGAGTGCGTGATTCTAGGAGCACTTGCTGATCTCAACTAGGATAGACAGTATGGGGGAACTGAGAAAATCCCAGAAATGAGGAACAAAAGCGAGACGAAACTCGACTCAATAACTAGTTAGGCGAAACTAAACTAGATGAGTACCAGGACGAAACTGGATTTCACGCACGGGTAACGAGGTGAAACTCGACCCAAAGCAAAGTGATGAGAGTGCATATTTCTCAAAACACTTGCTAGTCTCAGATTAATGGATAAACAATGACGAAAACTGATAGAAGCATCCGAGGAACAAAGGAGACTAATCTCAAGCGAGGGATGCAGTACGAACACTGCACTCGGTAAACGATCACCGTCAAAAGGTCCAAGGTATGAAAATAAATACGAGACGAAACTCGACTCAATAACTAGTTAGGAGAAACTAAACTAGATGAGTACCGAGACGAAACTGGATTTCATGCAAAAGGTGAGGAGACGAAACTCTGAGCTCAACCCAAAGCGAGGAGATTAGGGCGTACACCTAAAAAACTATTGAAAGCGAAAATCAGGACGAAACTGGTATTCGAAAGGTGCATCAATAGACATTGGAATGAACCGGAAAGGGTAGTGAAGACTAAACCCGAGAAGACCGCGCCAAGGCGAAACTGAACTATAATCAACAGTAGACGCTCAAACAAAAGATGATTGACGTTAGAAGGATATTAGTATGGGGATGAAACCGAGATAACGAGGGCGAGGACCTCGCTGGGGATTTAATCCGAGGTATTAGCAAAACACTGGGGATGATGGAAATAATAATGGCTTATGTTCCGATGCATGTTTGAATTCCCTTTTTATATAGCGCAATGCTCCATATAATGGAAATGTTGCGTGTTTAGGCAGATGCAATGTAATGATGCATGTTTAAAACTTCCACTAGGGAATGACCAATTGAGAAGCCAATAACCAAAGAGTCAGGATCTGACATGACTTGCAAAAATAAATTGCAAAATCCAAAGGAGTGGAGAAAATACGGGAAACCACTAGAGAGGGAACCTTCGAAGAGTTGAAGCTTCGCGGGGAATAACAAACAAGCAACCAGTAGAAACGGGCCGCAAACATTGAGAGGAGCTGCAAAAATAGATTGCAAATTCCTAGGGAAGATCAGGTCGACACTGTAGCTTCTGGAAAGGGACGAAAAACCTTTGTTGGAGGAACAAAGCCCTGCTGAAGAGATGGGACCTCACCGGAGAGATATAACTTTGTTGAGGATTTTCTGTTGGAGAGAGTTTTCTCTTGGAACGCAACCAATGGATGAATCATGCAGATATTCATATAGTATCGACCTTACTGGGGATAAGGAAAGATCTTAACATATGGATTCCCTAATCAACAGACTGGCTGGGGAACGAGAGGTCATGGCGAGGGATCTCCGTTGGCAATTCCATTGGGGAATTGAAACTTCTTCAGAATGTGGGTTCCTACTTAAGGACTCCACCGGGGATGGACAACACATCCAAACTTGAAGTCTTGGAACAAGGCTTTTTGAAAGAAAATCCCTGGAGTAATCAAACTTTTCCGCGGAAATGAAACTTCATCGGGGAGAGGAAACTTCACTGGAGAAACGAAACTTCACAGGGAATAAGTAGAAGAAGAAAGCCGAACATTCCCTTCTTGACAATCATTAAGATCTTTACAGGTGTTCAATG
Source organism: Vicia faba (assembly GCA_948472305.1). Taxonomy (NCBI): domain Eukaryota; kingdom Viridiplantae; phylum Streptophyta; class Magnoliopsida; order Fabales; family Fabaceae; genus Vicia; species Vicia faba. The sequence continues at coordinate 341,240,561 of OX451739.1, read as the reverse complement.
TGTAAACTCTTTTGACATCAAACAGTTGTTTTGCATACAGAAAAATGTTTATTGAGAATGATAGACCTGATGCGATGATTATTTAAACCTTGAGGAACTTAACAAAGTGTCGCATCTCTGTTGTGAATGAATCACTGGCTAGAGTGCAAAAATGTTTTAAAAACTTTTCTTTCCCTTTTTTGAAAAACGAGTCAAAATGCGGGTGATAAGATACTAACGCGACTATGTAACACATATTTTGGAGTTTAAGAAACATTATCCTGCTGTATTATGCTTTCGAGTTAAACCCCTGTTTCAGTTAGGACTTTTAGAGGTTGTAACGTGGCCTGGTTCGCGGTTCTTTTGAAAAAAAGGTTTTCAAGGCTCAAATTATTTGGTTCCCACCCTCTTCGTGATATTCTCCTGTCTTAAATTCAGTTGATTTATCACAAGCATTCATCTTTCAAAAGGATTTATAATGTTTGAGTGATCACGATAAATCCTCCAACATGATCGTCACTTAACTTCTGCTGCTTCGGTTTTTTTTTTACATTATTGTTCTTCCTTTGATGAAAATTTTATTTGAACAATCTCTTTTTTTTTGCCTTTTAGGATCTTCTTTTCCCTAACTTTTGCCTGGATAAAATCTTTTGAATTTCCATTCTTGTGAGTCCAGCGGGATGCCCTAACTTTTGCCTAAGCAACTTGTTTTCAAGTTTCGACTTATCGGGGTTTTTTGTTTCTTTCTTATTCACGTTTCCCACTTTGAACAAGTCAATGTAACTTTAGGTCTTTGAACTTTTCCTTTATTTCTCTTTTTTTTTTGAAGAAAACAAATGCCTCATTCCTTGGTCGGCGAGGGATGGCCATTATTGTATCGATTCGATCTCGACCTTGGGATTTTGTGAGGACATGAAAATCATGGCTTGGACATTTCTCCTGTTCTCATGATACGAAAGATAAAATGCAGTGATCCTCAGAGGGGACATTCCTTCTGAAATTTGAATGCTTGGGAAAATCAATTGAACGTCTACCCTGCCCCTTGTTAAAAAAAGGTTTATTTTTATTTTTCGAACAGAAAGAAAACTCCTACTTCGAAGGCTCAGGGGGGTTAACGAGGGCCTAACTCCCTTATATCTCCGGTGTTTGGGGATTGAAACAATGCCTGTACATCATCAATTGGGTTCTACTCAAAAGCATACCACTACAGTCGTTGTTTTCAGCTAAACTCCTTCCTCCAAACTCTTGGCTAAGCAAAAGCATTAGCACGGCCAGTATCAAAATGCCCGAAAAACAATTGAAGAGTGACATTGTATGAAAAAAAATTTCAAGGAAAAAACATTCAACGCATCAAGGATGACATTCATCTATAAACAAAATCCTATATGCAGATAATGCTAAAACAATCAATCAAGACAACACATGGAAGTGCAACAAAGAAACGTAATAAAAGCCATCATGGGGAAGTAATATCTCCAACCAGGTTCACCGGTCCTGTCGACCTGCCGTAACCTTGATATTACCCTGACCTATGATTAATACTAACGGCCCAGAGCTGTGAAGCAAAACCGCAAGGCGAAATGCCTAAAAGAGTGAAAGAGAAGTCCACCAAACAGAGAAACAAAACATGCCCCTTTCACAGCTGTGGTTGCGTTTGTTATCTGCATTTCAAACGATCATCCAACCATGACTTAGATTATCATATCTATGTAAAGGCCACGAAGTTTATATGCTCATGCTTATAAAAAAATATTGGACTTTTTTGCAAACAAAATAGTAAAAAGAGAGAAAGGAAAAATATGCGTATACTTGAAAGAAGATATTCTATTGATTTTGAGAAATTAGCCTGTGAAAAAGGCATTTACATTTGGAAGTAAGTAATTACAAAATCAAAGAAAACAAGTGTTTACAAATGGCAATGTGAATGTGAACATCTATCAAGTTTTGACTCTACCATGACTCTTATGACTCTCATCTTCCTGCTTTCAGACAGATCAAACTCGGATTAGCTTCGAGCTCATGCCATGTGACAAAATAAAGGAAAGAAACAAAGGGCCCATGCTGAGTGTAGTCATTTGCTTTAAGTCCCTAACTTTTGCCTGAATCGCCCTTTCGGGTCTTCGATTCACCAGGACACCCCTTTTTTGCCTAAACCGCCCTTTCGGGTTTTCAGTTTAGCGGGTTTTTATTATTTTTTATGCAAAGTATTTTTTAACTACGTCGACATTCACATGGAGAGGGAAGTACTCTCCATCCATAGTCGTGAGCATCATCGCCCCTCCAGAGAAAATTTTTCTGACCACGAAAGGACCTTCATAAGTTGGAACCTACTTGCCCCTGGGATCTCCCTGGGGAAGAATTATCCTCTTGAGCACAAGGTCACCTGGTTTGTAACACTGGGGTCGTACCCTCTTATCAAAATCTCTCCTCATCCTTTGCTGATATACCTGACCATGATATACAGCTGTCAACCTCTTCTCATCGATAAGTTCCAACTGATCCAGCCTATTTTGTACCCATTCACTTTCATCCAGCTCAACATCCTTCATGATCCTAAGAGAAGGAATCTCGACTTCTACCGGCAATACCGCTTCCATGCCGTAAACCAACGAAAATGGGGTTGCCCCAGTCAAAGTACGCACAGTGGTGTGATAACCATGCAAAGCGAAAGGCAACATCTCATGCCAATCTTTATAGGTTACCACCATCTTCTGTACGATCTTTTTGATATTCTTATTGGCCGCTTTGACAGCACCGTTCATCTTTGGTCGGTATGGGGAAGAGTTATGATGCTTGATTTTGAAGGACTCACAAAGCTCCTTCATCATTTTGTTGTTCAAATTGGACCCATTATCGGTAATGATCTTTTCAGGCACTCCGTAGCGACAGATAATATTGTGCTTAATGAACCGAGTTACCACCTGCTTGGTGACATTGGCATAGGATGCAGCTTCGGCCCATTTTGTAAAATAATCGATAGCAACCAAAATGAAACGGTGCCCGTTGGACGCATTCGGTTCAATTTTTCCGATCATATCAATTCCCCACATTGAAAACGGCCAAGGGGAGGTCAGGACATTCAAAGGTACTGGCAGCACATGCACTTTGTCAGCATATACTTGACATTTGTGGCAAACCCGTGCATGATTGTAACAGTCAGTCTCCATGGTGGACCAATAATAACCTGCTCGCAGGATCTTTTTAGCCATGGTATGCCCGTTGGAATGGGTCCCGAAATCACCTTCATGTATCTCCTCAATGATTCTAGCTGCTTCTTTCTTGTCAACACATCTGAGGAGTAAACCGTCATGATGCCTTCTATACAACACACCGCCACTGAGAAAGAACTTGGCTGAGAATCTTCTCAAAAACTTCTTATCTGTGACGGATGCCCCTTTAGGATACTCTTGTGTTTCAAGATATTGCTTAACGTCATAAAACCAAGGATTACCATCTGGTTCCAAACTGGCCTCAAAACAGAAAGCTGGCTCTCTCAAACTTCTGATAGTAATGGAAGGTGCCTCATTAGCCCACTTAACCTTGAACATGGAGGACAAAGTCGCCAGTGCATCAGCTATATTGTTTTATTCTCTGGGAATGTGCTCAAACATGATCTCTTCGAAGTACGGAATTAGTTTCATAACATGCTCACGATACGGAATTAGGTTCTGATGGAGAGTCTCCCAATATCCATTAATCTGGCTGATAATAAGATTGGAATCCCCGTAAAGTTTCAAGAATTTGATGCGCAGGTCGATCGTCGCGTCAATGCCATAAATGCAAGCCTCATATTCGGCCATGTTGTTAGTGCAATCAAAACAGATATGAGCCGTGAAAGTAATGTGGTATCCCTCAGGGGAAGTGATAATAGCTCTGATGTCGTTACCCATGGCATTAGAGGCACCATCAAAAACAAGCGTCCAACGTGACCCCAGCTCGGGTCCTTCATCTGGATCCGGTATGTTACAATCCCGAATATACACAATTTCCTCATCTGGAAAATCAAACTTCATTGGTTCATAATCGTTCAAGGGCTGGTGAGCAAGATGGTTGGCCATTACACTACCCTTAATTGCTTTTTGAGTTGTGTATTGGATATCATATTCGGTGAGTATCATCTGCCAACGGGCTACCCTTCCTATAAAAGCTGGCTTCTCAAAAATGTACTTGATTGGATCCATTTTGGATATCAAGTAGGTGGTGTGAGTTAACATGTATTGCCTCAGACGTTAGGCGGCCCAGGAAAGTGCACAACAAGTCTTTTCCAACAATGAGTACCTTAACTCGCACTCCGTAGACTTCTTACTTAAGTAATAAATAGTCTGTTCCTTCTTCCCTGTCTCGTCGTGTTGATCGAGGACACAACCCATTGAGCTCTCCAACACAGTTAAGCACATGATTAGTGGCCTTCCTTCCACTGGAGGCATGAGTATCGGAGGTTCCTGCAAATACTCCTTTATTTTGTCAAAGGCCTTCTGACAATCCTCATTCCATTTCACTGTATGACTTTTCTTCAACAACTTGAACATAGGTTCACAGGTGGCTGTGAGATGAGAAATAAATCTGGAAATATAGTTTAACCTTCCCAAGAAGCCACGTACTTCCTTCTCTGTCCTTGGCTTAGGCATTTCCTATATCTCTTTGACCTTAGCCGGGTCCACTTCGATACCTTTTTCACTTACAATAAAACCCAACAGCTTGCCGGATCTCACCCCAAAGGTGCACTTATTCGGATTCAACCTTAGCAAGAACTGCCTCAGTCTCTCGAACAACTTTTCCAGATGAACAAGATGTTCCTCTTCCGTGTCAGACTTAGCAATCATATCGTCTACATATACCTCAATCTCTTTGTGAATCAAGTCATGAAAGAGAGTGACCATGGCGCGCTGATATGTTGCCCCGACATTTTTCAAACCAAATGACATCACTTTATAGCAGAAGGTTCCCCAAGGCGTGATGAATGTTGTCTTCTCCATATCCTCTGGAGCCATCTTAATTTGATTGTAACCCGAAAAGCCATCCATGAACGAAAACACATTGGAATGAGCAGTGTTATCGACCAACACATCAATATGCGGCAGAGGGAAATCATCTTTAGGGATGGCCCTGTTCAAATCCCTATAATCCATGCACATCCTGACCTTACCATCTTTCTTGGGCACAGGCACAATATTTGCAATCCATGGCGAATAATTGACAACTTTTAAGAAATTTGCGTCCAACTGCTTCTAGACCTCCTCCTTGATCTTCTTGGACATCTCAGGATGAGTTCTTCGGGGCTTTTGCTTGACAGGAGAAAAACTTTCTTTGAGCGGTAGTCGATGTAGCACTATGTCTGTATCCAACCCAGGCATATCCTCATAAGACTAAGCGAAGATATCAGAATACTCACGGAGTAGCTTGATCAATCTGACCTTTATACCTTCTTCGAGATCTGCCCCTATCTTAACTTCTCTTCTTACCTCTCCTGAGCCAATATTAACCACCTCAATCGAATCTTGATTTAGCTGGATAACCTTCTCCTCTTGTTTCAACAGTCTTGCTAATTCCTCAGGAAGATTACAATCCTCATATGCTTCTTCTTAAGCTTGATAAATAGGAGTATCAAAGTCATAATGAGCCACAGCAGAGTCGTTATCGATAGAATCGATGGTGGAAGTGCATCTGCATGAATGACATTTTTTGCGTTTTTAGTGACAGTGTGTGAAAAGAGAAACATTGCCATTTAAAAAAGAAAAAGAAAAAGGAACGAGATTTTGTATGCAAAAACGTCCTTTATTTCATGATAAACTTGAAAATAAACATGGTGGCCCTACACAAATGATCCACTACACCTTGGGCAGAGCGTAGGAATTATGATATGACAGATGAAAGAAACAAGAAAATTACTCCTCAGCGCTTGAAACTTGGATAACATCCACAAAAGTCCAATTGTTGAGTGTCTGGCCTGGAGTACTCGGACAAATCCAATCTTCAACATTGTAGCCATCAACCCTCTCATCGCCAACAACATTGACATGCCCTTCTTGAGCACAAGGAAGAGAAAACTTCACAGGAGTAGATAAACTGGGTGCTTTGGGAGCTGCACTCTTCTGACCTGGGCTAAAACCAAGACCAAATTTATCAAACTTCGGAATAACGTCCCGCACTTGACCCCAACCTTCAGGGTTACCACCTTCCACTACAGCTTTTGCATCTTTGAGAGAAGACATAACAGTTTCCGATTTCTTTTTCTGCTATGGGAGAGGAAAGTTGACAGCATGGACTGTCTCAAACGCCTGAAACGGAGTTTCGTGTATCTCGCCTTCAACTTCAACATAGCAGAATGATGTCAAATGACTCACAATGTACTCTTCATCTTCGCACACAATTATCACCTTTCCCTCTGTAAGATACTTGAGTTTCTGATGAAGAGTATAAGTAACTGCTCTTGCTCTATGAATCCACGGCCTCCCCAACAAGCAACAGTACGCTGGTTGTATATCCATCACAAAAAAAGTAGTCATGAAGGTGTGAGGACCAACCTTGATTGGTAGCTCCACCTCCCCAAATACCGACCTTCGAGACCCATCAAACGCCTTCACCATCAAATTGCTTGGGTGCAAATCTAGTCCAGAATAATCAATCTTCATCAATGCTGACTTGGGCAATACATTTAAGGATGATCCTGTGTCTACCAAAACCCGGAATAAAGTAGTACCTCTGCACTCCATTGAAATATGCAACGCTTTGTTATGGTCTGGTCCCTCTGGAGGAAGATCAAAATCGGTGAAGCCCAAACCATTCCTGGCAGATATATTAGCGCAAACATTCTCAAATTGATTGACTGTTATCTCATGTGGCACGAACGCATTCTTCAACAACTTCATCAAAGCATTTTTGTGAGGTTCTGAACAAATCAACAGAGATAAGATAGACATCTTAGAAGGAGTATGGCTCAGATGATCAATTATGCTATAATCACTCTATTTGATAATTCACATCAGCTCTTCAACCTCATCGAGAACTGAAGAAGCTTCTGGTATTGGAATTGGTTGAGTCACATTGGCTGGCATAACCCTTGGATTGCCAATCATTACCTGTTGTTTTCCTTTTTCTCTTGCAGAAGCATTAGCCGCATCTTGCACATTGGAAGGACCAAATACTCTCCCGCTTCTAGTCATTCAACCCACACCGGAAAAGTTATGGACTTCCTCTTCATCACCTTCAGCACATTCTTTCTCAGACAAACGATCATTTACTTCCTTCTTCACCCCATGGTAATAAACATCGGCACCGTAATGCCATGGGATGGCCTTCTCACTAGTATACGGCATGGGACCAGGTACCGTAATTATCAGAGGGGGTGCCCTTGATGGGGCAGGAATGCGTGCAGGGGTGTAAGGAATAGATATCACATCAACATATTCTTTAGTAACCTTACGGTAGCTCGGTTTTCTATCAAACTGAAGGGAACCCTCCTTTATCAACAACTAGATACCTGCTTTTAAATCATCACAGCCCTTCGGTTGCTCTCTACACTTGGCACACTTTGAGGTACAACCCGGGAAAATAGAATTGTCAAGCAAATACCTCTTAACAAAGCTCAACGGAGTAGTTACTTGTTCCACATCCATGATTAAATTCAACATTTCACCATTATCATTAATCATGTTAATAACGCCCCCTCCATGCCTAGTGTGATACAGTGGGAAGAACTGACTATTTTTTGGAATGCTGGTTTGCGTTTTGTGTTTGTTTTTGCAAAATGTCGCGGTAAGCAAGAGTCACCACCGTCTTTTATTTTATCCAACAAGGAAAGGAAAAAAGCACAGAAAAATTCCTTTTTCGAGATGTTTCTCGGGTCCGGGGGGTAGATTATAGAAAGGGAAGGTGTTAGCACCCTTTCTATCCGTGGTTATCCACGGGCTCTTAGGTACTTGCTCAAAATGTTTTCAAAATTTGCTTTTCTTTGTGTTTGTGGGTTTGAAGAAGTTTTTGTTTGAAAAGAGTGTAAGTGCGAAAATTTGTTTTGTTTGAAAGAGCAAGTACTCAAGAACCATCTACCTACTCGAAAAAAGAATCAATCTTTGCTAATGTCCTTTAGACAATGCTATCCCACTATTAGTGAGTAGGTAGCACCGTCGTTGGAGTTTTAAGGGTCAATTCGATTAAGAGACGTGCGGTCACTAAAGCAATGTTAGGACGCCTTAGCGGAAACCCTAATGTCTTAGATCATTTTTCCGAGGCAACCGTTTTGAGGAAACTATGATCTTTGGACAAGAGGGCGACCTCTAAAACTTCCTATACTCAATGACCACGTTCGAAGGCAACCAAGTGAGGTGTACCCTAAGAGTGTGCATGTGCGAGTGTGTTGTTTTCAGTTTATTTTAATCTTTGTACATGTCAATGGTTATCTATATTGATTTTAAGTTAAAACATTCGATCTTGTCATGCATTCCCTATTATCAAACATCTAACAGTTTATGAGTTTCGGAAATTAAATTGTGGAAATTAAACTAACTATTACAAGGCGTCGGGTATGTACATCGCCAAAAGCAACCCTTGAAATTAAAATGCAAAAAATAAATAAAGCGGTAAAAATAGTAAAGTCCTAATTATCTATTACATTCCAGGAAACAGATACAATATTGAATAAAAATGGATCGCGTGCGGGAAATTAAATCGGGCGAGTTCTAGGGTTTTGACCCTTTGATTATTAAAGAAAGATTTTTTTTGGTTATTTTGAATTAAAGAAATTAGATCTAAGTTAATTATTAAATTAATAAATTAATTAATTAATTAATGAAAATAAATATTTTTTGGATTTTTGATATTTAAAGAAATAAAAAATAAATTTATTCAATGTTAATAAAACCTAATTGTCTAAGTTAATTTTAATTATTTGCAAAATATATTAAAAGTTATTCCTAATTAAAACTAGATTAATTAAATTAATATTTATTAACAAAAATAAAATGCTGAAAATTAATTTAATAAACAAAATATATTTTTTGGTTTTCAATTTTATGAAGAAAAAGTATTGGTTAATTAATTAGTAAAAATAATAACAATAAATAATTAAAAGAAAATTTTAAAAAAGGAAAGGATTAGGAGGTTGGGCCTGATTAGGGGGTTTATTCAGCAATTTCCATGGCCCATCACCAGCTGGCCTCGTTTGACTTCCCTGATTCTATGCATACGCGTTTACCTTTGCCCATGGTAGACTTTCATTCTGGATCACCAGATCTGGCCTTGGACCATCTGGCGCTTGATTGAGTGAGGATGTATGATAGGCCACGCGCTTGAGTTCACACTGGATGACCTGTTGAAAAATAATAACAAATGCATGGGGGGACCTGGGATTCGAACCCAGGTCCTGTAAGTCATTGCATACGCTCCACTACCACTCAACCATTATGCGTTAGTTGTTAACATATTGGACAATAAATATAATATGGGGAAAAACAATAATATGCCAGAATAAAAAAAAAATAAAACGCGCGAAGTTTGAACCAGCCAACCAGGGGGAGACGCGTCATCGTCTTCTTCCTTCAACCCTGTAATTTACCTGCGGATTTATATCCGCAGCTAAATTCGTATGTGTATCCTAAAATTGTTTCTAGGCCATGAAAACCACCCCCAGGACCATGGTTGTGCTCGTCTACCTCCCCTGGTCACGTTTATGTCCATCAACGACATCAATTTTGCCTGTAAAAGAAATACCCAAAAAGCAAGCTACAAAACACTAGGTTCGGTTATAGGGCTACAATCCAGATAAATGGAATCAAACAATGCCAAAAGCTCAGAAATTTCATAAGCATCATAAATATATCAAAGGTTTGCCAAAAAAATGCAAGAGTGTGGATCCATGAATTCAAACGAAAAGTGGTTTTTTGAGACACTTACAAAGCTTCTGGGCATGTATGAGAGATTTCCAGGGGTTGGTTTTGTTTCAGTGATCGTCCAGCAATTGATTAGTGTGGAGTTTTGCTTCTGAATTGGCCTCCAAGCTCGATTTCAGTTTTGCACTTTTTCCACCTTTTTTCAAGTTTTGTTCTTGGGATTCTTGCAGCCTCTAGGTCTCAAATTCGTGTCCTTGACTTGTATATGTAATAAGCAATGCATTAGGTTAACATTTGTGGATTGAATCCTTGCACATTGATGTCATGGGATTTGATTTGATCCACCATTGAAAACTTGCTTAATTTGCCAAAAATCCAATCTTTTTGCACATGGAATGCTTGATACGAATTTGATCATGATATTGATGGTGATTAGGTCCTGAAAATAGAAAAAGATCTCATGTAATCAAGTTTTGTGATTTTATTTGATTTAAATTGAAATGAAATAATTCAATAAAAAATCAAATAAAATAGAAAATTTGATAAATGGACACAAGGCTGAATCTAGGACACGTGTGTAGTGTGACAAGATCAAATCAAGTGGAAAAGAATGGGCCCATTTGACAAAATTTGAAGTTTTGGGGATAGTTGACTTTTGGCAATGTTGCAAAAATGCCCAACTTCAACAATGCATAACTTCTTCAATTTTGAAATTTTGGAAGTGTTCTTGGACTTTTTAGAAAGCTTGAGATGTAATCTAAAAAACCCTTTTGGTCTCATCTCATTTTGATATTCCATGCTCAAGTTATAAGCTTTGGAAAAAAGGTGTTTTTGTTGACTTTCAAAAATGACCTATAATGTCCAAATTTGTAACTTCTTGTGAGTACATTTTATGATCTTGGGGTATGAATATGGATTGTAGGAAATTTCATCCTCTTCAAAGTGAGATTTGGATGGGTCATTTCTCATAAAGTATGAGAAAGTTATGCTTGGTCAAAGTTGAGTTAACTTTTCCTACAAAACCCTAATTTAGCAACTTTTGAGTCTTGATGCATTTTGAGCAATCCTTGATGAATCATGATCAACCCTTGATCAAATGATGAAATATCCTTCAAAATGAGAATGTTGACAAAAAATCTTGAAGTTTGACTGTATGTAGGTCACAGTTGACTTTTGCCCTAGCACAGTCGATTTTTGGACCCTTTAAGCAATTGACTGAGCAAACTTCCTCTGCAAGGCTTGAAATTTGACATGGATGACCTTGAGGACATATTAGGACATATTTGGATTCAAGGATCTTGATGCAACACAAAACCCTAATTTGGGATTAACTGCCTTAGGAGATAGCTTGACTGTCCAACTCTTGAGCAATCTTGAGCCACTTGGAGATTTTTCTTGCAATGTTTGGAGAAATATGAGAGGGAAATTTTTGGGGTACAACAGCTGCCCCTGTTCAATTTTCTTAAACTTGAGGATATAGATTGGCTTTCGGGCCTTTCGTGATCCGAAGGTGGAAGATGATTAAACACTAGAGTGCCCAGAAATTTGCACTCGCATGAAGTGGTATCAGCCTTGTGGTATCGGGAATGGGCTTACAGATGACAGTTGGAGACTGTTAATAGGTGGTCTAAACTTCGACTGGAAAACGAATTAGGGAGATCTTATCATCGATCTGACTGAACCAGAGGAGGTCTTGGATTAACTTTGGCTGGATAAGAATCAGAAAAATCTTCGAATCAATTTAACTGAACCAGACGAAAGTCTTGGAATAACTTCAACTGGAATACAAATCAGGGAGATCTTCGCATCGATCTGACTGAACCAGAGGAGGTCTTGGATTAACTTTGGCTTGATAAGAATCAGAAAAATCTTCGAATCGATTTAACTGAACCAGACGAAAGTCTTGGAATAACTTCAACTGGAATACGAATCAGGGAGATCTTCGCGTCGATCTGACTGAACCAGAGGAGGTCTTGGATTAACTTTGGTTGGATAAGAATCAGAAAAATCTTCGAATCGATTTAGCTGAACCAGACGAAAGTCTTGGAATAACTTCAACTGGAATAAGAAAAAGGGAGATCTTCGCGTCGATCTGACTGAACCAGAGAAGGTCTTGGATTAACTTTGACTGGATAAGAATCAGAAAAATCTTCGAATCAATTTAACTGAACCAGACGAAAGTCTTGGAATAACTTCAACTGGAATACGAATCAGGGAGATCTTCGCGTCGATCTGACTGAACCAGAGGAGGTCTTGGATTAACTTTGACTGGATAAGAATCAGAAAAATCTTCAAATCGATTTAACTGAACCAGACGAAAATCTTGGAATAACTTCAACTGGAATACGAATCAGGGAGATCTTCGCATCGATCTGACTGAACCAGAGGAGGTCTTGGATTAACTTTGGCTGGATAAGAATCAGAAAAATCTTCGAATCGATTTAGCTGAACAAGACGAAAGTCTTGGAATAACTTCAATTGGAATACGAATCAGGGAGATCTTCGCGTCGATCTGACTAAACCAGAGGAGGTCTTGGATTAACTTTGACTGGATAAGAATCAGAAAAATCTTCGAATCGATTTAACTGAACCAGACGAAAGTCTTGGAATAACTTCAACTGGAATACGAATCAGGGAGATCTTCGCATCGATCTGACTGAACCAGAGGAGGTCTTGGATTAACTTTGGCTGGATAAGAATCAGAAAAATCTTTGAATCGATTTAGCTGAACCAGACGAAAGTCTTGGAATAACTTCAATTGGAATACGAATCAGGGATATCTTCGCGTCAATCTGACTGAACCAGAGGAGGTCTTGGATTAACTTTGGCTGGATAAGAATCAGAAAAATCTTCGAATCGATTTAATTGAACCAGACGACATTCTTCCATAGATGTAGTTTTTCTTTTGAGGGGACTACCAGGTCATATGAGTAGTCAAAGGTATTTACTGATTCGCCTTTCCCTGAAACGGTAAAGAGTCAATCATATGTAATGTCATGATGTATGAAATGCATGATATATCAAGCAATGATGCTCTCAACATAAATGAGATTGAGCTATATGATGTGTGTATGTGCGTATCCTGGTATATGGAAATGTAATGTTTCTAGCTGGGGAAAATAAATCCCGGATAGCTGCTGGAGAATAGAGTTTGAATTCTTCGTTTCCGCTGGGGATGGTGAACGAAGGTGATTGCGAGAATAAACCTGCAGGAGAGGATAACTCTGGTGGGGAATAAACTGATGAGGAGATTACTTTGTGGGGAAGAGATGCTCTGCTGAGGATTCCACTGATAAATTATGTCGAGATGACTTATCGTTACTGGTGATATTGAATCTATTAGGGATTGAATTCTTGTTTGTGAAAGGAAAGGACTCCGCTGGGGATGATATTTCAGTTGCGGCTTCACTGGAGATGACCTGTTAGACTTTAATGGGGATAATCCTTTGAGCTCTGCTGGGAATGATCCTTTGAACTCGGCTGGGGATATTTATTTTTGTACTCCGCTGGGGATAAACTTCCAGAGTCTACTGGGGATGATTCTCCCAACTCCGTTGGGGAAGATTTTTTCAGACTGCGTTGGAACATTTTAACTCCACTGGGGGTATCTTGTATTCTGCCAGGGAACATTCTTATACTCCGCTAGGGAATATTAAGTCTGTCGGGGATATCAATCCTTTCTAGTATTGATGGTAGACAAACTCTGCTTGGGGAAAGCATTGTTGATTCGTTCATAGTTGCAAGTCTCAGCTGGGGGAGAGCTACCATTATTGTCTTACTCTGCGGGGAGTGAAGGCATCTTAGCCATATTCTTCAGCTGAATTTACCCGGTACCTGGTGGAAAGAGCAACTATACAGCTTGGACAATTCTATTTCCCCTGTTTCTGATATTACTAGTAATTCGTCTTTTGTTTCGCAGGTAAATATTTATGAGCAGCAATTAATGTCATATGCATATATCAAAAATGAACATTGGACGTTCTTTGCAAAACAAAACAGATGAAGAAGAACAGTTTGAAATTTCTTTAAAAATGAATTGTATTGATTTTTGAATTTTGGCCTGTAAATAGGCGTTTTTGTACAAGAGGCTGACGTCCTAGTAAGAGAATGCCACCGAACAAATAGAATTTATACAATTTGTGAAGAGAAAACAAAACAGCTATGTGAATAATCCCACTGGGTTCCAACTCTGTTATTGCCTTTATGTCCTCGAGCATCTCATCACTTTGCTACTTGGTTGAAGTTAGATCAGATTGATTAGTGTCTTCCGAGCTTAATAGTTGATACTGAAGTCTGGATGCAAGGTGATCCAATGAGACATAGTGTTACGCTTTGATCCCTAATTTTTTCCTGGACCGCCCTTTCGGGTTTTCAGTCCACCAGGATACCCTTTTTTGCCCAAGCCGCCTTTTCAGGTTTTCGACTTGCCGGGTGTACAGATTTTTCATTTTCATCCCTTATTTTTTCCCGAACTCTTTTGGTTCGCCGGGAAGCCCTTATTTTTGCCTAGGCCAGTCAAACTAGCGGGTCTTTGATTATGCATAGTATCTTTTTACTATGTCTGCATTGACGGGGTGAGGAAGGTCGTCACCATCCATGGTGGTTAGAATCATAGCTCCTCCTGAGAAAATGTTCTTAACCACAAATGGCCCTTCGTAAGTAGGGGTCCATTTTCCCCTGGGATCACCTTAAGGTAGGATAATGCGCTTGATAACCAGGTTCCCAACTTGATACTCTTGTCGTCTGACTTTCTTGTTGAATGCCTTGATCATCCGTTTTTGATACGTCTGACCATGACAAATAGCAGTAAGTCTCTTCTCGTCGATTAAATGCAGCTGATCAAGTCGGGTCTGAATCCAGTCATCTTTGCTCAAACCTGCATCCTTCATGATTCGAAGAGAGGGTATCTGAACTTCAATGGGAAAGACTGCCTTCATGCCATATACCAAGGAGTAGGGTGTTACCCCTGTTGACATCCGTGCTGAGGTACGGTACCCATGGAGAGCAAATGGTAACATCTCGTGCCAGTCTTTGTATGTCACAGTCATCTTCTGCACAATTTTCTTAATGTTCTTATTAGCCGCTTCGACAGCCCCATTCATCTTCGGCCGGTAGGGAGAAGAGTTATGATGTTGTATCTTGAATTGCTCGCAGAGCTCGGTGATCATCTTATTGTTGAGATTGGTACCATTGTTCGTAATGATCCTCTCTGGTACACCGTATCGACAGATCAAATTGTGCCGAATGAACCATGCCACGACGTTCTTGGTTACAGTAGCAAAGGAAGTTGCTTCAACCCACTTCGTAAAGTAATCAATTGCTACCAAGATGAAACGATGCCCGTTGGACGCTGTAGGTCTGTTCTCGCCGATCATATCAATGCCCCACATTGCAAAAGGCCAAGGAGCTTTCAAGACGTTTAGAGGGACTGGAGGTATGTGCACCTTATCCGCATAAACTTGGCACTTGTGACATGTCCGAGAATGCTGATAACAGTCGGCTTCCATTGTGGACCAATAATATCCTGCTCGTTGGATCTTCTTTGCCATGGTGTGTCCACTGGAATGAGTTCCGAAAGTACCTTCATGTAACTCCGCCATGATCTTTTCTGCTTCATTCTTATCCACACAACGCAGTAAGGTCGAATCATGGTTGCGCTTGTAAAGGATGTCATTGCTGATGAAGAACTTTGCTGCGAACCTCCTCAGAAACTTCTTGTCATTAACAGATGCACCCTCGGGGTATTCCTGAGTTTCAAGATACCTTTTTACTTCATGAAACCAAGGTTTATCTGCTACCTCTTCAGTCTCAATATCACAGTAATGCGCAGGTTCGTCCAGTTTTTCAATGATGATCCGGGGAGCTTCGTTGTCCCAATTGACCTTGAACATAGAAGACATCGTAGCTAGCGCGTCCACCAACTGATTCTCTTCCCTAGGGAAGTGTTCAAAGGTTATCTCCTCGAAATGGGGAAGCAACGTCAATACATACTCCTTGTAAGGAATAAGATTCGGGTGTTTCGTATCCCACTCGAATTTGATCTGACTGATCACGAGAGCGGAATCTTTAAAGACACTTAGAAACATAATCCTTAGGTCAATGGCTGCTCGAAGACCCATGATGCACGCTTCATACTCCGCCATGTTGTTGGTGCAGTTGAAACATAGTCGGGCGGTAAACGGAGTATGAGAGACTTTAGGAGATATGATCACAACGCTAATGCCATTACCCAAAGCATTCAAAGCTCCATCAAAGTACATAGACCATCGGGATCCCTCCTCAGGTCCTTCATCCGGTCCAGGTGTCTCACAGTCAGTCACTATCATGATATTCTCGTCCAGGAATTCAAAGTTCATAGACTGGTAATCATCCACTGCCTGATGTGCCAAATGGTCTGCCAACACACTTCCTTTGATTGCCTTTTGGGTCGTGTATTGGATGTCATACTCAGTCAAGATCATCTGCCATCTCGCTATTCTTTCGGACAAGGCAGGCTTTTCGAAGATATACTTGATTGGATCCATCTTTGATATCAATAGAGTAGTGTGAGTCAACATATACTGTCTCAGCCGGCGAGCAGCCCATGCCAAAGCGCAGCAAGTTTTCTCAAGCAACGAGTATCGGGTCTCGCAGTCGGTAAACATTTTGCTAAGGTAATAAATAGCATG
The DNA here is from genome assembly GCA_948472305.1 of Vicia faba. Classification (NCBI taxonomy): domain Eukaryota; kingdom Viridiplantae; phylum Streptophyta; class Magnoliopsida; order Fabales; family Fabaceae; genus Vicia; species Vicia faba. Next base: position 341,224,090 of record OX451739.1, on the reverse strand, counting down.
CTCTTTTCGGCCAGACTCGTCATGCTCACCCAGCACACACCCCTATTGAATTATCGAGTACTATCAAGTATAAGATCAAAGGTCTCCCTTCAACTGGAGGTATCAGAATGGGTGGCTCTTGGAGATACTCTTTAATCCTTTCGAAAGTGACCTGACATTCATCGTTCCAACGTACCACTTTATCTTTCTTCAGTAATTTGAAGATTGGTTCACAAGTAGCAGTCAGGTGTGAGATGAATCGGGCAATGTAATTCAGACGTCCCAGAAAACCTCTGACTTCTTTCTCTGTTTGGGGAGATGGCATCTCCTGTATAGCCTTCACTTTTTCCGGATCCACTTGAATACCTTTGTCGCTTACGACGAAACCCAGCAGTTTACCAGATCTCACCCCGAAGGTACACTTGTTCAGGTTTAACCTCAGTTTGTACATCTTCAACCTGTCAAATAGCTTCTGAAGATGGTCCAGATGTTCTTCTTCAGTTTGAGATCTTACAATCATGTCATCGACGTATACCTCAATCTCATGATGGATCATGGCATGAAACAAAGCAACCATGGCACGCTGATATGTTGCCCCAGCGTTCTTTAGTCCAAAAGGCATGACCTTGTAGCAAAAGGTACCCCACTGAGTAACAAAAGTTGTCTTCTCCATGTCTTCGGGAGCCATTTTAATCTGACTATAACCGGAGAAACCATCCATGAAGGAGAAGACTTTATGTTGAGCGGTGTTGTCAACCAGAACGTCGATATGAGGCAGAGGGAAGTCATCCTTGGGGCTCGCCCTGTTCAAATCCCTATAGTCAACATACATTCGAACCTTACCATCCTTCTTCGGCACAGGAACCACATTGGCCACCCACTGTGGGTAAGAAGTAACTGCTAGAAAACTGGCGTCAAACTGTTTCATCACTTCAGCCTTGATTTTCTCAGACATCTCTGGGTGCACTCGGCGGACCTTCTGTTTCACTGGAGGACAGTCTTCCTTGGTAGGCAATCGGTGAACCACAATATCGGTATCCAACCCAGGCATATCTTCATAAGACCAGGCAAAGATATCAACGTAGTCATGCAGCATCTGAATCAACCGTTGCTTCACACTAAGCTCCAGATTTGCACCGATCCTGACCTTTTTCTTGTCCTCTTTTGTACCCAGATTTACTGATTCCACTGGCTCTTCATGTGGCTGTATAGCCCTCTCTTCCTGAAGTAACAGTCTTGCAAGTTCACCAGGCACTTCGCAATCGTCTTCACCTTCGTCTTCGGCTAAGTTGATCGGACTTTCGAAGTCATAACTGGTAGTAGCAGAGTCGTTACCAGTGAGATCCAGAGTGGATGTAGACCTGTGTACGTGAGTGTGTGTAAAATAGTTGTTTTGCAATATATAATAAAAGAAAAACAAGGAGCGCAAGATTTGAAATGCAAGAAACGTCCAATGCTTTTATTAATGATATATGAAAATGACACAAATAAAGCCCTCACAAATGAAGCCACGGTGCCCCGGGTAAGACACCGGGCTGTAAAGTTTAAAACATTGTCTGTTACAAATTCAAAACAAAAAGTTTCATTACTGGGTAACAAAATAAATAGGGATGAAGTCCTTTGTCGTCCAGTTGCTTAGTCCACCGTCAATAGTAGGATAGATCCAGCTGTCGAACTCATACTCTTCCACATCGTCTTCAATGGCATTCACTCCTGAGTTACTGATGAACACGGGAGGTCTTCCGATCCTTGCATTTCGAACATCCCTTTGAGCTTCTGCAGTGAAACCCAAACCAAACTTGTCAGTCTTCTATGTAAAATCAAGGAGTTGGCCCCAATTTGCACACCCACCTTTCTCGACAACAGCCCGGACATCCTTAAAGGAAGCCATCTTCATAGGAGAATCTTCAACAACAATCTCAGCTGATGCCAGTGTCTGGGGAACCTCTTCAAAATGATGAAATGGGGTCTTAATGAACTCCCCACCCATCTCTACATATCAGAAAGAGTTGAGGTGGTTCACCATGTACTCTTCCTCTCCTTGTACAGTCACAATCTTCCCTTTTACTGGGGACTTCAGCTTCTGGTGGAGCGTGTAGGTTACGGCCCTAGCTTTGTGGATCCATGGGCGACCCAGCAAACAAGAATAAGATGTCTGAATGTCCATCACATAGAATGTAGATGCAAAAACCTGAGAACCGACCTTAATCGGGATATCAACTTCTCCATGCACCATTCTCTTACACCCATCAAAGGCCCTGACGACAATGTTTCTTGGTTTCAACTCCAACCCTTCATAGTCTAACCGGTATAGAGCTTTCTTAGGCAAGACGTTTAATGAGGAACCAATATCCAATAATACATGAGCAAGAGTAGTGCCCCTGCATTCAATGGAGACATGAAGGGCATCATTGTGATTCTTCCCTTTAGCAGTCAAGTCAGCATCAGAGAAACCCAGCCCATTATCAGCAGTCAGACTAGCCACGCAATCTTTAAAATGATCAGCTGATGTCTCTTATGGTACGTGTGCAGTCTTCAGGAATGCAATCAGGGCCTTGGCATGGGCTTCTGAGCATAGCAACAGAGATAACATAGAAATTTTGGACGGGGTTTGCCCCAGCTGTTCAACTACATTATAGTCACTCTTTTTGATGATCTTTAAAATCTCTTCTATCTCTTGTCTAGAAGCTTCAACAGTAATTGTTTTTGGTGCCTCCGTCTGGGCAGGCTCATCAGTGGTCCCTTTGCCCCGAGTATTAGATGACTCAGCAATAGGGGTAAGAACGGGAACTTGAACAGGAATAGCAGAAGGTACACTGGCAGGTGTAATAACAACAGGTTTTCGGGCAGTTGGCAGAGAGATATCAGGTGAGAAAAGTCTCCCGCTGCGGGTGACTTTAGTAGGTCCAACAATATTGCTGACGTCAGTATCAGCATCCAACTCTTGTTTAACTCCATGAAAATAAACATTGGCCCCGTAATGCCAAGGGACAGCTTTATCAGAGGTGTAGGGGATAGGCCCAGGGACAGTGATGATCAATGGTGCGGTTCTTGGAACGGATGTAATTCTAACAGGATTTCTCGAGGAAGCCTTGGAAGAATTGTCGAGAATGGTGATAATAGCAACTTCTTTAGTATGAACTAAGGGAACAACAGTCTTCTCAAACATAATTTCTTTACTATCCATCAGGCGTTGGACGCCTGATTTCAAAAGCGGGCAACCGGTTGGTAAGGTAGAACACATACGGCAACCTTTGTCACAGCCCGGAAATAAACCGGCTAGCAAAATGTTCTTCTTCACAGTCATCAAAGGGGTAACAATTTCCTCCACAGAAACCACAAACGAGTCTTCATCTATAGCATTCACTCCATGCTTGGGCATAGGAGCAGTCACAACATTAGGCGTTTCGGGCGCCTCGAACTCAATCTCCTTAGCATCAATTAAGTCCTGTATTTTGTTCTTCAAAGACCAAAAATCATCTGTATTATGCCCCGGGCTATCAGAGTGAAAAGAACAGCGGGCATTAGGGTTATACTTCGGTGATGTTGTATTTGGATTCTTCGGGGCTTCCCTTGGAATCACTAGATTGGTTTTCAATAACTGTGGTAGAATCTGAGATAAAGTCATGTTGAGATGGGCGAATTTCCTTCAAGGTCTCTCGGTCTTCTGTTGATTGTTGTGCTGAGGAGCACCAGTAGGTCTTGAAATAACAACTGCATTAACAGCTTGGCGGCGTTCAGGTCTATTCTGGCCTTTCGAACTGTAGACAACACTGGACTCTTTCTTAAAAGGCTTTTTCTCGGTGCTTGATGAAGCACCCTTTTGTATCTTACCAGCCTTAATACCAGCCTCAATCCTTTCACCAGTCATAATTAGCTCTGTAAACCCAGACGAAGAGCTTCCAATTATATGGTTGAAAAACGGACCAGACAAGGTCCCCAGAAACATATCCACAAGCTCCCGATCAGCCAAGGGTGGTTGCACTCTTCCGGCGAGGTCCCTCCACTTCTGAGCATAATCTTTGAAACCTTCACCCGTTCCCATTGACATACCCTGGAGTTGGGTACGCGTGGGAGCGAGGTCGGAATTGTATTGGTACTGCCTGTAGAAAGCAGTAGCCAAATCTTCCCAACTGCGGATACGGGCTCCGTCCAACTGGTAAAACCATTCAAGCTGAGTCCCTGAGAGACTGTCTTAAAAGAAGTGGATCCATAGGTTCTTATCAGCGGTGTACGGCTGAATCTTCCTTACATATGACCGGAGGTGCAGCTTCGGACAAGAAACTCCATCATACTTAGAAAAGGCTGGTGCCTTGAACTTGTGGGGAATTACCACCCCAGATGATAGACCCAAATCACCAAAGTCCAGACCAGGCACTTTCTGAACTTCCATCTCACTCAACCGGTCTTCCAGTTGCTTGTATCTATCCTCAGCCAGAGGATACTGGTCTTCGTCGAAGTCCATCTCGTTTTTTGAGACCACAGGGCTAGGAGCCCTTCTTTCCTCTTGACTATCTTTCCCTCCAGATGAGGTGGTCAAATCAACTTCATCCCGTAGCCTGTTTCCAAACCTGTGACCTGTGTTAAACAGGACTGTCCTCTTCTTCTTCTTCTTCTCTTTCAGAATCAGGGTCTTCAGATCTTGCTGACCTTTAGCTAGATTTATGAACAGCTCTTGGAATTGGGCATTCTGGGCCTGTAGGGCCTTGATTGCTTACTCAATTGATGGTTCAGCAGACATGATGAGTGCTGAAATAAACAGCGAAGAAGATAAGAGACTTATAATGGGTACCTGTTATGAAGTGCATGGGATGAAATGCGTATAACATGATTTCAAAGACATCGAGAGATTCAAATTTGTAAACAAGAAATGAAACACACTTTTATTAGATAAACTTTGAAATTCAAATTGTTCAACAAATTGCCCTTAAGGCGCTACAAGAATGGAAATACTGAAAAGTAAATAAAAACTGGAAAGGAAATAATCAAAGGACAATTAGTGCTCCCATGGTCGCTTCTTATCGGTGTGGACATAGTCATTGAGAATTCGCTCGTTCTACAGCTGCCTAGTCAACTTCTGGATCTTCTGCTCTTGCTCGTTAAACTTTTCTCGGTAAGCGTCCTGCTCTTATCTCAGCTGCATCCAAGACCTTTTCAGTGCCCCAATGTCAGTGGGCATGTAAAGGTGGAGGATGGTAGGAAGAACCCCTTCTTCATTAGCAACGTCAACAATGATAGGCAGGACGACTTCATATGGCATACCCAGCTTTTGGGCACAGATACGGACCCATATGAGATATGGCTCCATCGGAAGAGAAGTCTTTGGACCTAGCTCATGTGGATCAGATCTGTGAACTCTATCCCAATCCCTTATGAATCTGCGGCGTTGTTCGTCGCTATCCTCTTGAAAATCAAAGATGATACTAGGCATTAGCAGCTCATGAGGTCCTTCTCTTCTGGCTCTCCCAAACTGATGTAAGGCCAAGCATGGATTATAAGAAATTCCTCCATGGGTTCCTATCAGTGGAACATTGGGGTATTCCCCACAGCGATCAATAATGGCCACCTCGTCCATACCCTTGATAGTCCAGATGATGTCATTATGAGAGAGAGACATAACCCTATAATCTCGGCCCATGCCTTCTTTATTCTTCAGCACTGATTTAGGGAGGTGCGAAATAAACCACCTCGCTAATAATGGAGCACAACACATCAAGGTTCCTCGCTTTCGGGCAGTACGGGCATAAAGCTGATGAAGAATGTCACCCAGGAGAGTGGGTACAGGATCACGAGAGATGGAGATTTTCACCGCATTCACATCAACAAAGGAGTCAGGATTCGGAAACAATACCAGGCCGTATATCAGAAGAGCCAGAATATCTTCGAATGCCTTGAAGTCTAGACTATCCCAGAAATAATTAGCCTTACAAACCAAGAACTTAGTCAGAAAGCCCTTTGCTCTGTTTCTAGTCTCCCAATTAGCCACTACCTCATCCTTTGTCAAATGAAGGGCTGAAGCAATCTCTTCTAGCCTAAGGATCTTCTCCCAACCAATAAACGGGGTCTGCTCCAAAATAGAGATACCGAGCAGATCAGAGAACTCTTCTAAGGTGGGAACCAACTGGTAGTCTTGAAAAGTAAAGCAATGGTACAGTGGATCATAGAACTGGACCAGGACACTCATCATCTGCTCGTCCAATTTGGAGGTGACCAAACTGAGAAGATATCCATGTCTTCTGATGAAGGAGGTAGTATCAGACATCTTTGCAATCAATTCTTTAAGCATGGTGGGAACCTGGACAAAGTTAATCCGGATGGTATTCCTATGCATGGGCATCATGACCTACAAAACAGAACAAAGATGAATCCCTCTTGTCTTTGAAATAGGTTAGTCCAATTCAAGATGTATGCGATGTTATGATGTCATGACGTCATGATAGAAAGCACATCACAAGTTTCCACAAATGGCAAACATGGTAAAGGCACACAAGTCACACAGGGAGCCCTTAGATTTCAGGCTGGCAAGGAGCTTAGGTACTACCCTCTTTCAGTTCAGTTGGTTCAAACCTGTCCTAAAAATAGTAACCAGGTTCTAGAGGATCTCAATATCACTGACTACCCTCGATCGGTCATAATTCCAGTTTAGCAACCTTTTCTTGCGGCCGGAATCATCGCGAGAGTTTAGTCTCAATGAGTGTAGCATACTACTACTATTCTATGGCCAAGTTGGTCAATTTAAAGGTTCTAAGGTCAGTTGGTGCTTAACGACCCCTTAGATGACCCATATTCTCCTCGTTCCAACACAAGGGATATCGGTACAATCTAAAGTGCCACACCAACGTAGTTACTGCTTCAACCGTATCGGTCTACGCCGTAAAATTCCCTCACAGTTTATTGCTACTTACCTAAAGGGTATCCCCCAGATCCGGGTTAGGATCTATAGTAACTCTGATAAAAGCCCAAAAATATAAAGCATACAAGTCAAGCAATTGAAAACATTATGAACTATTCCTAAGGTACACCCCACTTATTAAGCGTCCCCAGCAGAGTCGCCAGTTCTGTGATACGGTGGGAAGAACTGACTGTTTTTTGGAATGCTGGTTTGCGTTTTGCGTTTGTTTTTGCAAAATTTCGCGGTAAGCAAGAGTCGCCACCGTCTTTTATTTTATCCAACAAGGAAAGGAAAAAAGCACAGAAAAATTCCTTTTTCGAGATGTTTCTCGAGTCCGGGGGGTAGATTATAGAAAGGGAAGGTGTTAGCACCCTTTCTATCCGTGGTTATCCACGGGCTCTTAGGTACTTGCTCAAAATGTTTTCAAAATTTGCTTTTCTTTGTGTTTGTGGGTTTGAAGAAGTTTTTGTTTGAAAAGAGTGTAAGTGCGAAAATTTGTTTTGTTTGAAAGAGCAAGTACTCAAGAACCATCTACCTACTCGAAAAAATAATCAATTTGTGCTAATGTCCTTTAGACAATGCTATCTCACTATTAGTGAGTAGGTAGCACCGTCGTTGGAGTTTTAAGGGTCAATTCGATTAAGGGATGTGCGGTCACTAAAGCAATGTTAGGACGCCTTAGCGGTAACCCTAATGTCTTAGATCATTTTTCCGAGGCAACCGTTTCGAGGCAACTATGATCTTTGGACTAGAGGGCGACCTCTAAAACTTCCTATACTCAATTACCACGTTCGAAGGCAACCAAGTGAGGTGTACCCTAAGAGTGCGCATGTGCGAGTGTGTTGTTTTCAGTTTATTTTAATCTTTGTACATGTCAATGGTTATCTATATTGATTTTAAGTTAAAACATTTGATCTTGTCATGCATTCCCTATTATCAAACATCTAACAGTTTATGAATTGCGGAAATTAAATTGCGGAAATTAAACTAACTGTTACAAGGCGTCGGGTATTTACATCGCCAAAAGCAACCCTTGAAATTAAAATGCGAAAAATAAATAAAGCGGTAAAAATAGTAAAGTCCTAATTATCTATTACATTCCAGGAAACAGATACAATATTGAATAAAAATGGATCGCGTGCGGGAAATTAAATCGGGCGAGTTCTAGGGTTTTGACCCTTTGATTATTAAAGAAAGATTTTTTTTGGTTATTTTGAATTAAAGAAATTAGATCTAAGTTAATTATTAAATTAATAAATTAATTAATTAATTAATTAATGAAAATAAATATTTTTTGGATTTTTGATATTTAAAGAAATAAAAAATAAATTTATTCAATGTTAATAAAACCTAATTGTCTAAGTTAATTTTAATTATTTGCAAATTATATTAAAAGTTATTCCTAATTAAAACTAGATTAATTAAATTAATATTTATTAACAAAAATAAAATGCTGAAAATTAATTTAATAAACAAAATATATTTTTTGGTTTTTCATTTTATGAAAAAAAAAGTTTTGATTGGTTAATTAATTAGTAAAAATAATAACAATAAATAATTAAAAGAAAATTAAAAAAAAAGGAAAGGATTAGGAGGTTGGGCCTGATTTGGGGGTTTATTTAGCAATTTCCATGGCCCATCACCAGCTGGCCTCGTTTGACTTCCCTGATTCCATGCATACGTGTTGACCTTTGCCCATGGTAGACTTTCATTCTGAATCACCAGATCTGGCCTTGGGCCATCTGGCGCTTGATTGAGTGAGGCTGTATGATAGGCCACGCGCTTGAGTTTACACTGGATGACCTGTTGAAAAATAATAACAAATGCATGGGGGGACCTGGGATTCGAACACAGGTCATGTAAGTCATTGCATACTCTCCACTACCACTCAACCATTATGCGTTAGTTGTTAACATATTGGACAATAAATATAATATGTGGAAAAACAATAATATGCTAGAATAAAAAAAAAATGCGCGAAGGTTGAACCAGCCAACCAGGGGGAGACGCGTCATCGTCTTCTTCCTTCAACCCTGTATATTTACCTGCGGATTTATATCCGCAGCTAAATTCGTATGTGTATCCTAAAATTGATTCTAGGCCATGAAAACCACCCCCAAGACCATGGTTGTGCCCGTCTACCTCCCCTGGTCATGTTTATGTCCATCAACGACATCAATTTTTCCTGTAAAAGAAATACCCAAAAAGCAAGCTACAAAACCCTAGGTTCGGTTATAGGGCTACAGTCCAGATAAATGGAATCAAACAATGCCAAAAGCTCAGAAATTTCATAAGCATCATAAATATATCAAAGATTTACCAGAAAAATGCAAGAATGTGGATCCATGAATTCAAACGAAAAGTGGTTTTTTGAGACACTTACAAAGCTTCTGGGCGTGTATGAGAGATTTCCAGGGGTTGGTTTTGCTTCAGTGATCGTCCAGCAATTTATTAGTGTAGAGTTTTGCTTCTGAATTAGCCTCCAAGCTCGATTTTAGTTTTGCACTTTTTCCACCTTTTTTCAAGTTTTGTTCTTGGGATTCTTGCAGCCTCTAGGTCTCAAATTCGTGTCCTTGACTTGTATATGTAATAAGCAATGCATTAGGTTAACATTTGTGGATTGAATCCTTGCACATTGATGTCATGGGATTTGATTTGATCCTCCATTGAAAACTTGCTTAATTTGCCAAAAATCCAATCTTTTTGCACATGGAATGCTTGATACGAATTTGATCATGATATTGATGGTGATTAGGTCCTGAAAATAGAAAAAGATCTCATGTAATCAAGTTTTGGGATTTTATTTGATTTAAATTGATTTAAAATGAAATAATTCAATAAAAAATCAAATAAAATAGAAAAATTGATAAATGGATACAAGGCTAAAGATAGGACACGTGTGTAGTGTGACAAGATCAAATCAAGTGGAAAAGAATGGGCCCATTTGACAAAATTTGAAGTTTTGGGGATAGTTGACTTTTGGCAATTTTGCAAAAATTCCCAACTTCAACAATGCATAACTTCTTCAATTTTGAACTTTTGGAAGTTTTATTGGATGTTTTAGAAAGCTTGAGATTTCCTCTAACCAACCCTTTTGGTCTCATCTCATGTTTATATTCCATGCTCCATTTATAAGCTTTGGCAAAAAAGGTGTTTTTGTTGACTTTCAAAAATGACCTATAATGTCCAAATTTGTAACTTCTTGTGAGTACATTTTATGATCTTGGGGTATGAAGATGGATTGTAGGAAATCGCATCCTCTTCAAAATGAGATTTGGATGGGTCATTTATCATAAAGTATGAGAAAGTTATGCTTGGTCAAAGTTGAGTTGACTTTTCCTACAAAACCCTAATTTAGCAACTTTTGAGTCTTGATGAATTTTGAGCAATCCTTGATGAATCATGATCAACCCTTGATCAAATGATGAAATATCCTTAAAAATGAGAATTTTGACAAAACATCTTGAAGTTTGACTGTATGTAGGTCACAATTGACTTTTGCCCTAGCACAGTCGATTTTTGGACCCTTTGAGCAATTGATTGAGCAAACTTCCTTTGCAAGGCTTGAAATTTGACATGGATGACCTTGAGGACATATTAGGACATTGGGGAGCCCTTGAGGTCATTTGGATTCAAGGATATTAATTCAACACAAAACCGTAATTTGGGATTGACTACCTTAGGAGATAACTTGATTGTCCAACTCTTGAGCAATCTTGAGCCACTTGGAGATTTTTCTTGCAATGTTTGGAGAAATATGAGAGGGAAATTTTTGGGGTACAACACCTAGGCATTGGGTTCTGAGTGACATTCATACCAGTTACCGGAGTAAACTCAATTGCTTTAGCGTCCAATAAGTCTTGTACCTTGCACTTCAACGCAAAACAATTGTCCGTGGAATGACCAACTCCTCCTGAATGGAATTCACATCTAGCATTAGCATCATAGTTAACAGGAAGTCTTGTGGGTGGCGGTGGCATATTTCTCAAACTGATCAACTTCAAATCAAGCAGGTGGTGGAGCGCTTCAGTAAGAGTCACTGGCAAGGGATCAAATTTTAGGGGTTGTCTCTGCTGTTGGTTATTATACTGACGTGGAGCATCTTGCTGCCTTTATTGTTGCGGCACTGCATTTGGTCTTTGCTGCGGAGGAGCATTAACAAGAATAGAAACAACATTAATTTGTTGGTGCTGACGATCCTCTCTTCTTCCTTTATTTGAGTAAACTGCACTTGCGTCGCCTTCCCTTTTCTTATGGTAAGCTTTGAATGGTTTCTTACTGCCCCCGGATAAGCCACTAGAACCTCCAACCTGAATTTTTCCCAATTTCAAACCCACTTCAATTCTTTCACCATCCGTAACCAAGTCTGCAAATCCTGCCGAAGTACTTCCTATCATGTGCTCATAGAATGGCCATTGCAGGGTACTCATAAACATACCAATGAGTTCTATATCCATGAGTGGAGGTTAAACCCTCGCAGCCAACTCATGCCACTTCTGAGCGTATTCCTTGAAAGATTCTTTTGGTCCCTGTGACATATTCTATAACTGAGTGCGATTGGGAGCCATATCCATATTGTACTGATAATGTTTGACAAAATCCCGAGCAAGATCATTCCAGCAACGAATATGAGTTTTCTCCAACTTCATGTACCACTCCAGGGATGCCCCAGATAGGCTATCCTGGAAAAAGTGAATCAAAATACCTTGATCCTCAGTATGTACTGACATCTTCCGGAAATAATCAGTTGCATGAGTAATAGGACACGACGTTTCGTTGTACTTTTCAAATGTAGGAGGCTTGAACTTTGGTGGAACTTTCACCCCAGACACCAACCCAAGATCATTAGCATCCATACCAAGGACTCCCTGCCCTTCCACAGCCTTCAGACGCTCTTCCAATAAACGATACTTCATATCCTCAATCTGAACCCCCGGCTCTGAACGCCGCACAGAAAACTGATCTTCATCCTGGTCAAAGTCGAAATCTTGATCCTAATAATTCCGTACACCGCCCTGATTAGCTCTTCTCTTCCCCACAAGACGAGGTCCAGGAGACGGGGGAAACTGCCCTACGTTGCGCACAAAAAGGGTTTCTGGGTATCCCGTGAAAATTTCCAACAGGCTGATCTTGCACATCCCCCAATCCTACAGAAACATCCTGATAAAGCCCTTAATTTTCAGCATCCCCCGGATGGCGGCGCTGGTTGTTGACAATGGAAGCCAGCTCCTCCTATCGGAGATTCACATTGGTGATGACCTCCATGAACTGAGTCATCTGAGTAGCCATATGGGCCCTCATTTCAGCGAGTTTAGCTTGAACCTGTTCCATCTGTCTTGGCAAGTTGTTTCTGGGGGAATACCAATGAGTAGTCGTCTTGAATTCTGAATAAGAAAAGCAGCAGAATAAGAAAACCGTCTTGAGATAACCTGTAATGTTATGAAATGCATGATGTGCATGATATTTTTGTCATTCCCAAGTATCCAAGAGTCCTTTTATTCATCAATCACGGCGTGCAACCATACAAACAAAAGAAAAATGATAACAAGATGAACATTTTAATTATTTACAAACAAAAGAAATGATGTCCAAGTGACTTCGGACAATTAAGAGTAAAATGATAAACAACTAAATACATGTCTTAACAATAAAGCAAAAAGAACTTAATAGTAACAACAAACATTTGGTCCCTTCCAACAACTCTGGGGGTGACCAAACATACTAAAAGTAAATAACAGAACTAAATCTCCGGAACTAAACATGCTTCAAGATGTTGACAGTACTCTTCAAGTCTGGCTTTCTCCTTCAAAAGTTGAGATGCGACTATTTTACTTTCCAGGAACTGATATTCTGCAACACGCTTCTGGGCCACTTCCCTCTCGAGCTGAGCATCTTCGTCTTTGAGCTGTTTTTCTAAGTTCTGAATCTTCTTCCTGTAGTTATTTTCAGATACCTAAAGCTTCCGACACTCTTGCTGAGTCTTACTCAATTCTTCTTCCATTTCAGCATGAGATCTCTTCCTAAAATCGGTTGCATCAGAAGTTTCTCCTTGAGCTTCCTTGAGTTTACGAGCCAAGTTGGCCCTTTCTTAATCTGCCCAATAAAGTTTCATCCCCGCCTCACGGTCTTTTGCACGAAGCTGAATGTTCTCAACATGAACCTGGGTGAACATCTCAGTAGGCACCGTGTTACTCGAAACAACAGGAGGTTGCTCGTATAGAGGAGCCGACCTTGCAAATGGTATCCGTAAGATCTTAACCCTGGCTTTAACCCATTCCATGTAAGGAACCCTAGCAATAGGAACCTTCTTGCCCAAAGCAGTTCTATCCTTTTTGTGAATCCCTTTCCAAGCACTTGTCACTCTTCTCAACATCACAGAATCACTTCCTCTAGCAAAATACACTGACTCAGACACCTTCTCAACCTTTGGCGGTCCATCCATTGCATATCCCAATTGACGATAAGCAAGCACGGGATTATAGTTGATACATCCCTTAGTTCCTATGATGGGGAACATTAGGTAAATCTCCGCAGCTAGTGATAACACTTCGTATTTCCCCGATGTCATAATTCCACCGGATATCAAATGAAGTAAGGTTGAAAAGCCTTGATGACCATCGGAGAGAAATCCTGGTATCCATGAAGGGGCCACTTACTGGTAGATGCAACCTAAACCATTGATACAGCATTGAATGGCATAAACTTACATTACCACCTTTTCCATGCCTGGAGTGAATGGTGTAAAGAGTATCCGCCAAGAGTGTCGGTATCGGGTTCTTGTTTCTAAAAACACAAATAGTCACCAAATCCACAAAGTTTCTCTTGCAAGGGAAGAGGACGATCCCGTATATCATGAGAGCAAATAGAGAACTGAAGTCACTCCAATTTCCTTTCTTTGCCCAGTCTTCAGCTTTCTTCACTAAGAAATCCAAATAAAACCCTGCAATACCCTCACTTGATTTCCAATTGTCTTTCACCTCTTTCCAACTAAAATGAAGAACCTCAGCAATAACTTCAAACTTCAGCTTCTCCGGTACTTGGTCAAAAGGAACTTCATTGGACAACTTGATATTAAGTAGGTACGCGTACTCTTCTAAGGTGGGAACCAGTTGATAATCTTGAAAAGTAAAACACCATAATTCTTTGTCATAAAACTGGAGGAGAGTAATCAAAGCCATCGGGTCAACTAGGGTATTAAGGATTATCAACAAGATGCCATAACTTTTGTTGAAATTACTCAGAACATCACCCTTCAGCTAAGAACTCAACCTCTTCAATTCGGACACATCAATGGTAGGAATATGATAAGAGAAAGTATGCCTGGTAAGCTCTTTAACATGAACTGAATCAAACTCAATTGGAGGAAAACCGGCCATTTCTGATGGAAAGAAGACTCTTGAATGTCCCTGGAAAATGACATACGCATGCTAGTTTTTTTTTTACATCATTTTTTTTAGAAATAAATATGATATGATGTAATATGACAGGATCAAAGTTTCACACTGGATCATGGCTGGACCATTACCGAACAACACCACTCAAGATCACAAGAGAATCTCGAGGCTTCAAAACTATCATGGGAACCTGAGTCACCTTCGCAACACAAAGTCACCAAAAGTACCTGTAAGAAAAAATCTTCCCGCCCCTCTCATGGGTGTAGTCTAGGTCAAGGTAAGGTTAAAATCCAAATCAGAGTACGAGAGCTCGAATGTCGGTATTATCATACGATGACACCTATCCGAACTACCTTTGAAGTCATGGGTCTCATGGTCAGGTCTACAAAGCATCCGCCTCATAGCTGCCATGGCCACTCTATTCTTAGTTCCTATGGAATTCAATCATAGCCTGGGTATGAGACCTTTTACCTCATGGAACAACCCACCCATCAAGAAAATCCAGAAACCAAACAGTTCAGCCAAATCCAGTATGCAGAAAGTAAAGCGCACATAGGATGCAATATAAACAGATAAATATGCAAAGCGGTAAAATAAACACCCAAAAGAAAACAAACAAGAGCTAGGATCGACTCCGGGATGGACCAACAAAAGTTCAATATGTCCCCAGTGAAGTCGCCAGCTGAAACTACGCAGCCGAAACCTGTCATCTGGATGTAATGAAACATCAATGAAGTCGCCACCGAACGTCTTTTATCCCGCCGAAAGGGAAAGGTAAACATCGAGAAAACCTGAAGAGGGAGAAATCACGGTCTTTCGACCGAGAGATCGGGTAAGGGAGTCTGTTACGCGAGGGGAAGGTGTTAGCACCACACACGTCCATAGTACTCTACGGTATCCACTCTTGTTGTCTAATCTAATGGGTATGGTCAAATCCTATGTCTATGGCTTACAATTGAAAAGGGAATGCATGCGAAAGAAAATGAAAACAATGTAGGGAAAATAAAAGTAGTGCTCGGTTGGGCCCTACCCCAATGCCTACGTATCCCTTTTAAGGAATCAGAGCAGTCGTAGTTCGGCTTACATGTTTTGGTTGGTTTGTGTTTTTTAGTTAAGACAACGAAAACAGTCAAGATGGCAAAACATCAAATAAAACAAACAAATGAGATGGCAAAACATCGGGTTAAAAAAAATAACAAAGTAACATGTTAAAGATGGTGAAGCATCGAATGATAAAGCAATACACCTAACGATGATATTAAGAATCAAAGTAGGATAACAAACATGTACGGTGGAGAAACATCGGCTTTAAACAAATGTGCGATGGCGAAACATCGGCTAAGAGATAATAAGGTATCATGGCAAAGATGGTGAAACATCAATAAAACGGATGGCAAAACATCACACCTAATAATGATATTGAGAATCAAAGTAGGATAACAAATATGTGCGATGGCAAAACATCGGCTTCAAACAAGTGTGCGATGGCAAAACATCGGCTAAAAGGTAGTAAAGTATCATGGCAGAGATGGCAAAACATCAATAAATCGGATGACGAAACATCACACCTAAAAATGATATTGAGAATCAAAGTAGGATAACAAACATATGTGATGGCGAAACATCGGCTTCAAACAAGTGTGCGATGGCAAAACATCGGCTAAAAGGTAGCACAGTCATGGCAAAGATGGCGAGACATCAATAAAACGGATGATAAAACATCACACCTAACAATGATATTGAGCATCAAAGTAGGATAACAAACATGTGCGATGGAGAAACATCGATTTCAAGATAACACAGACAAAGTAAGATTGGTTTGTATCTTTTACTTTGAATAAGAGTTTGGGTTCATTAGAAATGTCTTATGATTTGCCAAGAAACAAATTTTTGTTTTAAGATGCAAAATGCAAGGAAAGGGAAAACAACTAAGGGAAACTAACCTAGTGCTACCCCTAGTGTTATCATACAATGGTTGACCCTAAGATTGAGGATAAAGGGAAAGTCCTACCCTATGTTAGCATACATGGATTCCTACCTTAATCAGCATGTCAAAGAAAGCTTAACAAAACTATCCTATAGGGAACATGCAATGAGAGCGAAGTCGTGATCTCAATTTCTAAATTGAGTGACTCATCGATCAACAATTAAAGAGGAAAGGCAATAAACATCCTATAGGGAACATGCACTGAGAGCGAAGTCGTGATCTCAATTTCTAAATTGAGTGACTCATCGATCAACAATTAAAGAAGAAAAGCAATAAATATCCTATAGGGAACATGCACTGAGAGCGAAGTCGTGATCTCAATTTCTAAATTGAGTGACTCATCGATCAACAACACAATACATGCATCAGATAAAAAACCAGAGGGCCTCCTGACATATATCAGCAACAGAGATCCCATCATGCAATCAGAGAATTATACAAAATGAAAATTGGAGAAAGGAAGTAGTACAATACCAAACAGATAATTATCTGTAGCAATCAAGCAAGAATAAAAAAATAACCCTGAGGAACTTCAAGCAAGCTGGCATCAGTAAACAAATTGAGTCAGGAATCTATCAGATATGAACAAGTCCCAGGGGAAATGTATGGCATTCACAATGTATATATATCCTGCATAAACCATCAATCATGTGAAGCACAAAAAAAACAATGCCAGTATAATAGATTGTGTTCCACAAATAAAGTGAAACACAAAAAAGCCTCTAGCCAGAAGTGACAACTTTCTCAGAGTACCTCGCACATTCAACAACCAAGTTAGTATTCCATAAGGTGAAAAAATGAGAACAAACATGATGGCTTTTAGACATGATAAACAAGAAGAAACAAGCATATGCACAGATTACGTCAAGAAAAGTAGGGGAATATTGCTCCTTTCTATCACCATGTTGAATTGACAATTGAATTTCAATCAAGGATCATAAGAGCTTGAGAATATTATGAAAAAAGACCATGAAAGTCAGTAGCAAACACATTTCAATCATGCACAATTGATTCAAACACAACTTTATGAATACAATAGGAGATGAAACCTACATAATGCATTAGATGGTTCAAAATATTCAAACATGAGGCTTCTAAGTGAAATGGTCTGAGCTATCATGGACAAGTCAGAACCAACATTATCATTAGGTTCCCAATTATAGACCTCACTCAAGTTCATTGGCCATCAAACAAATTGCAACAAAACATGCAAACATAATTGGGTACCTTCACTTCAAAATTACACCAAAAATAGAAACAAGGATCCATAATTCAAACCAAAAAAATATTAACATCTTGGAAGTGTTTAGAAGTCAGAATGCAAGCCCTAAGTTCATGAATGATTGGGGAGGAGGCCAAATGAAGTGCAGAGTTTAAGACTAGTTGGCAAAACCACCAAACTAGACAAGTTTTCAAAATTATTTGTGGAAAAATGTCAAACCAAGTCAAGTAATTCAAGAAAAATGGTTTTCAAATTCCCAACACATTCATGAACCATGATCAAGACCTGAAATCCAATAAAAGTCCAAGGCACAAGGGTTTTGAACATGAAACTTGCACCATAAGCAACAAAACCCTAGATTTTGACTTTTAATCCTAAATATTAATTAAATAGGATCAAAACCCAAACAAATCAAACCAAGGTCATGCAAAATATCAAGAAACACTAAATTTCAGGAAATATAGTTTTTCATATATTTTTGAATTAGGAAAAGTCAAGAAAGAAATTAATATTCAAACAATTATGTAATTAACAAATATTCACAGATTAAAATAATATTTAAATCAAAAATTCAGAAGAATGGCCAACCAAAATTATATTCAAATATTAGGGTTAAAAAACACACATCCATGAATTTTTGTGATTTTTTGGATAAAAGGAAAATATTAAAAAGAGAAAAACAAACAATTAATAATAAAATTATTATTTAAAGGCAAGAAAATACAAACCATAACCAAAAATCATGAAATGGTCAAAGTAAAAATATATTCAGATTTTATGATTAGAAACAAGATTACATGATTTTTTTTTGGGAGTTTTTGAATTGATAGAAGTATTAAAATAAAAAAAACAAATATTACAAATAACCTTTTGAAATTAAATTTTTATTCAAAAATAATAAAAATTATGAACCAAAATCAGAATCAATTTTTACATTATTTTTTGAGTCTAGAATATTTTTTGTGGATTTTTTAGGTCAATAGAACTATTAAAATAAAAATTATCTTCAAATAAATAATTAAATAAGCCTATGAATTTTTTAAACCAATCAAATCATTTTAAAAAAATCCAAAAAAAATATGTCAAATACTAGAAAATAAAATTGACATATGGTAATTTTTTTCTGATTTTTGAATGTGTTTTGATCAGAAAACAAAATTAAACAAAATGTTAAATAAAACAAAAATTCAAATAAACCAAAAAATTCAAACAGACCAATCATGATGTGCCACCACATCATCTTCAACCTCTAGACATTCAAAAAAACGCGCGCATATCTCAGGCTTAGGGCTCACTTTCAGATCAACATAACATGCTCAATTTTGCAACATTTTTCATGAAATCAAAGGCAAATCAAAGCTAGCATTTCATACTACAAATTGCAATTGAAATCAAGTCGAATCATCAACCACACTGTCTACAATCAAGCCATGAATATTAATAAAATCACTCTGAACCACGAGTTTCAGAACATCCAATCATGCATAATTCATCAAATTAAATGCTATAAAGCTCCAGACACATTCTATTAACATCACTGAACATGAATCCAAGCTCAAACATCTCAATAAACAAGTGCATCTCAGAAATCGAAGTTTGGAATTATTACCTCAAGGTGAAAAGTGATCTACTGTCTCCTTCACTCCAGATGCAAATAAATGGTGCTAGCTTGATCTACTTGCTTTGCTGAAACAGAATCCACAAATATTTTGAAGAAAAGGCCAAGGAATGGAGAGAATCGAATCAAGTTGCAGAAGAAGAAGGAAAATTTCAGATCTGGAATTCTTGCAAATGGCGCGTTCTTTTTCTCTCTCTTTGCTTGCTTTCACTTATATAGAGTTTGTAGAGAAGGTTAGAAGTGGAAATCTGACTTGTAAACCGTTGGAGGACAGGATTGGGAATTTTGGCCAAAAATGAGGTGCATACTGAATCAGCCTTTTTGCCCGTGCGTTTTCTTGCTTCTCATGCGTTTTGTGAGCCAAATAACTTTAGAATTACATTCCCAAAATTCCAGCTCATGATTACTTGAAATGAGAGAGTGTTGGTGAATTTGCAATTTTAAGCAAGTTTGTCATTTTTTTATTCCAACATGTGCAATACCATATGGGGCACGAAATAGTGAGTGTGATAGGCCTCAACATGTCACAAATTACCAATGGGCTTGATCCGAAGCAAGAGAAATGGCTAAAACTTGAGTTTGCAAGAAATGGCCATTTTGCATATTTGCCAATATTTCTATAAAATGCCCCAAAATTCCAAAACTCATAACTTGCTCATACTTTTGACTTTTGGCACAAATTATTACAATTTTGAAAGGTATTGAAAAGATCTACAAACCCTTAGTTTAGAGTTTTTGCAAATTAATCCATTAAGGTTCTCAAAATTTGGCTTGAAATTCAATAAATTTGGAAAATGACCTATAATTTTGTAACTTCAAAAGACCATAACTCTTGATTCCTTGCCAATTTGAATATGAGACCAAAAGGAGATGAAAGATAATTCTCTTAGCTTTCCAAGCATATTTCATTTGCATATTCTTGATTAAGGCTGAATAAGATATGAAATTTTGAACTTAAGTCCTTATTTTCCAAAATTAGAAACTTTTAGGGTTTCTTCAAGAACAAGTTTCATCCCAAACTCCAATCTCTTTGACCCAATGACCAAAATGGACTTGAAATATGAAAAGTACATCCTTGAATTGATGGTTGGCCAAAAATTCCCTTGGTCAACCTTGACTTTGACTGATCTTGACCAAAATGACCATTTTACCCCTCTGAATCAATTGATCCACTTCCCTTCAAAAATGATGATTAAAACTTCAAACATATGATCTTCAAAACATATAAAGGCCATGTGCAAAGCTTCACTTCAAAATTCTCAAGAAATCTTAATGAAATCTCAAACCCTAGTTTTGTTCAACACATTAGGAGACTGATGAATCATCCTCAAAACTTCAAATCCTCTGGGCATCTTGACCAATTTCTTGTACAATGACCTTTCAAATATCAAAGAAAATGTGGTATCTTCCAAATCAAAACTTGTATATTGATCAATAGTCCTGATCAAGCAAAACCCTACTTTGACTGATGAATCAAAAGAGTGATTCTCTTCTTATAATCAAGAACAAACTTCAATCCTCTGATGATCCAAATAGATGAATAAAGCATCTTGGGATATGCAAAAACTTTTGAGCTTGAAAGATACATAGGTTTAGATAATAAGACTTTTCTTGAGCAATTTGTCAATGCAAACAACCTTCAAGGCTTGAGGGAGACTTGACAACCAAAGTGCTTTGATCCCATCACAATGTATGAATGCAATGCAATATGATATTCATGATGAAACATAAGCCTAAATCAAGAGGGTAAATTTTGGGGTGCAACAAATATCAATAACATTAACACACAACACTAGTACCACAATTCCATCTCCCACCAATCGAGCACACAATTAAATACATCTAATGAAATGGCAGTAACACCAATAATATATAAACCTTTTCACATATCAATTCCATTATGGAATGTCCACTGATCTACATCATCCCCTCGGGCTTCCGATGTTTAACCATTGACCCCTAGCAAGTCACACCGCATAACAAACATGTGTCATATGACGCTTGCACTGCACTACTTTGACCATCTACCTTAAGTCACTAGCTTCATTTTGATTTCCATCAACTATCAGATCTACAAGTTTCACATTTATCTTCAGACTCTCTTTAGTATCCACCAGAAAATCATTGTTCACTTTTCGACATCCTCAACCTTCCACTTTGCAGCGTTAGCTCGCATACCAACTCAAGTCTCTAAACTACTCAATAATTCTTAACTCTTTCATAGCCACTTTTCTATTAGATTCACGTGAAACGGTGAACGACTATCCTCTCGATAAAACGTTAATCACTCCATACCCTATCAAGCTGGCAATATAAGCTTATCCTATCCAATATGATCCCGTCTACTATCAACAAGAGATTGAGGGTGACCAGTTCCTCAATTTTTCAATAGATAGTTGATAACCATAATGAATCATAAACCATCATAACCAAACTATAATATCATTTCTTTAGAACTTATGCTCAAGGTCACCTAAAGCACCAATGCCCAATAATCTCCTTTGAGGTTTACAAATTCTTCCACAACATCCTTCTCATTCGATCTCTTCGATGAGACACCACCGCCTAAATACATTACTGTTGTACCCCAAAATTTGCCCTCTCATTTCTCAAGACATTTCTCACAAAGGGCTCCCAAAACTTCAAGCTTACACAAATATATTTGGACTTTTCAGCATCAAAATTAAAGAGGAAATTACTAAAAAGACAAAACAGATGAAAATGCTCTTTTTGACAAAATTAAAGGAAAAACAAGTTCTTTTCGATTTTGCATCCTTCGATTGGACACTTTGGCTTTGGTTACATCTTTCGTTTGGGTGCTAGACTCCTTTGGGGCAAGTTCATTTCATGCTTCGATTGTGGCATTGGACTCATTTGGGCAAGTTCATTTCCTGTTTCGTTTAAGCACTAGACTTCATTTGAACGTTTGTGCAAATCTTTCGTTTGGCCACATAGCATCTTCCCTGCGTGTTAGCCAAGACTTACAAGGCAGAATTTCCTACCATGTTAACATGCACAAGGCCAAAGTCACCCTTTGAAGAAACTTGTTGCAAGCTTCGACAGGGCACAACTTCCCATTAAATAGCTTCAATTCACAAGGAAAAAAGCTTCCTGATGATGTCCTTAGATTCAGGAGGCCAAAGCCTCTCTTCTACCCTCTTTCGATTACACATCTTGCCTCCTTCAGGCCTCCTTAGTTTTGGGCAATGGCCTTTCTAGTATTGCAAGCTTCGATTGAGCCTCTCATCCCCTGCATGCATCCTTCATTTGGGGTGTGTGAATCCTTCAGCACAAAGTCTTAGTCATGCCTTTCGTTTGGGTGTGTGGCTCCCTCTTTACAAACTTTTGTTTGAGCATATTTGCATAAGGTCACAAGGCAGGGACCTCCTGCATACACTCTTTCATTTGGCCATATGGCCCCTTTTCAGGCAAATTTGAGTGGGCAATATCTCCCTTGGAAATGGCTTCCTTCAACACACAAATTTTACACTATGCCATTGTCTCATGCAAAAGAAGTACCATGATGGTGCATTCGAAGGACTTTCCATACATGTATGGATGTCCCAATCAAATGACATGTTTTGATGACCCATCAAAAGAGCATGTATTTGAACCATTCGAAGGAACCCATGAAGGGCCTGGTCGAAAGACACTTATTTTGCCCCCTTCAAAGGATACCCACATAAGTCATTCGAAGGACACTTCGATTTGAAAAAGAAGTGATTGCTGAAGAGTCTGTTCGAAGGACAAAGCTAGAGGGTCAAGACAAAAGTTTGAGATGCCAAAGGTACTTGTTGACCAAGTCCCATGCGCTGCCAGGTTCAGGCCTGATACACTGGCCATAAAACTCCAAAACTGCTGCACAGCAGTCCTGCAACACTGCCTTATTCCTTGAACTAAAATAGAATATAAACATTGCCCCTCGAAAGCTACAAATATAGCATACCTTTTTTGTTTGAACCTTTTGTTTTCCCTCCTAAAATATCAGCCTTGGCCATCTATAAAAAGGAGACTCCACCACACATGTTAGGGGCGCTTGAAGGATTGCAAGAAAACACTTGTGAAAATTCTCAAAAATTCTCAAACACTTCCCAACATTTTTTCAAACACTTCTAAAAAAACTCAACTCCCTTTTGTACACTAAATGTGAACCTTCGATTCACCCTCCAAGTGACCATCAAACTACCCTTCGACACACTTCTCCAACTACCATACAGTAGGCCTTTGAGTCATTCTATTACTTGTTATAAAAGAAACTTTGATCCACTCACACAACTTCTTTCGATTCAGTGACTTCTTTCACAAAGTGGTAACTGGATTAGCCTCAGGAAGGTCCCAACGAACTCCCATTCTCCACCAAGGAAGGAACTTGCAGTTCCCTTTGATTTAAGAACTTCAAGAGGTAAGTTCCCTTCAAGCTTGAATCTATTCTATTTTTAATATCATGTGCACATGCCAATAAATAAAAATATAGATATTTCATATAGGGAGATAGACCATGTTTTAGATTTCGGTTCTAACTGCCCATATGTTGAAAACTCAACTTTAATTAGTTAGGCTTTGGACTTTGAGACCCATTGGTTTTTATGCTAACCCCTAGACTGTAGTTACGTTTGGATGTTGCACTTTAAGAATTCAAGACAGGTTTATTATACCCTTCGATTGGCTAATTGCACGAGCCTTTCGAATCACAATCTGAGGGCCCAACATGCTTACTATCGAAGGAGTCAGCAAGGAGCCTGTGGCAAAGAATGCACCTCACATTGACTTCAGGCCTCAAACGAAGGACAGAACCTTGCTGCCTTCAGGCCTCAAACGAAGGACAAAACCTTGCTGCCTCCAGGACTCAAATGAAGGATAGAACCTTGCTACCTCCAGGCCTCAAATGAAGGACAGAACCTTGCTGCCTCCAGGCCTCAAACGAAAGACAGAACCTTGCTGACTCCAGGCCCAAATCGAAAGAGGTCAAAAAGTGCAGAATCGAAGGATGATTCTGCCTGAATCGAAGGATCTCACTTTTCTTCTTTTTATTTTTATTTTTTATTTTATCTTTATATTTTCATGCTATTTCAATATGGTTGTAATAGTGTAGAGTTTATTTTTGCATTTTTATTGCTTTTGCATAAATGCTAGTAACTAGGATGAATGGCAAGATAAAAACAACAAGTAGATAACCAAAAGTTTAAAAGATAAAATGCATGCAATCAAACACATTACTCCCACACATGCACCCCTAGGGTAATTCCACTTGTTGCCTCAGAAAAATAGTCATGTCCCTTGAATATAGGCGTTTTAGCAAAGACTCTTGATAAAAGATCGTAGTCCCTCGATGTCCCTCAATGTTGCCTTCGGTAAACGATCTAGTCCCTAAACGACATTGCTAAAACATCTCATAGGTTTCCTTCTATGACTATACAAACGTCCCACGCTCATCCCTTCACATCCAATGATGGGGTTTCTTATCGAATCAATGGTAAGATAGCAACATCTAAAGGAGGAGGAAAAGAAAATTTAAGACCTTTTGAGTAGTTAGGTTGTTCCTAGTTGCTCGCTTGCTCACAACAAAAACATTTCATACACCCACAATTTCACTTTGAAACATTTTTCAAAAGACGAAACACTTTGTACGCATTCTTATAGAGACGAGAACCATTAGAAAGATATTACTTTTCAAAATACTTTCAAAACCCACACCACAAACACATTTTAAAACAAAAAGCAAGTGATCTAGCAAGCAACTAAGAGCCCGCAGATAACTACGTCTGAAATTGGTGTCGAACCTTTGACCCTGTGATATTCAGATTATTCAGCAGATTTATACATCAGTTATCCAGAGGATTGTACAGTTTCTATGTTGAACTTTTGAACCTATGGTTTTGCACTTGCATCATAGCATATTTACCTTTTATAAAAGAAAT
Source organism: Vicia faba (assembly GCA_948472305.1). Lineage (NCBI taxonomy): Eukaryota > Viridiplantae > Streptophyta > Magnoliopsida > Fabales > Fabaceae > Vicia > Vicia faba. The sequence continues at coordinate 341,199,080 of OX451739.1, read as the reverse complement.
GTGTAAAAAAAATGTATGCATGAAAAAGTTAACACACATGTTCTTCATATTTCCAAGGAATCATGATTATGAATATTATGTCGTGTTTGTCTATCTCTTACTGGATCAAAATTGAAATTAAAAGAATGTTGGTTCCTTGAAAATGATTGAACATGGCATTGCATCCACTCATTCACCTCATGAAACTTCATGTATTCATAACAGGTACTCAGAGTGGGGAATTCTTATTCAGACCCGATATTTTCTCTTTAGAATTGTGAACTTCGACTTTTCACTGTGCCGTGATCCAAAAAAGCCACGGAGTGGCTTCGTGGGGAATTGGGTGAAAAAAATAAGATGAGGTTGTTTATCATGGACATACAGGTCTTCGCCCGTGGTCAAAAATCCTTAAGGGGAAAGGATAACCGGTTGAAGACTCAGTTAAGTCAGGTATGGAAGTTCTAAAGACAATGTCAGCAAGGGAAAGAGATCACATATATGGTGTTGCTATAGAAGCTTTCATTCATCCCCAACCTAGGGGAAATTTTTTCCAAATCCTGAGATACATTGTGGGTCTCGCCCAGAACTCCGTGTTCTTAGATTTTCTCATCGGCAACTAGTTTCTGGTCTACGAGTGAAGCCATGAGGCAAAGCTTATCAGCAAAGACAAAGAAGAGCTTGAGAAGCAGGTTGATACAATCTCTATACCTTGTATCTAGTTACTTCCTCGTGTATTTTAAGCTCAATTGATTAAGCTTCATGCTTTGGCTCATCCTCCCACAAATTTCTCCCCTGATTTCGATGCAAATGCTGGATGTGTCTCCCATCCTGGGGCACCAGGTTATGATATTGAAGACTGCAAGAGGTTGAAGTATGAAGTTTGGCACTTGTATGACTTCTTTTCCAAGGTTCATTCCATGTTTGGTAAACCGTTTCAGACTCTTTCTCATCAATTGAGTGCTTCTTCTGTGTAGTAGAAGATAGGGATGCTTATAAGATGAAGAAGCATAAGTTGCCTAGTTCTTGGACATCTGTTGTTGTGTAAAAGGAAAAAACTTCAAAGGTCAAGTTCTACATTCAGAGTTCACCTTCTTCTGTGTAAAAAAAGATCCTTTGGTATGGTCGCTGGAGTTCTCTTCTGTGTAGTAGAAGATGGTTGGCATTTCTTCTTTGTAGTAGAAGATACTTTGTGATGCAGTTTATGGAAGCTTGCTTGATGAAGCGTTCATCACGTCTATTGTAGGAATATCTGATGTGATTACCATGCTGGGGCACCTGGCCATTCAACTAAAGGCCGTAAAGCATTCAAAGATAAGTTGCAAGAATTGCTTGACGCCAAAGTCATCAATTTCAGGCCAGCTAGTCAGATTTTAAGTCTCCTTTAACTCATTGAACGTCAAGACTGCCAGAGCATCGACTGAAGCAATAAGTCCATACGGAGACCTAGTCTCCTCAACATGGAAAATTCAAATTACATTTACATTCTCATTTGTAATCTTTCTTGTTTGGTTCAGTATTTTCTTGTACGCAAAATTTGTTTATTCTTGAATATTAATCATAATGCATCTAATATGTTTCTCTTGAATTAATCCATTCGTATTCACTCACTAATGCTTTTCTTTACTTTTCGATACTTAACTCTTGTTAAATAAAACAAAAACCTCTAGAGGGAGGATGATGAGTAATAAACCAAAGATTTCAAACGGTATGCTTTTGAATAAAAAACCTGCTGACAATGTACAGGCCTTGTTTCAAATTCCTAAACACCGGTGATATAAGGGAGATAGACCCTCGTAAAACCCTTTGAGACTTGAAGTAGGAGTTTCTTTTCTATTAAAAAAAAAACCTCAGATTTAACTCGGGGCAAGGTAGAGTTCAGTTAATCTGATCAAGTGTTCAAAACTCATTAAAAAGTGCACATCAAAGGATATAACAATGGTTATCCATTAAAAGGCCGAGGAAACTCAAAACGGCAATGGTTAATCTTCATCTACTAGAATGAGGCGGGAAAAGATTTTTCAAGACTCTGTTGAGCAGGGGAAAACATGTTGAATACTCTGTTGAGTAAGTAATCAGCCAATTCGAGGCACTCAAGTCGCGATTTGATCCCTCCAAGAATAGTCAAACTGGGACAGTTATGTCGAGATTTGACAAATCTCTTTGAGAATTAATTGATTAGAGGAGAGTCTTTTCAAAATCTAAAAATGCAGGGGCATTCACTCAAGCATGGTTGAAACTGCTTCCAACTCTGGTCAGTCAGGGGTAGTATTCTGAAGTTCATAACACTGGGTTGTTTATCTTGATGGTACAGTTCTACGAAAGTCATCTCGAGGAAATTTTCTTCAAAAGCCTTATAGACTGGGGAAAGAAATTATGCAAGGATATTTTCTTCTCTTCAAGGGTTGATCATATTAAGTGCATGCGCAAGCTAAACAACTCATGAATTTGAAGAGCATGTCAAGAAGTCAGGATCGTTATCCTCGGCTCATCAAAGACTTAAGTCCATTTATTGACGTGTTCCTTCATCAGAAGTCAGGATCATTATCTCCAGTACAAGTTTGGATTGTTATCCTCGATAGGATATGAGCAGTAATGCAAAGATCATTTAAGGTTGTTTACCCGTACAAGACGTGATGGAAATGTCATTTCCTAGGAGGATGCCTCTCTCCAGTAAAAGATCCATTTCTACTTGACAAAAGTCTGTCTGCTAAAGGGTTTCTCTTCCGAGATCTTTATTCCCTAATAAAGAATCCTCATTTCTCTGCAAGAGGAGAATGGTTCTTCTCCCTGGAAATTCAGAAGTTGTTTGAAGTCAAGAAGATTTCTTTTCAGTGGACTTCAATTTATTTTTCCAGCATCTTCTCTAACATCCATTTTTAGTGCCATTTCTCCTCGGAGTTGACATGTTGGAGTTGCAATATTGCATCGCAGTTCTTACCCGATGGTTGGTAGTTCAAATTGTTTATTATTCAATGAGGTTTTCCATTCCAAACAGGGGCATATTGCCACAGTTTCTCTTTTTGCAAGTACTGTTGGTCTTTTATGACAAGAAGCATACCATCAAATGAATCAAAAAAGGTCTGTATGCGACCAACATGAAGATTTATGTAGAATGGGATCCAATTTCCCCAGTGAATGCTCACTTATTCTCAAAATAGAATCATGTACCCCCAATAAAGGCATATTCTCGCCCAAACATAACTCTTTATCTACAATGAAAGTATACCCACGTGTAATCCCCATTGAAGTCAGCACTCTTGATAAGAGTTTGTTTAAGAGTGTGTCCTTTCTAGAGGGCTTATCTTCGAAAAAGTTAATTTTCAACCATATTTTATATGACCTTCTTCTTCAACGCAGGCTACTTTGCTATGAATAATCTGGGAAGAATTACTTCTATGAACTGGATACCTTTGTTATATCCTCTTGAAGTCGATACCATGCGTCTCCTTGGTTGGCATTTATCCTCCTCGTGAGGTTGTCATTCATCGTCTCTATGAAGTTCGTGTCTTTTCTCCTCAGGGGAGTTTACCCCCTATCAAGTATTCTTGAAGAGATGTTTTGATCAGTATGTTTATTATGCCCAGTAGAGCAAGTCTTCAGTTTTTTTGGAATGATATGCATAGAAGAATGTTATTTAGAATTATTTTATCCCCAGTGATGGAGTATTGCTGAAATATTTCCTCAGGGGAGTTCTGAACCTCAAGTTAATGGTTCAAAGATGCCCTTTTTTTCCTCAAGTGAAGATTGTTACCCTCGACGGTAGTATTCCCTATATGGCCTGGGTAGAATTATTTTATTCAAGAATTTCTGCGATTCCTCAGTCAAAGTCACTTTTATCGAGTTATAACATCAAAAGGCCCCTGTTCCCAGCAAGATTATCTTTATCATTTGAAATAAATGTTGGATTTTTTCTCTAGGAAGCGGGGAGTTGGAATAGAGCTTAAAATTCCCCCTAAACTGCAATTTATTATTTCAGTATTTTCCCTAGTGAAGGCATACTCTCGCCTGAGTATTCCTCCTTCTCAGTATAGTTTATTTCTTTCCAGGTTTCTCGGAAGAGTCGTTTTATTCACCAACCAGAGATTCTTGATATACTCCCCTTGACATCGATATTCTACGGCTTCCCCAATGAGGTTTGTACACATCCTACCCATGAAGTATGTATTCTCCTACTCGGTGAGGGATGCACTCCCCCTCTCTCCAATGCGGCTTGCCTATATCAGAGTTCTTAAAGAGACTCATGTTTACCTACTGGAGATTCTAGTTTGTTATCCTCATGAGGACGACCATCATCCGCAATGAAATGATTTCTGCTCCCCAGTATAAAAATCCTTTCCAGTTTGAATTTTGTAGAGATGGCTACACCTAGTGCAATGCGTATCGTTGATGTTTCCATCTAAAGTTTTTTGTGGCTCCCCAGTGTAAGAGGTAGTCTTTGTCCCCAGTCAAAGTCGAATTTCGAGAACCTGTCGGAGTAAGGTACCCATTATTCCCCAGTGGAGCGAGTTTTCTTTCCCTAGTGGAGCAGGTGTCATATCTCTCCAGTGTGGTGTACATGGGAGAACTAGTCATAACTCGTTTCCCATTGATAAAAGATTTTGTTGAGATATCACCAGTGGAGTTTTTGTCCCAAGATGTTTGTTTCTTCCCCAAGTGAAGGCTTTTTACCCCCCAACAGTGTTATCCCCAGTGTGGTCTGAGTAGAATTCTTTTTATTTAAAGATTTCTATATTCCCCAGTAGAAGCTATCTTCGTCAAGGGATTTTACGTGAGAAATTTTCCATCCCCAACGAAGCTCTTCTCTTCCTAACATAAGACAAAGAATTTGTTCCCCCAAGAAATTGGGAGTTTGATCAGGATTCGAGATTTCTTTGAACTGCAATTTATTTTTGCAGTATCCTCTCAAGGAAGTTAGTTCCCTATTGATATCGATCATTAGAGAGTGGGTGGTACCGAATCTCGGTTCCCCATTGAAGTTCAGATTACCTTTCTTCTGTAGAAGATCAGATGTGCAAGAATAATCATTCAGAAGTTTATTGTCTTCTCAGCAGCCGATTATTGACTTGTTTCCCCTAGTGCATTGCTAAACACGAATCATTACATTGCATCTACCAAAACGTGTAGAATTTCTATTGTATGGAGCATTACACTATAAAAATAAATTCAAACATGCATGAGTATAAGCCAATTATGTTTACCTGTGGTGACTAAATTGTTACGCGCTCAGATTTTAATTATCTCCACGAGAAGCTTAGGATGATTATATTCTATTTCCCCAGTGGAGTCTGTTTGACTTACCACCAGTCGGGTCTTTGCTATGTCTCCATGTCCCCAATGAGTCATATTTTTCTCTTGCCCTTGCAAGCCTTTGGTTATTTTACTCGTGTTTACTTTGCCGCTAGAGTGCGAGTAAGAGTTGGTGTATAACCTTTCTTATTTCTCAAGTATTTGAGTATCCATACTTGGTGTGTGGTAATTCAGATAATTGCCACTCTTGAAGAATTACACCCAGCTTTTGGCCTGAAGGATTTTGTAGTCCTTGCGTATTGGTAACTCTTAAAGTCCAACATGTGTTGGCAATCCTTGTTTAGAGTCTCTGTAGTTGGTCTCTTTTTCTAATCACAAGTCCGCCTTCAACCGGCATTATGTTTGGGTTCAATACATATGGGAATCCCCAGTAAGTTTGTGTTTTGTGCTTGCTCTTGCAAGCCTTTGGTTATTTTACCTGTGTTTGCTTTGCCGTTAGAGTGCGAGTAAGAGTTGGTGTATAGAATTTCTTGCTTCTTAAGTATTTGAGTATCCATACTTGGTGTGTGGTAATTCAAATAATTGCCACTCTTAAAGAATTATACCCGGCCTTTGGCCTGAAGGATTTTGTATTTCTTGCATGTTCGCAACTCTTAAAGCCCGGTATATGTTGGCAATCCCTGTTTAGAATCCCAACAATTGGTCTCTCTTTTCCATTCACAAGTTCGTCTTCACCCTACGTTCTCTTTTCTTTGATAAGTTCGCCTTCATTCGGTGATCTTTCTGGTTGAGTCCGTTGTGTTAGGTCTCTTCCTCTTTTGATATCTTTGGTTGAAATCGTTGTTATATTTCATCCTTCCTCAATATATTTGGTCGAAATCACTTTGTTAGATCTCTTCCATCTTCGATATCTTCAGTCGAGTCCGTTGTGTTAGGTCTCTTCCTTCTTTGATATATTTTGCCGAGTCCGCTGTGTTAGGTCTCTTACTTCTTTGATATCTTTAGTTTAAGTAGATGTGTTAGACTTCTTCCTTACTTGATATATCAGATCAAGATCGTTGTGTTAGATCTCTTCCATCTTCGATATCTTCGGTCGAGTCTGCTGTGTTAGGTCTCTTCCTTCTTTGATATCTTTGGTTGAAGTTGTTGTGTTATACTTCTTCCTTCCTTGATATATTTGGTCGAGATCGCTGTGTTAGATCTCTTCCATCTTCGATATCTCCAGTCGAGTCCACTGTGTTAGGACTCTTCCTTCTTTGATATCTTTGGTTGAATTCGTTGTGTTAGACTTATTCCTTCCTTGATATATCAGGTCGAGATCGCTGTGTTAGATCTCTTCCATCTTCGATATCTTCGGTCGAGTCCGATGTGTTAGGTCTCTTCCTTCTTTGATATCTTTGGTCGAAATCGCTGTGTTTGATTTCATCCTTCCTTGATATATCTGGTCGAGGTCACTTTGTTAGATCTCTTTCATCTCTGATATCTTCAGTCGAGTCCGCTGTGTTAGGTCTCTTCCTTCTTTGATATCTTTGGTTGAAATCGCTGTGTTATATTTCATCCTCCCTCGATATATCCGGTCAAGATCACTTTGTTATATCTCTTCCATCTCTGATATATCGGTCGAGTCTGTTGTGTTAGGTCTCTTCCTTCTTTGATATCTTTGGTTGAAGTTGTTGTGTTAAATTTCTTCCTTCCTTGATATATCTCTAGTCGAGATCACTTTGTTAGATCTCTTCCATATCTGATATCTTCGGTCGAGTCTATTGTGTTAGGTCTCTTCCTGCTTTGATATCTTTGTTCGAGTCTGTTGTGTTAGGTCTCTTCCATATCTGATATCTTCGGTCGAGTCCGCTGTGTTAGGTCTCTTTCTTCTTTGATATCTTTGGTCGATTCCGTTGTGTTAGGTCTCTTCCTTCTTTGATATCTTTGGTTGAAGTCGTTGTGTTAGACTTCTTCCTTCCTTGATATATCTGGTCGAGATCATTATGCTAGATCTCTTCCATCTTCGATATCTTCGGTCGAGTCCGCTGTGTTAGGTCTCTTCCTTCTTTGATATCTTTGGTTAAATTTGATGTGTTAGACTTCTTCCTTCCTTGATATATCAGGTCGAGATTGCTCTGTTAGATCTCTTCCATCTTTAATATCTTCGGTCGAGTCCTCTGTGTTAGGTTTCTTCCTTCTTTGATATGTTTGGTCGAAATCGTTGTGTTAGATTTCATCCTTCCTTAATATATCTAGTCGAGGTCACTTTGTTAGATCTCTTCCATCCCCGATATCTTCGGTCGAGTCCGTTGTGTTAGGTCTCTTCCTTCTTTGATATCTTTGGTTGAAATCATTGTGTTAGATTTCATCCTCCCTCGATATATCCGGTCGAGATCACTTTATTTGATCTCTTCCTTCTTCGATATCTTCGGTCGAGTCCATTGTGTTAGGTCTCTTCCTTCTTCGATATCTCCGGTTGAATCGATGTGTTAGATTTCCTCCTTACTTGATATATCTGGTCGAGGTCATTTTGTTGAATCTTTTTCATTTCTAGTATCTTCGGTTGAGTCTGTTGTGTTAAGTCTCTTCCTTCTTTGATATCTTCCGTATGTCTGCTACTGACTCAGGCGTATATCTTTAATATCCTTCTCGTATGTGTTCGCTACCAACCCCAAACATGTATTTTCAATATCTTTCTTGTCATATATTTGCTGCTAACTCCGGACAGATGTTCCTTGATAACCATGTTCTCTTTTGTGTATCTAACCCTGGTCTGACATACATTTATCCCCGATAACCCCTTTCGCTCAAAAAGCAAAAAAACAGAAAACAAAAATATATAATAGTACCTGACTGGCTTCGGAGTTCAAATTTCTGGGTTCTTTTAGTATTTAATCTTCTTCCACCTCGAATTTTCGAAAGGAATCCACCATTCTCACCTTCAGGTTAAAGGCAATTAAAGAGGGATAGTTGTTACACCCCAAAATTTTCCCTCCTAATTTCTTTTATTTGGCTTAGACTTTTTCATTCATCTGCATATATTTCATTACGTCACTAACATGGCATACATTTCATTCAATAGAATACCCTGAGGTTTAAAAGTTCAGTGATCATGTTTTCTATATACTTCAAGCCTTATCTTCTACAAGATTCATCAGGGGCATGGACTTCGATGAGACAAGATAATTTGGAATTTGAAGTTAGGGTCTCTAGTTAATTTGAATCTATCATTGAGGTTTGGAATTGAAGACTTGTCAAGATAATCCAAGTTTCTTAAAGTACAAGTAATTCATTCATGGTCTATTTCTAAATCAAGGACTAAATCACAAATTCCAATTCAAATTTGCAAGGCATGTGCATTCAAGGTCCATTTAAGTGTTTATTTTGATTCAAGTTTGGCAAATGGTTACACATTCTAAGGATGCAATATTCGTTCATGATTACGATAAATTTCAAGGCATAGCTCGAGTTTCATTCAAAATTTCAAGGCGAGTGTCCAAGTTTGAAACAAGACAAAGCCATCTTTCAAGTTACTTCAGGAAGTATGTGGATTAGGGTTGTGAGTTGTCAAGGTTTATGTTCTATCATGGTGGAGTTTTGTTAATATTCAACTGAATATCATGGGGCTTTCAAGTCAAGGCTATCTTCCATATTCCCATATTCATTCTCCAGGTTTCCTCAAGGCTTTATTGTTGTGTTAAGACCACTGTTGAACCATAATACAAGGTGATGAGTTTGAAGGTCTATTATGCTCAAGGCGTCATTATTCAAATGCTTGTTGCTTGATACACAAGTTTGGTTTAGATTGAGTAATTGAATTGAATTAGGTATTCGTTGAAGTTGTAATTTGATTGGAATTCATTCATTAAGATTTGAAGAGGATTTGGAGTGAATAAAAGTTCTTAAATATTTGTGTGGGATTTCTTAGAATTCAAGTTACAAGTATAAAAAGGCATGTATCAAATTCACTTGTTTCATACAACAATCAAAGTGTCATCCAAATAGTCATTCAAGAAATCATTAAAGATTCAAGTCTCTTCTTGATTACCTTGCAAGTATTTTGGATTCGTGTCATGATTATTTGAATTCATACAAAGGCGTTTAAAGGAAATATTGGAGGAAAGGAATTTGGAAGTTCAAAATCAATTTGAAAGTTCAAGATTATAAATGAATCACATCATCCAATTTTCAAGTTACAATTCATTGAGGCTTCCATTTATCCAAGTTTCTAATACATTACAAAATGCGCAAGGAACATCATAAAATCATTACAAATAAAGGGCTTCACATTAAAAGTCATAAAAAAAATCCTAAATCTAGTTCTTCAATCATCTTCATGCCTTCAAACTCCATGATACCCAAACTTGACATAATGATCCCTAAACTATAAGAGAAGCCATGTGTTGTACCCCAAAATTTTCCCTCTCATTTTACTCAAAACATGCTCATTGAAGTCCTTAACTTGCTCAAGGATGCCAAAGAACTAACCAGAAAAATGCTCTCTTAAGACAATGAACCTCAAACTAGGGTTTCCATTTTCATCAAGAGGGGTGAACTACATAGGTCTCAAATCTTTTCCATGGTATTAATATGTTCTCAAGACCATCTATGTCAACTTTCATGCCTTGCACAAGAAGTTTGCTCAGTCAACTGCCCAAATGCCTAAAAATCAACTGAACTAGGTCAAGAGTCAATTATGGCCCACATATAGTCAAACTTCAAGATTTTTGGTCAACATCAACATTTTGAAGTAACATCCATCATTTGATAAATTGTTGATCATGATCCCTCAATAAATGCCCCAAATTCATCAGAACTCAAAAGTTGTTAAATTAGGGCTTTTATAGGAAAAGTAAACCAAACTTTGACCAGGCATAACTTTTTCATACTTTATTAGAAATTTCCTATCCAAGGCTCACTTTGAATAGGATTCAATTCCCTACAACTCATCTTCATCCCTCAAGTTCAATAAATTCACTCGTGAAAAGATATAAATTCAAACATTATAGGTCATTTGAAAAAGTCAACAAAAACACCTTTTGGGTCAAAGATTCTTACATGAACATGGAAGATCCAAGTTAGATGAAACCATAAGGGTTGTTTGGAGGACATCCTAAGCTTTCTAAAAAGTCCAAGAACACCCTCTTAGGGTTAAAATTGAGGGAGATATGTATTGTCAAAGTTGACCAATTTTTGGAAATGTGCACGAAGTCAACATTGATCAAAATGACTTTTTTTTCCAAATGGACCCATGTTTTCTTGTTTGAAACTTGTTCCTAAGATGGCCCACGAACCATGAGCTTATACACCTATTATTTTATTATTTTTATTATTTATTTTGATTTTTTATCCATTTAAATCAAAATAAAACAATTTAAATAGCAAAATAATCAAATAAAATCAAAAGATTTGATTTTATGAGCATATTATGAGTCCATGAACAGCTAGCAAATCAAAAAATTCATGCAAGAGCTAATTGATTGGAAAAGATCTTAATTTGGTCTATTTTGGAAACAAATCATACAAGACAAAGAATGAAATCAAATCTCCATAATTTGCAAAGATATGATTAGTTTTTATTGACCTAATGCATTCCAATATAAGGACATAATATTCTCAAGGCAAAAAAAGAGGGTTTGGGGTCGTGAAACAAAGGAAGAAGTTGCAAATTTTGGAAGAAAAAGTGCAGACCAGATTTTCTTCCATAGACCAATTCAAACCGTTTCAAAGCCAACAATCTGTTCCTGGACGTGCTCTGAAGCTATTCTAATCATCCTCAAGGCCAAAAACATCAAGAATCATGCCCTTACAGTACCACGGTTTGCATATTTTTCTCAAACTCGAATTTATTGATTTACCCATTATAAACTTGTTTTAATCACATATCCACGCTTGTTATCATATTTGCATTGTTTCTGGATGGTTTAATCTGAGTTCAAGTGCAGGAATGACACGACGCCATTGTTAGGATTTTAAGGTCCCAAATTGGGGACTCTCCGTAGAGGAGAAATTAGACCAAATTATAGATACCAATGAACTCAGGGCGTGATTTGCAACTGATCTATGCCTTTGGTTTTGATTTATCTTGCTTGTATTATTTTTTTGAATCTTGCAGGGATGTAGCTACGAACAAAAACTATCATTATAGCCTTTAGTGAAGGTTTTATCCGTAGGTAAAAGCTGATAACAAAAACAACAGTTATGAGGAAGAATACAAGATGTGGTAGCACACTATTGGCCCATTTGAAATTGGCGCGTGTTTCTGGGCAAGGCACTTTATTTCCATTATATGTTATTCATTTTATTATATCTACATATGTTCCAGCTAGCACAGATGGTTGAGGAGCGTGCCTATGAAGCAAACGTCCTGGGTTTGATCCTAGGCATGTGCTTCTATTATTTTTCCTAATAACTTCTTGCAGATTCCACGTTACTATCATAAGCGCGCTCACCATAGGCTTCCAATTCCTCATCATTGGATCATCTCCATCCCAGATCTAATGCCTCAAGCATGGAGGCGCGTGGTGGACCTTCTTGGCCAACGTCTCACTGGAGAAAACGTAAGCTTTGGGCCAGCTATGCTGGGCCTGGAAATTTCAAACAATGCACCTCTTAGATTGCTACTTCACCAGGCCAAGTTTAATTTTTCTTTTTAATTCCTTTATTTATTTTAATTGTTTGTTTAATTATTTTTACAAAAACCAAATCATATTTTTATTAAATCAAAAAAATCAAAAAGACATTAAAATCAGATTTTTTCATAAATATTCTATTTCATTAAATTAATTAGATTAATTTAATTAGGGCAATTTAAATTCTTATTTTCATAATTAAAATCAACTAGAAAATTAGGGTTAATTTGCAATTTAATTTTTTTCTCAATCAAAAAATAACAAAAATATTTTTTGTGATTCCCTTTGAATTTAAACTTTGATTCCCGTATTCAATTCTCGCGCGTAATATTTTATATTTTATTTTCCAATTATTGTATTTGCGTCGGGTTTATAATAGTTTTTAATTAGGGTTTACCGCATATTATTTACTGTTTAATCCCCGGTTTTTGGTTATGTAAACCCCTTCCCGAGGCCTTGTAATAGCGTAAGACTCTTTTATTTTCTCACTTTTATTTTATATGCTTGTATATAATTGTTAGCAACCTAGGTTTGTATGCTTAATCAATTAAATAGATTATTTAATTACAAGATAAATATCTAAAAACAAACACGGTTGCGCACTTGCACCCTTAGGGTATGCCTCACTTGGTTGCCTCGGAAAACGATCGTCATGTCCCTCGAACATAGGGATATCTTAGCAAAGACCCTCGGTATAAAAGTCATCATAAAAGATAATGGTCCCTTATTGTCCCTCGAGTTGCCTACAAGAAATGATCTGGTCCCTCGATGTTGCCTACAAATATATGATGACGGTCCCTTCGAAATGCTAAGGTATCCTTACATGTTGCCTTCAATGATCATAACATCCCTTTCGAATGTCCCTTGAAACTCCAACGATGGAGCTACCTACTCCTTAATAGTAGGATAACACTATCTAAAGGAAACGAGAAAGCGAACAACCTTTTTCGAGTAGGTAGAAATCTTAAGTACTTGCTCAAAATAAAAAAAAACTTTTCACACAAACACTTTTCAAAACAGTTTTCAAAATAACTTCGTCACACTCTTGAGGACCGATACAAGGGTTATCACGAAGTAAACAAAAATTTTCAAAACACAAGCACAAAAGCAATTTAAAAATGAGCAAGTACCTAAGAGCCTGTGGAAAATCGCGGATAGAAAGGGTGCTAACACCTTCCCTTTCTATAACCTACCCCCCGTACTCAGAAATATCTCGAAAAAAGGTTTTTTCTATTCTTTTTCCTTTTCCTTTGTTGGATGAAATAAAAGTTGGTGGCGACTCTTGCTTACCGCAACATTTGCGAATACAAAATGCAAACCAATATTAACTGTCAGTTCGGCCACCGTATCACAGAACTGGCGACTCTGCTGGGGAATATGAAAAGTGGGGTAAACCTTAGGATCTAGATCATTTTTAAATTACTTTCTTGTTTGTTTTGCCTGCTTTATCTTTAAGGGTTTTTGCTTGGGTATTGTTGAAGATCCTACACCCGGATCTGGGGGCACTTTTTAGGTAAACAGCAATAGATCGTGGAGACTGTACGGCATAGACTGATATGATTTAAGTAATGGTTGTGTTGGTGTGACACTTTGGTTGGTACCGGTATCCTTCGTGTGGAAACAAGGAGAATACAGGGTCGCCGCATGGTGTCGTGAAGCACTAACGGACCTTAGAACCTTAGTTGAACAAACTTGGCCATTAGAAAGTAGTGAGATAGCCGGCTTCAGTATAAAGCTGAGGATTGGTTGATACTCGATGCTACAATCATTGAGATCAGGCTTTCGGGATATTTCGGCCGCAAGAAAAGATTGCCTGAGCTGAAACAATGCCCGATAAAGGATGATCAATGATAGTGAGAATCCTTAGAACCCGGTTACTTTTCTAAGACAGGTTGAGCCAACTAAACTTCAAGAGGGTACTTACCTATGGAATCCATGCAAGCCTAAACCTAAGGCTACTTGTGTGACTTATTTTCTTTCTTTGCCTAATAATTTGAACTTATTGTAGGGCTTTGTTTGTATTCCTTGCAGGACCTTGTTTGTATAAATCCAATAAATTGGTTTCTTACCCTGCATTTTTGCTTGATGAATAGCATACACATTATAGTATCATAACATGACATATATACTAACCATTTCAAGGATCTCTAGGGCATGTGATGCAGGTTATGATGAACCAGGCGTCTAGAAAGGGGCAAGGGGATTTATTTTCCTCTAGCCAATTTCGTTAAAAGATCAAAACACGACAACTTGAGTGAGGGGATATGGCCCACTTGATATGGTGAGCTTAACTCTTGTAGAAGGACTTTCAACGATACAAAGTTCTTCAATCAAAACTGCAAAATTTCAACTCCTGACATTTCTTATTTACCTCTTGAGATCCTTGAAAACATTGCATACATATGTCATACACATCATTGCATAACAGGTACCATAACAGGTTTCTCATCTTCTTCGTTGTTTATTTCAGCAGTAATGTCTTCTGAACAAAGCATCGAGGATCTACAGGCACAAAATTCCCAATTTCAGCAAATGTTCGTAGCCTTAGCTAAGGGGAAGGAAGATCTGAAGGCCCTTATTCTGAAGGAGAAAAAGAAGAAGAAGAAGAAGAAGAAGAAGAAGACCATCAGTGTCCTAAATCTGGGCAGCAGATTTAGGGGACCATTGAAGGAAATGGTTGATCTGACCTCTTCATCCAAAGAAGGGGAGAACCAAGAGGGCGATACAACGGGGGAAGACCCTAGTTCGAGAGTTTCTGAGGATGACATAGACTACAATGATGAGTAGTATCCTCCCACTGAGGATAGATACAAGAAGTTAGAGGATCGGTTGAGCATTATGGAGATCCAGAGAATATCCGGGTTGGATTTTGAAGAGTTGGGATTAGTGTCGGGGGTAGTCATCCCACAAAAGTTTAAAGCTCCGGTTTTCGTAAAGTATGATGGGGTGTCTTGTCCCAAGCTTCATCTTCGTTCCTATGTGAGGAAGATTCAGCCTCACACCGCTGATAGGAACTTATGGGTCCATTTCTTTCAGGACAGTCTGTCTGGGACTCAGCTTGAATGGTTCTATCAATTGGAGGGAACCAATGTCCGTAACTGGGAAGATTTGGTTGCTGCTTTTTACAAGCAGTATCAATATAACGCTGACCTTGCCCCTACCCGTACTCAACTCCAGAGTATGTCCATGGGCGCAAGCAAAGGTTTCAAGGACTATGCGCATAAATGGAGAGATCTAGCAGGGATACTCCAACCCCCTTTGTCTGATAGGGAGTTGGTGGATATGTTCCTTGGTACATTGTCTGGTCCATTCTTTAATCACTTGATTGGTAGCTCCTCAGCTGGTTTCACCGAGATGATATTGACTGGAGAAAGAGTAGAAGCTGGGATCCAGAGTGGCAAGATCCAGAAAAATACCTCTTCGAGTATAGAGAAGAAGTCATTTAGTGGCAAGAGGGAAGCCAATGTTGTGCACGGCCAAAAGGGGTGTAGCAAGGCAGACTACCACTAATTTGTGGGGGCAATGCTGATCTCTAATTCGGCATGCGCATAACGACCATAATAACAAAACAATCAGCCAAGGGTGGAAAGACCTCAAAGGCAGTTCACCCAAATCAACATGCCATTGTCACAAGCATTGCAACACATGTTGAAGATGAATCTGATTACCGTGATAAACCATCATCTGAACCCTAAGACTTCTTCTCCTAACTACAACCCGGATGCAAGGCGTGCTTATCATTCTGGTAGCCCAGGGCACGATACTAACGATTGTTGGGCGCTAAAATACAAGATTCAGAATATGATTGACGCCAAGGAGATCGAATTCGACCCTCCTGAGACTCCCAACGTGATCACTACTCCCTTGCCAAAACATGGCTAGGATTGAAAGCATTTTTGTTCATTTGAATTCTCAAGTTGTATTTTCTTTGTTTATTCAAACGATTATTGTCATGTCAAACTTTATTATTTCATTAATGCATTACACATGTTTGTCTTGAATTAATTTGTTTTCATTATGCTTAAAATGCTTTATACTTCCTTTTCGTGATATTCAACTCTCGACTAAAAACTCTAAGCCTTAGAGGGAGGATGACGAAAAAGATACCACAATCTCTACAGTATGCTTTTGAACAGACCCCGCTAACGATGTACAGACGTTGTTTCAAATCTCAAATAGTGGAGTCATAAGGAAGATAATCCCTAGTCAACC
Source organism: Vicia faba (assembly GCA_948472305.1). Lineage (NCBI taxonomy): Eukaryota > Viridiplantae > Streptophyta > Magnoliopsida > Fabales > Fabaceae > Vicia > Vicia faba. Next base: position 341,183,028 of record OX451739.1, on the reverse strand, counting down.
CCTTTGAGCCAAAGAAGTAGAAGTTTTTCTTTCACACAAATTAAAACCCTTAATCATAACCTGGGGCAGGGTAGTTTTCTCAGTTAATTCAGAGGCGCATTCAATCGTAATCTTCCACTTCGCACACAATGAATGACCTCGAAGACGTACCTCTGAATCAGAAGATGGTGATGGTTTAGCATAATCATCAAAGCAGGAAGTCATTAATTTGCAAAAGAAAAGTCCGTTAAGTCAAAACCTATGAAGGAGACTTAAGAAAAAAACTGGGGCATCCCGCTGTCTGTAATTACAAAAAGAAACAGTTCAGGCAAAAGACAGGGATAGTAAAATCAAAAAGAAAGAGGTCCTACAAATCCTAAATAGAAAGAAGGTTACTGTGATGCGGTGGGAGAACTGACTTGAGTTTTTGCGTTTGTGTTTGCAAATGTTGTCGTTAGCAAGAGTCGCCACCGACTTTTCTTTTATCCAAAAGGAAAGGTAAAAAAGCACAGGAAAGACCTTTGAGATGTTTTCTTGAGTTCGGGGGGTAGATTATGAAAAGGGAAGGTGCTAGCACCCTTTTCATCCATGGTTTTCCATGGGCTCTTAGTTACTTGTTTAGATCACTTGCTTTGTTTTGTTTGAAATGGTGTTTGATGTGATTTTGAAAGTATTTTGTAAAAGAGGCCATTCGTTTAGGCAATCTTTGTAATGATTCTCGTTCATAAGAATGTATACAAAGATGTTTGTCTTTTGAAAATGTTTTCAATGTTTTGTAAGATATTTTGAAATGTGTGTGTGTTTGTTTTTGAAAATAGCAAGGATTGTTTTGAAATGGAGCAAGTAACTTAGAAGCTATCTACCTACTCAAATGTCTTTCTTGTGCATTTTTATTCCTTTGACATTGTTGACTTACCATTGATTTGGTAAACAAACCTATCTTTGGATGTAAACAGGACGGGCGTGGGTCATCGTATAGCAATGATAGCAATGTTGCCAAGTATCTTAGCATTTTTGAGGGACCAAGATCATTTTGTTTAGGCAACTTTTGTATAGCGTCATCGAGGGACTATGATCTTATATTTGTTTTGTTTTACCAAGATACTTCGCATGCGTAACATGGCCATTTTATTTTAGGCAACCAAGTGGGAGAAACCCTAAGGGTGCTTGTGTGCAAAGTGTGTCATTTTCATGCTTTTGTCTTGCATTTAGGGTTTTCTATTTTGCTTTGTTTTGTTGTTCTTGTCATGCAAACCCTAATTTACTAATCATGGTATAAAGCAATAAATTGCATAAAATAAACTAAGCTATTACAACAATTTTTATGGGAGGGGGGAATATAAGTTTGAATGCGGATTTTGCACAAATATAAACCTAAATATATTATTACAACCAAATCGAATATTTCGCGAATTAAATAAATATAAGACAAATATTTAAAATGCTATGCAATATGTTCATGTTAAAAATGTTTTATGTCTTATTTTTGTGTAAGAAATATATTTAATTTAAACCCTAAAAATTATAAGGAAAAAAAATATAATAATTCTTTTTGAAAGGGGGGTAAACCCTAGTTTTCAAATTAAAAGAAAATAATGCTTCATGTTTATTATTTTGTACATTTTTGTATAAGAAAATAATAAATAATATTATATGTAAATATTAAAAATTAAATATGTGTAAAAAATAAGTATTTATGAGTATAAATAATATAATAAAAATATTAAGTATTTTTTATTGTATTTACAAACTATTTAAGAAAATAAGTTATATCCTATTCAAATATATTAATTTTTTATGTAAAAATAATAATAAAATAATAAAATAAAATTGTAAAAATAAAGAAATTATTTTTAGGATTTTTTATTATTCAGAAGAAAAAAAATCAAAAGCAATAAATATAGAAATATGAAAAAAATATGAAAAATATAAAAAAATCAGCCAGGGGGTGCAAATAACAAGTCAAGAGGTGCAAATATCAGAAACAAAAAGGCCCAAAGCACAAAAAGCCCAGAGGCGCTTCATCTCTGTCCTTTGGCCAGCTTCATGCGCGCGCTTATGTTCAAACCTGCAACTTGCTTATGCTTGCATAAAAATAAAAACTCATAACATGAAACATGTGGCATTTGAGCTCACGATTCTAACCATATGAATTATGTAATCTAACTCTTAAAGATCAAAGAGAATTTTTGAACCCCTAATTCGTGAACTAATTTTTTCAACATTTTTAATCTTCAAATTCTCTTAGCACAAGTAATATAAATGAAAAGCAATGATATGTACAGCTTTGTCATGATAAGGACTACATTTTTCATTCACAAATCGTGGCTTGAGATTGCCTATTCAGAGAGATAGAGTTTGAAAAAATACCTCCTTCAGCTGGATTCGAGTAGGGAAATATAGGGACTTTAATGGAGGCCTGATGATTGTTTGAGCTTCCTTGAACTTCCCTGAAGCTATTCCAATGCTTATCTTGCTTTGAGGATGGCTGGAACTCTCTGGACAAGTCAAGCTGCAAGCTTCTAAAGTGAAAATGGTAGATGCTGAAACAGGGGTTACAGAACCAGGGTGATGGCTTGCATTGCTTTGGTATGATGTATATAAGGTGTTTGAAATGATTAAACACAAAACGCACGAGCCAAATGAGAGTTGGCTGTGCTTTTGAAGAATCTGAGTGTTTGGGCAGTTTTGTGGAGTTTTCAGTTTGAGAGTGTTTCAGGTTCAATCCAAGAGTGCTATGCCTTGTAACAAGTTTGTATATTTGTATAGAAGGGATACAAAGTCATCCCTTACTAGCTGTGCAAGCTTTGGACCTTTTTGCAACTTTTCTTGCATTTTAAGTAAAGTGAAGTGACCAATCCCATATGCTTGTACTAACTGGCTTGAGAGCTGAAAAGAGTTGGTACACATTGCTTGAGACCTGTAGAAATTGCTTGTACTAAAGGGACAGGTTCAATGCTTAAGATTGACAAAGTTGCAAAAGTTGCCCTTTATGAAAATGGCATTGTGAACTTTTTACCCAAAATGGAAATACATCTTGTGTAAAGGTTCAAAAGCAAAGATAAAGCCTTTGTCAACTGAGTTTGCATTTAATTATGGAGAGTATAGCAAGCTTAGGACCTGTAAAGAAATATACAACCAGCATAGATGTGATTTTCAACTTGATGCTATGTGAAAATGGCTTGAACAAAAGTGAGAAAATGCTAACTTCTCTTCTTCGATTCTCCCTACTCAAAAATGATATTGGAGAGTTCTTGGACATTTTGGAAACTTGAAATTTGCTCTATAATCCATCTTTAAAAGGAAATTTGAGATACCTCTTGGAACTAGGTGAAAAATATCCATGAAGTTGGGTCCAAAACCTGCCTAAATTAGGGCAAAATTTCACTAAGTTAAGAAGCTCATGGACCTATATTCACAAATCCATAACTTGAGATCCAAGCATCTTTTGGTAAAAGTTTGTGAGGAAAAGTTGTAGAATTCATGGAGTACTACAACTTTCATGTTGGAAGTTTTCTTTGAATCAAAATGCATCATGGTGAAAAAGTGGTGGAAAGTTGGGAAAAAATAAGAAAATTTTTATACTTAGAAAAATTCTAAGTTATGAAAATTTTCAAATTAAAACCCTAATTTTCAATTTTGAGTTTCTTGGTGAACAAGTTTCATATTTTGACATATCTTGATGAATTATGACCCTTGGCACTTGATTTTGACCAAAAAGTCAAAGTTTGACTTTTCAGTGCACAGTTGACTTTTGATCAGTTGACTGCAAAATTCATCTGTCAATCCAATGAACTTGAGATCTTTTGAACCATGTAATTAGGTCAAGATGATGCCATTGAAACCTTGAAATCATGTTTGAACTCAACTGGTCATTGGCTAGGTTAAAAATCAGAAATTGCCCTTTCTCAGTCAAAACCCTAATTTTGACCATTTTGCCCTTTTGATGATTTGATCAAATTTCTTGAGGAGTTGTGATCCAAACTTTATCAAGTGGTACATATGAGTCTAAAATATTGATGTGGATCAAAAATTATGAAGTTTGACTATAAATTGGCCATGGTTGACTTTTTCCCAATATAGTTGATTTTTAGGTCAACTGTCCAATTGACTGATAAAAATGTGGTTCAAAGCTTGAAACTTAACATGAGCAATCTTAGGGGTCCAAAATGGTGTATGAAAGTCACATGAAGCATTGGTGGTCAAAAAATTCTTGTGCAAACTCAAACCCTAATTTTGGGTTATCAGTGCAAGATGAGATGTATTGAGCTGACCAAACCCTAATCTTGTCTTGAGTCAAGGAAGTCTTGTGAGAAAAGTCTTGATAAATGAGAGGGAAAATTTTGGGGTACAACAGCTGCCCCTGTTCAATCTTCTTAAACCTGAAGAGTTAGATTGGCGAGTTTTTCCGTTCGTGACTCAAAGGTAAAAGATGATTGGACACTAAAGTGCCCATAAATTTGCACTTGACAAAGTGTAGTTGAGGGAATGGGCTTAAAGATGTCATTTGGAGAGGTGATAGAATCCTGTGGGAGATGGGCTTGTAGATGCCATCCAAGAATGTTTGTTGAATTGTAAGTTGTAAGTCAGAAGAATAATTATCAGAATGGTGTCCGCGTCTGGAACGTATCTGAGCTATATCTGGAGACTTGAAATATGAATGAGAAACAGAATAGCATTCGTGTCTGGAGCGTATCCGTAGTGTATCTGATAGGTGAATCTGAGTGAGCAACAGACTGGCTTCCGTGTCTGGAGCCTATCTGGACTGCATCTTGAAGTTGAGGCCTGAATGAGTAATAGAATGGCTTCCGTGTCTGGAGCGTATCTAAACTGTATCTGAATTTTAAATCTGAATGAGTAATAGAATGACTTCCGTGTCTGGAGTGTGTCTGGACTATATCTGAATGTTGAAGTCTGAATGAGTAACAGAATGGCTTCCGCGTCTGGAGCGCATCTGTACTGTATCATGATTTCATATTGTTAAACGGTAGCTGTTAATCTTATCCTGAAAAGGGCAAAATGTTAGCTGAAACACAAAGTTATGTTGCATGAAGTGTATGATGCAATATAGGTGTTTTATCAATGTTTATGATATGTGGATGTAATGTATGTGCATGTAAGCTGATTTGTTGTATTGCTGAGGAAAATAAATCCTTGATTGCTGAGGATATATGGATTCTTCATGTCTTGAAGTTGAAGTATTGACAAAATCCTATTGTGAGAGGAATACCGTATACTTCTTGAGTAATATGCTTGGGGAATCCAGAGAATTTTGATGACTTCTACTGGGGATTACACAATGGGAATCCCTGTTCTGCTGGTGAAATAATAAAGAGAATCTTCATTCTGTTGGGGAGCAATGAAAACTCTGTGGGGAAGAAAACTTATTCCTGTTTGGAAAAAGTTCAGGAGTTTCGGTCGTCTGCCACTCTACTGGGAAGTTATCCTAGGTCGGGGAGAAACAAAAGTTAACTTGTTATCTGGTTGCTTTTCAGGCTTCAAGACAACTTGCTGGGGAATTCGGAGAAACTGAATGGTTTCCGCTGGGGATTGATAGTTGGAAATTTCAGCTCCGTTGGGGATTTTGATGATGTACTGTAAGGATTGCTCATGGAATAGCCTAAAGATGTTTTCCTATCCTTTCAACCTGTCAGTAATTGTTCTTTTCCATTCTGTTTATTTGTAAACAGTAATTATGTTCAAATGCATATGTTTGTAAATGAATCATTGGATGTTTTTGCAAATAAAACACAAGTGTAAAGAAAAAGGCAAATAGTTTTATGTACTTTGAAAGAGATATCTTTGTATTTACTTTGAATAAGTATTTTGTACAAAGGATACAAACATCCTAGTAAGAGGATGGTGTCAGAAAAGTAAGAAAAATTTATACAAAGAAAGATAGCTATATGTGATAATCCCATGGGGTTCCCATTCTGCTATAGTCTCTGTATCTCTGAATATCTTGTCTGTCTGTTGCTTCGTCCAAAGATGATTGAATTGATCAGAAGCTCCGGGTTTGTCAGTGAAGAGATTGAAGTTGTCCTCAAAGTGATCCGACGAGACATAGTCATACGCTTTAATTCCCTAACTTTTTCCTGGACCATCCTTTCGGGTTTTCAGTCCACCGGGAAACCGTTTTTTGCCCAAGTCGCCCTTTCGGGTTTTCAACTTGCCGGGTGTATAGATTTTTTTATATTTTATCCCTAATTTTTTCCCGAACCTTTTGGTTCGCCGGGATGCCCTTGTTTTTCCTAGGTGTGTCGACCTAGCGGGTCTCTTATGCGTAGTATCTTTTGACTATGTCCGCGTTCGTAGGGTATGGCAGGTCGTCGCCGTCCATGGTGGTTAAGATCATTGCCCCACCAGAAAAGATGTTCTTGATTACAAATGGTCCTTCATAGGTAGGAGTCCATTTGCCCCTGGGATCACTTTGTGGCAAGATGATGCGCTTGATCACTAGATCTCCAACTTGATATATCTGGCGTCTGACTTTCTTGTTGAAAGCCTTGATCATCCCCTTTTGATACGTCTGACCATGGAAAACAGCAGTAAGTCTCTTTTAATCAATCAAGTTCAGTTGATCAAGTCGGTTCTAGATCCAATCGTCTTCACTCAAACCTGCATCCTTTATGATTCTTAAAGAGGGGATCTGAACCTCGATAGTTAAGATAGCCTCCATGCCATAAACCAAAGAATAGGGTGTTACCCCAGTTGACGTGCGAGTCGTGGTACGGTACCCGTGGAGAGAAAACGGTTGCATCTCATGCCAGTCCTTGTAGGTGGCTGTCATTTTCTGTATGATCTTTTTAATGTTTTTATTAGCAACTTCGACTGCACCATTCATCTTTGGCCGATAGGGGGATGAATTGTGATGTTGAATCTTGAACTGCTCGCACAAGGAGGTGATCATAGTATTGTTAAGGTTTATACCGTTATCAATGATGATCCTTTCTGGGATACCGTACCGGCAAATAAGATTCTGCTTGATGAAGCGGGCAACAAAATTCTTAGTAACGGATGCGAAGGAAGCTGCTTCGACCCACTTGGTGAAATAGTCAATGGCCACCAGAATGAAGCGGTGTCCATTGGAGGCTGTAGACTTGATCTCCACAATCATGTCGATTCCCCACATAGCGAAAGGCCAAGGAGCTGTTAAGACATTTAGAGGAACCAGAGGTATGTGCACCTTGTCTGCATAGATTTGACACTTATGACAAGTCCGGGAGTGTTGATAGCAGTCTGATTCCATGGTAGACCAGTAGTAGCATACCCGTAGTATTTTCTTTGCCATCGTATGCCAACTAGAGTGAGTACCAAATGTACCTTCATGCAATTCAGCCATGATCTTTTCAGCTTCAATCTTGTCCACACAACGGAGCAGAATAGAGTCATGATTACGTTTATACAGGATGTCATTACTTAGGAAGAACTTAGCTGAGAATCTCCTTAAGAACTTTTTGTCATTGACTGAAGCTCCTTCTGGATATTCTTGAGCCTCTAGATACCTTTTGACTTCATTAAACCACGGTTGGTCCACTACTTCTTCAGTATTAATCTCGTGATAGTGTGTTGGTTCGTCCATTCGTTCAAAGGTGATCTGGGGAGCCTCGTTATCCCAATTAAGTTTAAACATAGATGACATTGTAGCTAGAGCATCTGCTAGTTGATTTTCTTCTCGCGAGAAATGCTCGAAGGTAATCTGCTCGAAATGTGGTAGCAATGTCAAAACATGTTCTTTATAAGGGATGAGGTTTGGATGCTTAGTGTCTCAGTCTCCTTTGATCTGACTGATGACCAAAGCTGAATCCCCAAACACATCTAAAGATTTGATTCCCAAGTCTATGGCAGCCTTGAGACCAAAGATGCATGCTTCGTATTCTTCCATGTTGTCCATACAGTTGAATCAAAGTCTGGCAGTGAAAGGAGTATGGCATCCTTCCGGAGATATGAGCACAGTGCTGATACCGTTACCAAGTGCATTGGATGCCCCATTAAAGTACAGGGTCCATCGGGATCCTTGTTCAGGTCCGTCATATGGCCTGATTTCTTCACTGTTGTCCAATGTCATGATGTCTTCGTCAGGGAAGTTGTGATACAGTGGGAGAACTGACTTGGGATTTTGCATTTGTGTACGCAAATGTTTCGGTTTAGCAAGAGTCTCCACCAACTTTTTATTTTATCCTAAGGAAAGGTCAAAAAGCACAGGAAAGACCTTTGAGATGTTTTCTTGGGTTCGGGGAGTAGATTATGAAAAGGGAAGGTGCAAGCACCCTTTTCATCCATGGTTATCCATGGGCTCTTAGTTACTTGTTTAGATCACTTGCTTTGCTTTTCCAATTGTTTGAAATGGTGCTTTGTGTGTGGTTTTGAAAGATGTTTTGAAAAGAGGCCATTGTTGTGGCAACCTTTGTAATGATTCTTGTTTGAATGTATACAAACGTGTTTTTGTATTTTGAAAATATTTCAATGTTTGAGAGTTTGATTTGGGAAATGTTTTTAAATTGTGTTGTGAAGTGTGTTTGGAAATAGCAAGGATGTTTTTGCAAGCTTTTTGATCAGGTAACTAAGAGCTATCTACCCTATTTTACTCAAAGATCTTTCCTAATGTTTTTAACCCTTTTGACAGTGTTGTTTCACGATTGCATTTGGTGAACAACCTTGTGTTAGGATGTTAAACGGGACAGGCGCGGGTCATCGTATAGACCATGATAGCAATTGTGTCAAGTATTTTGGCAAATTTTTAAGGGACTTGATCATTTTTGTTTAGGCAACCAAGATAGCGTCATCGAGGGACTATGATCTTTTGTTTTGTTTTTGTTTTGCCAAAGTACCCAACATGCATAACATGGCCCATTTTTGAAGGCAACAAGTGGATTGTAACTCTAGGGGTGCAAGTGTGCATTGTGTTTGATTTTCATGCATTTTTGTCTTTGATTAGGTCAAACTATTTGTTGATTTGGATTTTTGCATACAAACCTTAATTCTCTAATCATGACATAATTGAAAGCGTAAAGTGCGAGAATTAAAATTCTAAGCTATTACCACATGATTATAGGGATGGGGGTACAATCTTTGAATGGGGGGTATTTGACAAGAAATATAAACCCTAGTTTATTATTACATCCAAATTGAATTTAATTGCATGAATAATAAATGGATAATATTTAAATAAACAAAAAGATAAATATATCAAATAATATGAAATATGCAAAAAAGGGGTTTTTGTTCATTAATGTATGTAAAATATTTAATGTAAAAAAAAAAGGAATAAATAAAAGATTTATTTTATTTGTTTAAGGGTAAAACCCTAAATTTTTTAAGAAAATAAATATATTATATTATTTATATAGAATAAAATATATTAATATATGTAAAAATAAAATATACTTAGAAAAAAGTATATTTTAGTATAAATAAAAATAAAAGTAAAAATGTAATATTTTGTATTTTTTTACTAGAGTATTTAATAAAATAAAAAGTATATATTTATATATGTATATTAATCAAATTAAATATGTACAATATAAAATAAAATATGTACAAAAATAAAATATATTTAGGAAAATGTTTTTAGTATAAATAAGAATAAAGAACAAAAATAAAAGTATAAATTATATATATTTTTCAAGTCTTAATAAATAATATAAAAGTTTTTAAATACTTTTTCATGTTAGAAAAATTAAAATAAAATGCCAAATAAATGTAAAAAATTTATGAAAATATTTTTCAGCATTTTTTATGTTTGGAAATAAATAAACAAAATCATAAATGAAAACAAAAATACAAAAATATAAAAATACAAGAAATTGGGCTAGGGGTGCAAAAAAGAAAAGAGGGGGTGTCAAGAGTGAGCCAGGCCAAGCCCAGCCCACCACTTCATCTTCAACCTCCAGCATTTGAAAAAAACGCGCGGGCTTGTACAAACTTGAATATCCTGCATATGAGCTCTATTGCAAAAACTCACAACATCATACTTGTAGAGAATTTCAAGACGATTCCAACCATATAAACAACTTGTCTTAACTCTCAAAGACCAGAGAGAATTTCTCTGGCCCTAAAATCTGACCTAGTTTTTTTAGCATGTTCATGGATGAAATTCTCCTAGCACACTTAATATAAATGAAAACGGAGCATATGTACAGCTTCATGGCAATGAACACTACATTTTTTATTCACAAACCTAAGGCTAAATGTTTCTAAATAGAGAGATAGAAAATGGAGAAAAACCTGTTTCAGTTGGATTCGTGTAGGGCAATGTAGTGCTTTTCAACAAGGCTTGAGATGTCTGGTAGCTTTCCTGAACTTCACTTGACTTTCTCCAATAGCTAGCTTGCCTTGAATGTCCTTGAATCAACCTATAGAACTCAACCTGCACAAGCTCAAAATGAAAATGGTGAACACTGTAAATGGAGTTACAGTTGGTGTTTGAGGTTTGGGATAACTTGGGTGAGTTGAATGGAAGGTGTTTGAAGCAACTTGGGGCAAAACGCACGAGCCAAATGAGCTATGGCACTCAAGTTGCAGAACCTACCCTGTTTTGCCAAAGGAATGTGATTTCTGGCTATGGGGTGTTTAGAGGCTCAAGCAATCGTGTTTCTAGATCAAAGGGGTGTGAGAAAGATGTTCAAACTGTTTGTATAAGTTGGTTGGCTGGTTTTCAAGTTCTCAAGTTTTTGACAAGTTTCTTGTTTTTGAAGTAAGAATGTGGAAAAATGAAGTTACAGGTCTGTACAGGCTATCAAATATGCTTGCGTACTTTGCTCTTGGCCCCTCTAACTTGTGGATTTGATTTGCCCTCTGAGATATGGATCAATGCTCAAGGGATAGTGGTTTGACATAAAGCACATTATGGAAAAAATGGAAATGTGCCTTTTTCTACTTAGGGCTTAGTTTCTTGTACAATATCCAAATGGCCAAAACAAAAGCTTAGACTGATGGATTTGCATTTAATTATGGAGTGTGAAGTGGTTTAGAGGCCTGCAAACTAGTGTAAGGCATGCTGATTTGAAAATGCAACTTGTATGAACATGAATATGCCATGGATGAAAAGTGAGTTTTTTGCCAACTTCAAGCCTTCGATTCTCCCTAACCACAAATGTGTTTGAGGAGTTCTTGGACAATTTGGAAAGATTGCAACATGCTCTATAATCCATCTTTGAAATGAAACTTGATATTCCAAGTGAAAAAATGTGAAAAATGGCCAAGAAGATAGGTCAAAATCCTGCCTAAACTAGGGCAAAATTTCACTAAGTTAAAAGTTTTAGGGACCCTTGTTCCAAAAATCATAACTTGAGATCCAAGCTTCTTTTGAGAAAACTTTGTGAATAAAAGTTATAGACTCTGTGGAGGAATACAAATTTCATGTTGGAGGTTTTGTTTGAATCCATTTGCATCATGGTGAAAATGTGGGGTAAAGTTAGGAAAAATTAAGAAAATTTCATAACTTAGAAAAATTCTAAGTTATGAAAATTTTCAATTTCAAACCCTAATTTGCAATTTTGGGTTTCTTGATGAACAAGTTTCATAATTTGACACATCTTGATGAAAAATGACCCTTTTCACTTGATTTTGACCAAAAAGTCAAAGTTTGACTTTTCAGTGTACAGTCAAATTTTGATCAGTTGACTGAAAAATTCATCTGTTAATCCCATGCATTTGAGATCTTTTGAACTTGTTGAATAAGTAAAGATGATTTCATTGATTCCTTGAGTCCATGGTTGAACCTAATTTGCCATTGGCTAGGTCAAAAAGTCAGAAATTGCCTTTGTACAGTCAAAACCCTAAAAATGACCATTTTGCCCTTTTGGTGATCTGATCAAATTTCTTGTGGAGTTGTGGTACAAACTTGATCCAATGGTTCATATGAGTTCATAATGTTTATGTGGGTCAAAATTCATGAGGTTTGACTGTAAATTGGCCACAGTTGACTTTTTCCCCAATACAGCTGATTTCTAGGTCAACTATCCAATTGACTGTGCAAAAATTTGATTCAAAGCTTGAAACTTGGTATGGACAAACTTATGAGTCCAATATGAAGTATGAAAGTCAATTTGAGCATTGAAGGTCCAAAAATCCTTGTGCAAACTCAAACCCTAGTTTAGGTCATCAGTGCAAGGAGATATCTTGAGCAGAGCAAACCCTAGCTTGATCTTGAGTTCCAAGAGCCTTGTGATGAGAAATGTTGATAAAATGAGAGGGAAAATTTTGGGGTACAACAGTTTCCCCTGTTCAATCTTCTTGAACCTGAAGAGTTAGATTGGCAAGTTTGTCTTTTGTGACTCGAAGGTAAAAGAGGATTGGACACTAGAGTGCCCGTAAATTTGCACTCGTCAAAATGTAGCTGAGGGAATGGGCTTAAAGATGCCATTTAGAGATGGTAGAATCTTGCTGGAGATGGGCTTAGAGATGCCATCCAAAACTTGTTTGTTGAAAATCAGTAGAATAAACATCAGAATGGTATCCGTATTTGCAACGTATCTGAGTTGTATCTGGAGATTGGGTTCGTATAAGCAAAGGAATGGCATCCGTGTCTGGAGCGTATCCGAGCTATAACTGTATTTGATTCTTGAATGAATATCAGAATGACTGCCGTGTCTAGAGTGTATCTGTATTCTAAATGGGTGACAGAGAAACATCTGTGTATAGAGCATCTATGTGTTGGGGATAAATTCTAAATGAGTGACAGAATGGCAACCGTGTCTGGAGCGTATCTGGATTGTATCTGAAGTTGAGATATGTATGAGTAGCAGAATGACTTCCGTGTCTGGAGTATATTTGTACTGTAACTGGGATCCAGATAAGTGACAGAATGACTTCCGTGTCTGGAGTGTATCTGAACTTGAAGTTGATAGTTGAATCTGGATGAGAAATAGAATGACTTCCGCCTCTGGAGCATATCTAGTCTGTATCTGATTGCTGAAGTCTGAATGAGTAATAGAATAAACGCCACGTATGGGGTGTATCCATACTGTATCTTGACTTGAAATTCTGAATGAGTAATAGAATGACCGCCGTGTCTGGGGGTGTATCCATATTGTATCTGAAATCTTTGAATAGTTGTTAACGATAGCTTTTAATCTTATCCTGAAAAGGGTAGAATGTTAGCTAAAGCACAAAGTTATGTTGCATGATATGTATGATGCAATAAAATGTGTTCCATCAATGTTTCTGATATATGAATGTAATGGATGTGCATGTAAGCTGATTAGGTGTCTTGCTGAGGAAAATAAATCCTTGATAGCTGGAGATAATGAAATCTTTGACTGCTGCCGGGGAAAGTAAATCCTTGACCGATGCTGGGGATTCCAAAAATATTTGATTGTTGAAGATGAGAAAACCTTGCTGATTACTGTTGGGGGTAGAAAATCCTTGGCAACCTGCGGGGATTATCAAAACTTTGAAAACTTTTGTGGGGATGTGAGAATCCTTCATGACTTTCCTGGGGAAATAAGGAAAAGTCCGACGACCTCTACTGGGGAATTAAAACCTAGGAAGCTTCAAATGGAGAAAATGGAACAAGAATCTTCGTTCTGTCGGGAAATAATTCTGTGGGGAGAGTGTTTATTCTGCTGGGGAAATCAGGAGCTTGGGTTGTATGCCAATCTACTGGGGATTCCTGTTTTGTGGAGAACTCTGCTGGTGAATCAGAGGAAGTTGGATAGTATTCCACTGGGGTTTAAGATTTGAAACTTTGGACTCCGCTGGGGAAGAGAGTTTAGAGTATTCTGGCTCCGCTGGGGATCGGGAGTTTTCAGAAACTTAACTCTGATGGGAATTTTGAAGCTTGACTCCGTTGGGGATATGTATTTTAAGGTTTTAGCTCTGTTGACGATCTGAATGACATACTGTAGGGGATTTCTTCTGGAATAGCCTAAAGACGTTTTCCTATACTTTCGACCTATCAGTAATTATCCTTTCTTATTTTGTTTTATTTGTAAGCAATGATTATATTCAAATGCATATGCCTATTTAACAAACCATTGGACGTTTTCAAATAAAACATAAGTGTAAAAAAGAAAGGAAAGGCAAGCAAATTTTTGCACTTTGAAGTATTTTTATATTAACTTTTATAAGTATCTTTGTACAAAGGAGACAGACATCCTAGTAAGAGAATGTTGTCGAACAATTTGAGAAAAAATTTATACAAAAAGAAAGATGGCCATGTGTAACAATTCCATGGGGTTCCCATTCTGCTATAGCCTTCACAACTCTGAGTATCTTGTCCATTTGTTGCTTCGTCCTCGGATGATTGGATCGATCATGAGCCTGGAGTTTGGTCGTGAAGAGATTGTCCTTAAAGTGATCCGACGAGACATAGTCATACGTTTTATTTCCCTAACTTTTGCCTGAACCGCCCTTTCGGGTTTTCGATCCACCGGGAAACCCTTTTTTGCCCAAGTCGCCCTTTCGGGTTTTCAACTTGCCGGGTGTACAGATTTTTCTTTTTTTATTTATCCCTAATTTTTGCCTGAACCTCCCTTTTGGGTTTTCGATTCACCGGGACGCCCATTTTTGCCCAAGTCGCCCTTTCGAGTTTTCAACTTGTCGGGTTGTTTTATGCGTAGTATCTTTTGACTATGTCTGCGTTCGCAGGGTGCAGCAGGTCATCGTCGTCCATGGTGGTCAGAATCATTGCCCCACCAGAAAAGATATTCTTGATCACAAACGGTCCTTCGTAAGTAGGAGTCCATTTTCCCCTGGGATCACTTTGCGACAAGATGATCCGCTTGATTACAAGATCTCGGACTTGATATACCTGACGTTTGACTTTCTTGTTGAAAGCCTTGATCATCCGTTTTTGATACGTCTGACCATGGCAAACAGCAGTAAGTCGCTTCTCGTCGATCAAATTGAGTTGATCAAGCCGGGTCTGAATCCAATCGTCTTCATTTAAACCAACATCCTTCATAATCCTCAAGGAAGGAATCTGAACTTCCATAGGTAAAACATCCTCCATGCCATATACCAAAGAAAAGGGGGTTGCCCCAGTTGAAGTACGTGCCGTGGTACGATATCCGTGCAGAGCAAACGGTAACATCTCATGCCAGTCCTTGTAGGTGAATGTCATCTTTTGAATGATCTTCTTGATATTTTTGTTCACGGCTTCAACAACACCGTTCATCTTTGGCCGATAGGGAGATGAATTGTGATGTTGAATCTTGAACTGCTCGCACAGATCGGTGATCACAGTGTTATTCATGTTTGTACCGTTATCTGTGATGATCCTGTCGGGGATACCATACCGGCATATGAGGTTCTGCTTGATGAAGCGGGCAACCACATTCTTTGTAACCGAGGCGAAGGAAGCTTCTTCGACCCACTTGGTAAAATAATCAATAGCGACCAAGATGAAGCGATGTCCATTGGATGTCGTAGGCTTGATCTCTCCAATCATGTCAATTCCCCACATTGCTAATAGCCAAGGAGCTGTCAGAGCGTTGAGAGGAACTGGAGGAATATGTACCTTGTTAGCATAGACTTGGCATTTGTGACAAGTACCGGAATATTGATGACAGTCAGCTTCCATGGTAGACCAGTAGTAGCCTGCCCTTAGAATCTTCTTAGCCATCATATGTCTGCTCAAGTGGGTGCCTAATGTACCACTATGTATTTCGGTCATGATCAACTCTACTTCAACCTTGTCCATACAACGAAGTAGAACACAATCATGGCTGCGCTTATATAAGATGCCATTGCTCAGGAAGAACTTGGCAGCAAATCTCCTTAAGAACTTTTTGTCATTGACGGAAGCTCCTTCAGGGTATTCTCGAATCTGGAGATACCTTTTGATTTCATTGAACTAGGGTTGTTCCACTACTTCTTTGGTATTAATCTCATGACAGTGCGCAGGTTCGTCCATTCGCTCGATGGTGATTTGGGGAGCCTCATTATCCCAGTTAAGTTTAAACATGGAAGACATTGTAGCCAGAGCATCTGCTAGCTGATTTTCTTCTCGCGGGAAGTGCTCAAAGGTAATCTGCTCGAAATGAGGCAACAATGTCAAGACATGTTCTTTGTATGGGATAAGATTAGGATGTTTAGTGTCCCACTCTCCTTTGATTTGACTGATAACTAAAGCTGAGTCCCCAAATACAATCAGAGATTTGATTCCCAAGTCAATTGCGGCCTTGAGACCAAAGATACAAGCTTCATACTCGGCCATGTTGTTGGTGCAGCTGAAGCAAAGTCTAGCAGTGAAAGGCGTATGGCAACCTTCTGGAGAAATAAGTACCGCACCAATACCGTCACCAAGTTCATTTGAAGCACCATAAAAGTACAGGGTCCATCGGGATCCTTGTTCAGGTCCGTCATACGGTCTGTTACCTTCAATGTTATCCAATGTCATAATGTCCTCGTCAGGGAAGTCGAACCTCATAGATTGGTAATCTTCGACGGCTTGATGAGCTAGATGGTCAGCTAGTACACTCCCCTTTATAGCTTCTTGGGTTGTGTACTGGATATCATACTCAGTCAGGATCATCTGCCATCTAGCAATTCTTCCAGATAAAGCAGGCTTCTCAAAGATGTACTTAATCGGATCCATTTTAGAAATCAGCAAAGTGGTATGTGTCAACATATACTTCCTTAGCCGGCGAGCAGCCCATACCAAAGCGCAGCAAGTTTTCTCGAGCAGTGAGTAGCGAGTTTTACAGTTGGTAAACTTTTTTCTAAGGTAATAAATGGCATGCTCTTTTCGGCCAGACTCGTCATGTTGGCCCAGTACGCACCCCATTGAGTTATCCAAAACAGTCAGATACATGATTAAAGGCCTTCCTTCGACAGGTGGCATCAAGATAGGAGGTTCCAGCAAATACTCCTTGATCTTATCAAAAGCAACTTGACAATCATTATTCCATTCCACCACCTGATATTTCTTCAACAGCTTGAAGATTGGCTCACAGGTAGAGGTTAGGTGAGAAATGAACCTTGCAATATAGTTTAAGCGTCCCAAGAAACCTCTAACCTCCTTTTCAGTGCGGGGGGCAGGCATTTCTTGTATAGCTTTGACTTTAGCAGGATCAACCTCAATGCCTTTGTTACTGACGATGAATCCCAAAAGTTTATCGGACCTGATTCCGAACATGCACTTGCTAGGGTTCAGTCTGAGCTTATATTCCTTTAATCTGACAAACAGCTTTTGCAGATGGTCGAGGTGCTCTTCTTCTGTCTGTGAACGGGCTATCATGTCATCTACGTAGACTTCAATCTCATGATGTATCATGTCATGAAACAAAGCTACCATGGCTCGCTGATAGGTTGCCACGGCATTCTTCAGTCCGAATGGCATCACTTTATAGCAGAAGGTACCCTATTGCGTAACAAAAGTAGTCTTCTCCATGTCTTTGGGGGCCATTTTGATCTGGTTGTATCCCGAGAATCCATCCATGAAGGAAAATACCTTGTGTTGAGTTGTGTTGTCAACCAAGATGTCAATGTGTGGTAGTGGAAAATCATCTTTGGGGCTAGCCCTGTTTAGGTCTCTGTAGTCCACACACATTCTGACTTTGTCGTCCTTCTTAGGCACGAGCACAATGTTAGCAACCCATTGTGGATAGGAAGTAACAGCCAGAAAACCAGCATTGAACTGTTTCATCACCTCAGCTTTGATCTTTTCGGACATGTCGGGCCTCGTTCAGCGGACTTTCTGTTTGATTGGTGGACAGTCTTCTCTTGTAGGGAGACGGTGAACCACAATATCTGTATCCAGTCCCGACATGTCTTCATAGGACCAGGCAACGATCTCAACATATTCATTCAACATCTGAACTAAGCGCTCCTTGACATTTGGTTCCAGGTTGGCACCCACTTTAACTTCTTTCTTGTCTTCCTCTGTTCCCAAATTGATAGTCTCTAGCAATTCTTCATGGGGCAGAATAGCCCTTTCTTCTTATTGCAAAAGTCTAGCTAACTCTCCAGGCACTTCACAGTCTTCATCACCTTCGTATTCGGCATGATTGACCAAATCTTCAGAGTCACTGAAGGCCAAAGCAGAATAGTCACCCATGGAATCCGGAGTGGATGGGTACCTGCATTTTTTGAGTGTGGGTGTGTGTAAGGGATAGCCATCCTTAAACAAAACAAAATGTAAAAGGAAAGAAAATGAACATAACAGTTTATAGATGAAAACGTCCAATGATTCATTAAAAATGGCATATGAAAATGAAGAATCAAAACCCTTACAAATGGACCTATATGCCCCGGGTAAGGCATAAGGTGAAAAGAGTGTACGAATTGTTTAATTATTACAGACCAAACAGGAAATTATTCAAAGATAAATTACTGATTGATTAAAGTGATGGGAACGAAGTCTTTCGCCTCCCAGTTCCTTAATCCTCCTTCAATGGTTGGAAAGATCCAATCTTCAAAGTTGTCTTCTTCATCATCATCTTCTAAGGCATGAATTCCATGGTGAGTGATCTTTAAGGGTGGTCCTCCAGCCCGGGAGCGACGCATAGCTTTATGGCCAGCAGCAGTGAAACCTAGTCCGAACTTGTTCGTCTTGTGAGGAAAATCAGGCAGTTGCCCCCACATTGTACTTCTTCCTTCTTTGATTACAGCCTCCGCATCTCTAAGGGATGCCATCCGAGACAAAGGCTTGGAAATGATAGGCACATCAGTCATTGTCTTTGCTACCACGACCTCAGGAGAAACCTCTTCAAAGTGTTGGAAAGGTGTTTCTATGAATTAGCCATCTAACTCCACGTAGCGGAAAGAGTTAAGGTGACTTATCATATACTCCTCCTCACCATGTACCGTTATGATCTTACCCTGAACTGGATACTTTAGCATTTGGTGCAGAGAAGAAGTGACTTCCTCAGCGTTGTGGATCCAAGGCCTTCCCAACAAGCATGAATATGAAGGACGGATGTCCATCACATAAAAAGTAGAGTTGGAAATTTTTGTACCCACTTTGATTGGAATGTCAACTTCTCCATGAACCATCCTCTTAGAACCGTTGAAGGCTCTAACAACGATGTTAGTGGGCTTTAGGGTTAAACCTTCGCAGTCCAATATGTCCAACGCCTTCTTTGGTAGAACATTTAAGGATGAACTGGTATCTACCAGAACATGAGCAAGTGTGGTCCCCCTGCACTCTACCGAGACATCCAGTGCATCGTTATGCTTTCTTCCCTTAGGGGTCAAATCAGCATCAGAAAAACCAAGACCATTATCGGCTGTAAGGCTATCCACGCACTCTTGAAACTGGTCCGCATAAGTTTCTTGAGGCACGTGTGCCGTCTTCAGAAATTTGATCAAGGCTTTGGCATGAGCCTCGGAGCAGAGTAAGAGAGCCAACATGGAGATTTTTGAAGGGGTTTGCCCTAGCTGCTCCACGACATCGTAGTCGCTCTTCTTGATTATCTTTAAGATTTCTTCCATCTCTTTTTGGGTGGTCTCGGGGATAACCACAGTCTGAGCCTTCGTCCTGACAGGCGCTTCTTGTATCCCCTTACCTTTATTGGTAGTAACATCAGAGGGTCTAGCTTCGGGAGCATCAAATTCTTCAATTACCGTGTTTTGCACAGATGGTTTGATAGGCAAAGAAACTCTCGAGGGTCCGAAGACTGCCCGTGGAGGAGAAATCTTCGGAGAGAAGATCCTTCCACTGCGAGTTATCTTCCTCGTTCCCGCAATATTCCCTATATCAGGGGTTTCATCATTGGAATTCTCTTGGACTGATTTGATCTGTTTGACACCATGGTAGAAGATTTCTCCTCCGTAATTCCATGGTATCGTTTTGTTGGACTTATACGGGATAGGCCCCGGCATGGTGATTTTCAGCGGCACAAACTTAGGATCAAGCGTAATCTTAACAGGCCTTTTGCAGGTCTTGGAAAGATTGTCAGAGATGGTTATTATAGCAATGTCATTGATTGGAGTATCAAAGGTAATAGGAGTAACATGAGTGATAGTAGCAACAGGGGTTTTCTGAAAGAGGATCTCTTGGATATTCATCAGGCGTTGGATGCCTGATTTCAACAGTGGGCAGTCAGTTTGCAAGTTTGAACAAAAGTAACAGTCTTTTCCACAGCCTGGGAATATCCCAGCTTTCATCAAATTCACTTTAATCACTGGCAATGGAGTCAAAAGGTCATCAACAATGGTAACATGAAGATCCTCCACAATGGCATGGACATTATGACCATGTTTCGGCATAGGAGCGGATATCACGTTGGGTTTTTCGGGAGCATCAAACTCTACCTCCTTGGCATCTATCAGATCTTGGATCTTGTTTTTAAGAGCCCAACAGTTGTTGGTATCATTCCCTACACTATCCGAGTGGTATGCACATTTTGCATTGGAGTGATAATAAGGAGAAGAGGTATTGGGGTTTTTCGGCGCTTCTTTCAAGTTGGTAAGGTTCAGCTTTAACAGATGAGGGAGGACTTGAGCCGGTGTCATGTTGATTCGGGTGAATTATCGTTGTGGCCTTTCTACCCTTTGCTGATTAGCCCTTGGTTGATTACTGCGAGGTTGGTCGGCTGAGGAGTTTTGGATCATAACAGCCCCCACCGTTGGTCGGCGCTCTGTTCTCCCTTGGTTTCTTTGGGTATGAATAGCAGAAACTTCCTTCTTGGCCGGGAAGGTCTTCTTAATAGCAGGGGAAGCGGAGGCATCCTTCTGAATTTTACCACTTTTAAAGCCAGCTTCGACCCTTTCACTAGTCAGAATTAATTCGGTGAACCCTGCAGATGAGCTCCCAATCAAGTGATTGAAGAACGGACCTGACAGAGTCCCTAAAAACATGTCAACCAACTCTCTATTCGATAATGGTGACTGCACCCTTCCAGCCAAATCCCGCCACTTCTGGGCATACTCCTTAAATCCCTCATTAGAGGCCATACCCATACTCTGTAGTTGAGTACGAGTAGGCGCTAAATCTGCGTTGTATTGGTATTGTCGGTAGAAAGCAGCAGCCAAATCTTCCCAGTTATGAACATCGGATCTCTCAAGTTGATAGAACCAGTCCAATTGCGTGCCTAACAAACTATCTTGAAAAAAGTGGACCCAAAGATCCTTATCAGAGGAGTGAGGTTGGATCTTTCTGACGTAGGACCTCAGGTGCATCTTTGGACAAGACAAACCGTCATACTTAGCAAATGTAGGTACTTTGAACTTGGGAGGAATAACGATCCCAGCAACCAACCCTAGTTCTTCGAAATCTAAACCAGGTACCCTTTGCAACTCCATGGCTGCCAACCGATCCTCAAGATTTTTATACTTATCATCCGCCGGGGGATATTGTTGTTCGGAGTAATCCTCGTCATCTTCCTCTTCTTCTTCTTCAGCTTCAGATTCGGAGGGCATTGCAACTCCCTTTCCTTTACCAACCCCTTCGTCAGACGTCGAGGGAAATTTAGGACTCTCCTAGCCTGATGCTCAAATCTCCTTCCCATAGTGGCTACCCTAACTCTTTTCTTTTTCTTCCTTTCTGGTTCCTTCTCTTTCTCTAACAGTGCTTTAAGATCCTCTTGACCCTTTGCTAAGGTCATGAGGAGTTGTTGGAATTGCGAATTCTATGCTTGCAGATCTTTAATCGTCTGCTCCAAATCCATCTTGCTGAAATAAACAGCAGAAAGATAAGGAAACCTGGTGTGAAGACCTGTTTATGCATATGATGAATGATATGTTATTCATGTAATGCATTCAAGGATTCAGAAATTCAAATTTGTTGCAAACAAAATGAACACACGTCATATTAAGAAGAAACTTGTTAGTACATAAATGCCCCATGGGAAAAATATTACAAAATTCTTAATGTAAAAAGACATTGCGCATCCTCTTTAGTGCGATGTAAGTGTTGAGAGTTTCCTCTTCGTGCAGTCGGCGGGTAAGTTCCAAAAACTTCTTCTCACTGGCATATAAGCTGGCTTCAAAAGTATTTTTTTCTTCTTTGAGTTCTATCCAACTCTTTTGTAATTCTTCCAATGATGTTGGCATGTCAGGATGTAGGAGGGTGTATGGAACCTCTCCTTCCATAACAGGCTCTTTGATCACGGGGAGAATGTGAGGATATGGCATCATAAGACTCTGGGCGCGGGTTCGTACCCACTTGAGATAAGGCTCAAGGGGGATGGAATTCTTGTGCCCCAGTGTCTTACTATCCACTTTATTGGGCATCCTCCAAGCTCTAATAAACCTTTGTCGAAGTCCTTGAGCGTCGTTGTCGAAGGGACTCAAAGATCCAATTGAAGCTTCGTATGTAGATTGCTTATGTCCAGTCGAAGGTTTGATTTCCATGAGTCACATGTGGCCAAATGAAAGGTACACACTGGAGTCAAATGCCTTGTGTCTGTTTAGCATGAGGGAAGTTCCTTCTGAATTGAAGGGCGTTCCTTCAAGGGAAACAAGAACTTTAGTTAAATCTTGCATGAAGACACCTCTTGGCCCAAACGAAGCTTGCCCCAAACGAAACAAAATGCTTGCAGCAGGCAGTAGACAACATGTGCCCAATCGAAGCAGCTTGCAGGCAGTATGCAGCAGGCATTATGTGCCCAATCGAAGCAGCTTGTAGTCAGTAGGAACCATGTGCCTAATCGAAGCATCTTGAAGGCAGCAGGCAACATGAGCCCAACCGGAGTAGCTTGTAGACAGCTGATTTTGAGCAATCGAAGGAGGTTGAGAGGCAGTAAACTTGGGCAATCAAAAGAGGCTGAGAGGCAATCGAAGGGTTCCAAATCGAAGAAAGCTTAAATTTCTCCAAATTTGTCAAAATGTTATTTTTATCTGTTTTCTCCCTTTTTGACAGTTTTCTTTTAATTATGGTACTGGAAAATCCCAAAGAACTTGTGCAAGCCTGAACCCTAAGAATCCTTGTGAGAAAAACCTTGAGAATTGAGAGGGCAAATTTTGGGGTACAACAGCTGCCCTTGTTCAATCTTCTTACATCTGAAGAGTTAGATTAGCAAATCTGTCATTCGTGACTTGAAGGTGGAAGATGATTGAACACTAGAGTGCCTAGAAATTTTCACTCGATGATGTTGCGGTTGATTGTGTAGGGAATAGAATTAAAGATGCCATTTGGAGAAATGATGGATAGTTGTTGGAGATGGGCTTATAGATGCCATTTGAAGGTGATTGTTGACAGAAATTAGACTAAGTCTAAACTTGATTTCAACTGGAAAAGAATCAGAATAAATCTTGGAGCGATTTATCTGAACTAGAGAAAATATCTACCAGAAAGAATCAGGATAAATCGTTGAGAGATTTAAACTGAACCAGTAGAGGTCTTGAATTTTCTTTGACTAGAAAGAATCAGAATAAATCTTGGAGCGATTCATCTGAACCAGAGAAAATGTCTACAGGAAAGAATCTAGATAAATCGTTGAGAGATTTAAACTGAACCAGTAGAGGTCTGGAAAGAATCAGAATAAATCTTGGAGCGATTTATCTGAACCAGACAAAATGTCTGTGGGAAAGAATCAGAGTAAACCATTGAGAGATTTAAACTGAACCAACAGTGGTCTGGAGAAGAATCAGAATAAATCTTGGAGCGACTTATCTGAACCAGAGAAAATATCTATGGGAAAGAATCAGAATAACTTGTTGAGAGATTTAAACTGAACCAACAGTGGTCTGGAGAAGAATCAGAATAAATCTTGGAGCGACTTATCTGAAACAGAAAATATCTACCAGAAAGAATCAGGATAAATCATTGAAAGATTTAAAGTGAACCAGTAGAGGTCTTGAATTTTCTTTGACTGGAAAGAATCAGAATAAATCTTGGAGCGATTCATCTGAACCAGAGAAAATGTCTACAGGAAAGAATCAGGATAAACCGTTGAGAGATTTAAATTGAACCAGTAGACGTCTGGAAATAATTAGAATAAATCTTGGAGCAACTCATCTGAACGAAAGAAAATGTCTACGGGAAAGAGTCAGGATAAATCGTTGAGAGATTCACAGTGAACCAGTAGAGGTCTTGAATTTTCTTCAATTTATGATGGGCCTGTGTAGAGTTGCTTCATGATGAGTCCGTGTAAAATTGCATTTGGAATTGTCTGAGAAGGAACCTGGGTAGGATTACTTCATGATGAGTCTGTGTAAAACTGCATCTGGAAATGAGAAGGAACCTGGGTAGGGTTGCTTGATGATGAGTCTGTGTTAAACTTCATCTTGAAAAATGAGAAGGAACCTGTGTAGGGTTTCTTCATGACGAGTCCATGTAAAACTTCATCTTGGAAATAGGAGAAACCTGTGTAGGGTTGCTTCATGACGAGTCTATATAAAACTTCATCTTGGAAATAGGATAAACCTGTGTAGGGTTGCTTCATGACGAGTCCGTGTAAAACTTCATCTTGGAAATAGGAGGAACCTGTGTAGGGTTGCTTCATGGCGAGTCCATGTAAAACTTCATCTTGGAAATAGGAGAAACCTGTGTAGGGTTGCTTCATGACGAGTCCGTGTAAAACTTCATCTTGGAAATAGGAGAAACCTGTGTAGGGTTGCTTCATGACGAGTCCGTGTAAAACTTCATCTTAGAAATAGGAGGAACCTGTGTAGGGTTGATTTATGACGAGTCCGTGTAAAACTTCATCTTGGAAATAGGAGAAACCTGTGTAGCGTTGCTTCATGACGAGTCCGTGTAAAAATTCGTCTTTGAAATAGGAGGAACCTGTGTAGGGTTGCTTCATGACGAGTCTGTGTAAAACTTCATCTTTGAAATAGGAGAAACTTGTGTAGGGTTGCTTCCTGACGAGTCTGTGTAATACTTCATCTAGGAAATAGGAGAAACCTGTGTAGGGTTGCTTCATGAGAGTCTGTGTAAAAATTCATCTTGGAAATAGGAGGAACCTATGTAGGGTTGCTTTATGACGAGTCTGTGTAAAACTTCATCTTGGAAATAGGAGAAACCTGTGTAGGGTTTCTTTAGCTGGTCGTGTAGATAATTGCCCTGACTTGTTACAGGTATTAATCTGGAACTTGAAAATGCTTTATGGTAGCCATCTGTTGATTGACCTTTTCCTGAAAAAGGTAAAACGTTAGTTGTATGCAGTGTCATGATGTATGAAATGCATGGTGCAATGATATTCTCAAAATAAATGAGATTGTGTCGTATGCACTTGTCATGTATGTAAAAAGGATGTATGAAATGTGAAATGTTGATGAATGTATTTTTTGTCTGGGAACATAAATCCTTGACAAATGCTAGGGAGTTATTGAATCCCAGACTGCTATTGAAGAGTAGGTGTGTCTTCAAACTTTGCTTAGAATGTTTCCACCAAGGATTCCTGTTTTGTTGTTTGAGGAGAACTTCGCTAGGGAATGTTGAAAACTCTGTGGAGAGTGTTGATTCCTATTTGGGGAAAAAGAGTTCAGGAGTCTCAGTTGTCCGTTTCTCTACTGGGGATTCGAAGTTGAACTGATATCTGGTCGGGTCTAGGCTTCACAGTAACTTGCTGGGGATTGTATAATAGTCTACTGGGAAAGAGGAGTTATGTTCCTTTGATTTGTAGTAGTCGGAGAGGTAAACTCAAGCTAAGGAATCATGTTGTTTGTTAGACAAGTAAACCCTGTTGCCGGTCTATTGGAGAGGTAGCGACTTCACTGGGGAAGATCCTCGAGGATTCTCGAAGTCGACTCAGTTGGGAAGAGGTTTTCAGAGATTGAAAATTTGGTTGGTGAATCATCCTATGAGAAGGATTTTGGGGAGATTTGTCACTGCCCCTAGTAGAAAGTGTTTATGGCAATGCCAGGAAATGTTTGACTATACGTAAGCCTTTATCGGTATTCGCGTTCAATTCCCCAAGTGATAGAGATGGAGACCTGCCCCTGGTTATTCAGCATTTCTTGAGAGATTTCTTGGAATATTGACTGGACTGCCCCATGTGTGCTAGATAGTGACATGTCATGCCCCCTTGTTGATAGGAGATTTGTCATTGGAAGTGTCATCCCACTTGAAGTGATTTTGTTCACTGAGAGAGCTTTCGTTCATCGGGTATTCGTTGTGTGAATTTCTCTGCTATCAAACAAATAGCCATATGCAAACAGTGATATTCAAATAATGCAAAGTGTACGCTTGTCTTGAAATTTTTAAAATGCGTTTTTAGCAAGTGAAGAAATTTTGTAAGAAAAATTCAACTCAGGATTTAGAGTAAAGCCTTACAGTAGTCAGGATACCTTTTATAACAATATACTTTCGAACTAACCCATGCTTCAATTAGGACTTTTGAAGAGTTATAACATGGCTTGGTTCACGGTTTCAGAAACAAAGGATAAGGCTCAAAGTGTATTTGTACCCGCCCATTCTTCGTGATGTTCTTCAGCCCTAAACTCAGTTAATTGTGCGTTCGAACTCCAATTGAGTCTGGAATGACGTTTTGGTGATGGTTCGGACAAGTTAAGTTTATCAGAAGGCAGTCATTTCCTGCAACATTTTTCATGTTATTGAGGATTTGTAGTGACTTCCTTTTGATTTGTTATCCCTGATTTTTTGCCCGACTGTTCTTGTTTTGAGGTTACAGTCAGTGGGATGCCCTAGTTTTTCTTAAGTCTCCTTTGTAGGTTTTGACTTAGTGGGCTTTTCTCTTTGAGAGATAATGACTGCCTATTTGGTAGGGAACCATCACTGTCTTTTGATTCCATATGAATGTTTTTGATATCACTCGTTGTATACAAAGTGAGAGTTTGCGACTGGACGCGCATTTGAATTAACTAAGAGACTACCCTGCCCCAGGTTTTGATTAAAGGTTTCAATTTGTGTAAAAAAGAAAACTTCTACTTCTTTGGCTTGAAGGGGTTGACTTGGGATTATCTTCCTTATAACTCCAGTGTTTAGGATTTGAAAGAATACCTGTACATCGTCAGCAAGGTCCGTTCAAAAGCATACTGTATGAGATTATGGCATTGTTTTCGTCATCCTTCCTCTAAAGTCTTGTAACTTTTAGCAAGAGTTAAATGTCATAAAGAGAGTAAAAAGCATAGTTTAAATATAGTGAAAACGAAGGGATGAATTCAAGACAAACATATGCAATGCATTAATGAAACAGAGTATGACATTAATAGATAATTGTTTGAAAAACAAAAGAAATTACAATTGAAAATTCAAAATGAACAAAACGCTCTCAATGATTCGGCATAGGAGCAGTAACCACGTTTGGAGTCTCCGTAGGGTCAAACTCGATCTCCTTGGCTCAATCAAATTCTGAATCTTGTACTTCAACGCCCAACAATCATTAGTGTCATGCCCGGGACTTCCGGAATAATAGGCACACGTTGCATTAGGATTGTAGTTAGGAGAAGAAGTTTTGGGGTTTGGATGAGTTCTTATCAACGTAATCAGGTTCATCCTAAACAAGTGTTGTAGCGCTTCAGACAGCGGCATGTTGATGTTGGTAAACTGTCTTTTGGACTCGTTTAGCCTTCATTGATTTCCCCTTTGTTGTTGTCGGTGCAACGTAGAACCAGAGATCAGGACTGCCCCCACATGTTGGTCGTGACGACTCCTTTGACCATATACAGCATCGGACTCTTTCTTCCCATTGTATGGTTTTTTCTGAGCATCGAAGGGTGTAGCTCCTTGGATCTTTCCGCTTTTGATGCCAGCTTCGACCTTTTCGCCAGTCAGTATTAGCTCAGTGAACCCGGCCGAGGAGATTTCGATTAGGTGTTTGAAGAAAGTCCCGTCAAGGTTCCCATAAAGATGTCAATGAGTTCCCTGTTAGTTAGAGGGGGTTGCACCCTGCCAGCCAGATCTCTCCATTTTTAGGCATATCCTTTGAAGCTCTCGTTGGAACCCATGGTCATGTTCTGCAATTGCACCTGAGTTGGTGCAAGATCAGAATTGTATTGGTACTGCTTGTAGAAAGAAACAGCTAGATCCTCCCAGGTGTGGATGTGAGTACTCTCCAATTGATAGAACCATTTAAGTTGAGTCCCTACTAGGCTCTCTTGGAAGAAATGGATCCAAAGCTTCGGATCAGTTGTGTATGGTTGAATCTTACGGACATAAGATTTTAAGTGCATCTTAGGGCAAGAGGCTCCATCGTACAAGGAAAAGTTAGGGATTTTGAACTTTGGCGGGATGACCACTCTAGAAAGCAAACCCATGTCTCCTAAATCCAAGCCATGTATCTGCTGAATCTCCATAGCAATGAGGCGATCCTCCAACTGTTTATACTTGTCATCAGCGGGAGGATATTGTTCCTCAGAGTAGTCAGCTTCGACTTCATCAATCTCCAGACTGTTGTCTTCTTCATGATTATCCCCCATGTTGGATGGAGTTGGAAGATCTAGGGCTCCCTTGACTGGCCCTCTAAGTCTTATTCCCAAGTTCAGGACGCCTATTGACTTCTTAGGCTTCTTCTTCTTGTCTTTGAGAAGGAGAGTCTTCAGGTCCTCTTGCCCCTTAGCCATGGCCAGGAACATTTGTTGGAATTGAGTGTTTTGAGCTTGGAGATCTTTCACTATTTGTTCCATATCCATCTTACTGAAATAAACAGTAGGAAGATAAGGAGACCTATATGGGAGAACCCTGTTATGATATGATGCATGATATGTGGATGCATGTTTTCAAGGATCTCGCGGGGTAAATTTTAGTAGTCACTTACAGTTTTGATTGGAGAACTTTGTATTGGTGGATGCCCTTCCATGAGAATTAAGCTCACCATGTTAAGTGGGTTGTAGCCCTTGAATCAAGTTTATTGTACTTGATTTTTAACGGTGTTTGGTTAGAGGAAAATAAATCCTCTTACCCCTTGATAGACTTCTGGTTCAACATGACCCTGCATCATAGACCCTTGAGATCCTTGAAATGGTTATTGAAAATGCTATGGTATGATGTTATGATGTTATGTACAAGTATGTAAGGTAAGTAAGTACAAATAATCATATTCACACAAAGCAGACAAGTCCTTAGGCTTAGGCTTGCATGGGGTTTGTAGGTAAGTACCCTCTTGAAGTTAGTTGGCTCAACTTGTCATAGTTAATAGTAACCGGGTTCTAAGGGATCTCAATATCACAGACCTTTCTTTTAGGCATTGTCTCAGCTCAATCAATCTTTTCTTGCGACTGAGATGTCTCAAAAGTCTAGTCTCAATGAGTGTAGTATCGAGTATCAACCAATTTTCAGATTTCCACCGAACCCGATTATCTCACTACATCCTAATTGGCCAAGTTTGTTTAATTAAGGTTCTAAGGTCAGTTAGTGCTTCAGGACGCTACTCAGTGGCCCCGTATTCTCCTCGATTCAACACAAGGGATACCAGTACCAACAAATGTGTCACACTAATGTAGCCATTGTTTCAACCGTGTTGGTCTATGCAGGACAGTTTCCATAATCTATTGCTACTTACCTAAAAAGGTGCCCCGGATCCGGGCAGAGGATCAAAGTAAGCCAGAACAAGGAACCATAATATAAAGCATGCAAGTCAAACAAGGAAAGCAAGTAAATGTGATCTAGCCCTAAGGTAACCCCACTTTTAAGTTTAGTCCCCAGCAGAGTCGCCAGTTCTGTAACACGGTGGGAGAACTGACTTGGGTGTTTTGCGTTTGATCGCAATTGTTGCGGATAGAAAGAGTCGCCACCAACTTTTCTTGTATCCAATAAGGAAAGGCTGAAAAGAACAGGAAAGACCTTTCGATATGTTTTCTGAGTTCGGGGGGTAGATTATGAAAAGGGGAGGTATCAGCACCCTTTTTATCCATAGTTATCTATGGGCTCTTAGTTGCTTGCTAGATCACTTGCTTTTTGTTTTGAAAGTGTGCTTGTGGTGTGGGTTTTGAAAGTATTTTGAAAATTTCTTAGTAATGGTTCTAGTTTATATAAGAACGCGTACAAAGTGTTGTTTTGAAAATAGTTCAAAAAGGTGTTTGTGGAATGTGTTTTTGAAAGTGATTTTGAAAAGGTGTCTTTGTAATGCCTCTCGTTTCTATAAGAACGTGTATAAAGTGTTTGTCTTTTGAAAAATGTTTCAAATGAGTGTGTTGGTGTATAAAATATTTTTGTTGTGAGCAAGCGAGCAACTAGGAGCAAATCTACCTACTCAAAAGGTCTTAGATGTTCTTTTCCTCCTCCGTTAGATGTTGCTATCTTACTATTGTTTTGGTAAGAAGCTCCATCGTTGGATGTGAAGGGACGGGCGTGGGACGTTTGTATAGTCATAGAAGGAAACCTATTAGACGTTTTAGCAATGTCGTTTTAGGGACTAGATCGTTTACTGAAGGCAACATTGAGGGTCATCGAGGGACTACGATCTTTTATCGAGGGTCTTTCCTAAAACGCCCATGTTCGAGGGACATGACTATTTTTCCGATATGCAACAATTGGAATTACCCTAAGGGTGTATGTGTGAATAGTGTGTTTGATTGCATGCATTTTTCTTTGATTTTTAGGTTGTCTACTTGTTGATTTTATCTTGCCATACACGCCTAATTACTAGCAAGCATACAAAAGCAATAAAATGCAATAAATAAAACCAACACTATTACAACCATATCGAACAGCATAAAAATATGAAGGTAAAAATAAGATAAAAGTAATAAAAATGAGTGTCTTTCGATTGGGGGGAGACTACCTTCGATTTGCATTTTGTTGGCCTCCTTCGATTGAGGGATGGCATCAGTAAGGTCAGGTCTTTTGATTGGGCCTTGGCAGCAACAAGGTCTTGTCCTTCGATTGGGAATTCTGGGACTGGGAAGCAGCAAGTGGTATCCTTCGACTGGGCCTGGAAGCAGCAGGTTGTGCCTTTCAATTCTGGATTATTGGGCTTAACAGCAGCAAGTGATATCCTTAGAATGGGCCTGGAAGCCAGTGTGGTGCAGTCTAAGGTTCTTCCTTTCGATTCTGCCTGGACTTTAGTGCAAGCATGCCTTTTGATTCTGCCTTTCTGCCTTGGAAGTCAGCAAGGAAGCCCAAGGCTTCGTTTCATGTTTCCTTTCCCCTGTTTCTTTTGTTTAAGGAACTAAATGGAAACAAGGCCTGAGGCCATGCAAATATTTTTCTTGCAAACAGTATAATAGTTAAAGTATATTTAAGTAAACAAGCAGCAAAACGAAAGGGGGGTTAGCTCTGAAAACATGTAAAGGGGGTGGAAATGAAAGGAGCAAAAAAAGGTTATGTACATGATATTTAAAACTAAAGAAATGCTTATTGACATATTATTCCATGAAACGAAAAGTCCAATGGTAAGAGTGACTTACCTTGCTGGAGGCTTCGAATGGGTATGGGACCTTGAGTGGATGCCCAGGGTACTGGATTCGAAAGAGGGGTCCAACAGCTGTGCTTGGAACGCTGGATTCAAAGGAGGGAAAGAAATAAGTATTATGTTTCTTTCCAAGCTGGATTCGAAGGAATGTAAAATGTTTGTTCTTCAGAATCGGAAAAAAGTGACAAAGGGATTCTGGGTTTTTGATTTCTCAAGTGTTGATGAACTTGAGAGTTTTGGTTGTGTTTGAGAAATTTTGGGAGACGTTCCTCTGGTCTAAAAGTCCTCCTCCAGCTTTGCAAAAGTTTCTTTATTTATAGAGAAAATAAAGGATATGTTGTAGCATCCAGCTTGCAAATAAATAATAAAATAAGGTAATGTGAAAGGTACAAGTGATCGATTTGGCAGTTGGGGCGCAGAATATGTGACTTGTCCTTCTGAACCTGCTTTTCGTTCAGGCCACACTCAGGCTGAAAGCTGCTTTTGTGATAAAAGTGCTTTCTATGAAAAGATAGAGATAATAGCCTTTTGCCAAGAGTAGTATTATCCAAAAGACAAAATTCAAAACCTTTGTACAAACCTCTAATTTATAAAGATTTAGAAACAAAGTAAGCCTGACAAGTGAGATTTGGTCTTGAGATTTGTTCAGATTTGCTCCAAACGAAAATTGCTTCGAATGGCTCATCTTGGATTCGAAGGAAGATGATTAGAAGGGACTCAAAGCTCCAATCGAAGCTTCGTATGTAGATTGCTTATGTCCAATCGAAGGTTTGCTTTCCAGAAGTCACATGTGGCCAAACGAAAGGTGCATGTTGGAGTCAAACGCCTTGTGTCTGTTTAGGATGAGGGAAGTTCCTTCTGAATTGAAGGGTATTCCTTCAAAGGAAACAAGAACGTTAGGCAGATCTTGCATGAAGACACCTCTTGGCCCAAACAAAGCTTGCCCCAAACGAAACAAAATGCAGGCAGCATGCATAAGGCAGCTGTTGGCTCCTAAATTCGACACCCTGGTTTCATTAATGTCAGTCATTGAAGCTGAAGGATGTTTTCGACCAGCTAGGTCCGTCGAAATGCCCATCGAAAGATGGCAATGTACTTAGAAGATTTCTTCCAAAGGAGAAGTTGGTTGCCTTCGACGTCGAAGGTGTTTCTCGTCGAAGATGCTTCTCGACGAAGGTGTTCGATGGTTCAGAGTGGAACGGTTTGAAGTTCAAGCATTTGGAGGGAAAACGGTTTCCAGCGGTTATCAAGTGCAACGTGCAAAGATCTGGAGCGTCGAACGTTGAGAACGTGCCAAGTGGGATCATCTCGAAGCAGTGTAACTGCCCGACGGTTACTTGGGATGTTTTAGTATAAATAGTAGTAGTTCACGCAGTTTCTCGCGTGTGTTCACAATTATATACAAAGTCACTCATATAGATTCGAGTACCCAGCGTGTGAGAAAGAATTGTTGAGAAATGTATGTGTGAAACACCAACTTTATTAATCAAAGTCATTTACTTTTCCAGAAACTTTACTTGTTTTCTTCTTTACATTCCTGTCGAAGCCCTTTATTTAAAGCCTTCATTTATTTTATCAAAGTCCTTTTTTCATGCAATTTACTTAAAGCCTCTCTATTTTATTGTCATTTAATCATTATCCAATTCAATCAAAACCTCAAAATCAACCTATGTCCTAGGATCAATCTGATCGATCCTGCGAGTAACCAAATAAGTAACCATTTGGAGGATCAGCGGTTGTTTACCAATAACCACGGTAAACAAATTGGCACACCCGGTGGGACCGTGTGTTGATTGTTGAAAATAATCTCATCTTTTCGAGGAGTGTTGCATGTTATTGAGAAGTGGTAGAATATACACTAACGATACCAATACTGCCAGAAGAAGGGAAGAGATGGCGAATCTGCCAAACAATAACGAAATCCCACAAACAAATGTGGGAGCAACGGTTATCCCGACCGTAAGTGAAGCGATAACTGCTGGTTCGACACCAGCAGTAACGGTCACAGCAACGGGGCCATTACCTCCGTTCACAGGCCCCAGAGTGCCTTTGGGAACTCCCCCACCAAGGGGAAATTTAGGCACAAGGCCTTTTGTTCCCCCAGGATTTATGACAGGCGGTCATAATCGAGAACCACCCTATGGTATGCCAACTTCTGACTTGGCTAGCCTGACGAATGTTGCGTCCACTTTTTCAGACCCTTTAGTGAGTGCCTCTTCGCCACTCCAAGGTTCTGGAGTAGGTATGGCGAATAGAAATAGGACCCAACTCTTAGGAGGAACGTCCCAAGTAGCCCATGGCCTTACAAATGCCTCGACAGCCGTCTTGAGGCAACAAATGGACGAAAGCAACCATGATATGGTGCAAATGTTGGCACAAACTTTAAGTACAGTGCTGAACCCTCTAATACAAAACACTACTCAATCGAATCAGCAGATGACAGCGCAAATGACGCGTTTGGATGATTTCTTTGGAGTACCTCAACCTATTCGACAGCCCCAAAGGGCGCAAATAAGGGGAAACCAGGGTATATTCTTAGAGGAAGAAACCACCATCAACCAAGTCCAACAGCCTGTCGAAGAAAACCTTAGGGCACGATTGGAGCAACCTGTCGAGGAACCTAGGGTAATAACCCCAGAGGTAAGGTTAGTTAACAGAAACCAAA
Organism: Vicia faba; assembly: GCA_948472305.1. Taxonomy (NCBI): domain Eukaryota; kingdom Viridiplantae; phylum Streptophyta; class Magnoliopsida; order Fabales; family Fabaceae; genus Vicia; species Vicia faba. Next base: position 341,149,239 of record OX451739.1, on the reverse strand, counting down.
ATGTTGACGAAGTGGTTCAGCATATCCAATACCAAAACATGGGTTTGGAAAATAATCTGGCAACCATGATCGAAAGTATCATGACTCAAAATGGGATGAACATGGGCTTTCGAAGGCCCAACTTTACATCCCCATTGTCAGAATACGTGTTACAAACAGACTTACCTCCTAGATGTAAAGTCCCCAAATTCACTAAGTTCTCTGGGGACACGACAGAATCTACTGTCGAACATGTGGCGAGATACTTGATCGAAGCAGGTGACATTTCGAATAACGAAAACCTGAGGATTAAGTACTTCCCAAGTTCTTTAACAAAGAACGCTTTCACTTGGTTTACAACTCTCCCCCCCAATTCGATCCATCATTGGACCCAGTTGGAAAGATTGTTCCATGAACAGTTCTACATGGGGCAAACCAAGATAAGCCTGAAAGAATTGGCCAGTGTAAAGAGACGTTTCACTGAACCTATAGACGAATATCTAAATAGGTTTAGGTTGCTCAAGGCGAGATGTTTTACACAAGTGTCGGAACATGAGTTAGTCGAAATAGCCGCAGGCGGCTTAGATTATTCCATTAGGAAGAAGTTAGACACTCAATACCTGAGAGATATGGCCCAACTGGCCGATAGAGTTCGACAGGTAGAACGCCTCAAAGCTGAAAAAGCAAAGGCAACGAAAGCTCATAAGAGAGAGAGGATAGCGTATGTTGAGATGGATGACGAAGATCCAGAATCCTTCGACGATACTATAACTGTCGAAGAAGGAGAAGTCGATTTAGCGGAACTAAAACAAGGGCCACCATACTCTTGCAAACTGTTAGTCCCCTCAAGTGGGAAAAATCCCATTGGTCCAGAAAGGACCAACGATAGGTTCCCCAAAAAGACTTATAGTTTTGACATCACAAAATGTGATGAAATATTTGACTTGCTTGTAAAAGATGGCCAAATGATAGTACCCCCAGGGGTAAAAGTGCCTCCTCTTGATCAAAGAAAGAAGAGAGGCTTTTGCAAATATCATAATTTTTTGGGCCATAAAACTTCTCAATGTTTTCTTTTCAGGAATCTTGTGCAAGACGCTATCGAAGAAGGGAGGTTGAAGTTTGCTGACAAGACCCCCATGGTTGTCGACTCAAATCCATTGCAGGCTGAAGCCCACTATGCTGAGCCTTCTGAGGTGAACGTGATCGAGGCAACCAAGAGCCAGTCGAAGAGGCCAGGAATCACAATGGTCGAAGTCTCAAAGGACCATATCAACATGCCAATCTTTGGCAGTTTTTCTGGGAATTTATCCAGAAAGACAATTGAAGCAGTTCAGAAAGCGGTCGAAAGCCCAAAGCTGGAGACCGGTGAAGCACAAAAAACTGGACCAAAACCCAGTTCTCACTTGGCCACAGTTCAAGGCCAGACGGAGAATTTGGAGATACAAATGAAGCAGTTAACTCTTGCCAACAAAGATACAATGAATATCAACATGGTCGAACTCTCTGACCCAAAAGCATCAGAAGAGGCCATGAGGCAAGAACAAGCTAATAAGACTGCTTTCCCTCGGGAAAATGAAAATCTGGCAGATTTCCTGCAAAGATGCCAGAAAAAGAAGTCAGAGGTGATGCTGTGTCCAAGATGCAGTTCGATCTTTGACAAAAAAGCTGCTGAGCATATTCAAGGCGTAAGAGCAGCAAATAAGAGAAGGGAAAATGTTGATCTTCGACATGACCCCAGAAGAGCCTCCCAAAGAGGTTCAAACCAAGAAAAGAGGCCATTGACTTTCAGGCCTCCAACAAATGTGCCGGTAGATACCTGGTACAAAACATCTGGTCGAAAGAGGCCAAGCAAGGAGAGATGGCACTCTTTCGACGTGCCAAGGGGTTCATCTTTAACACAAAAGAAAGAGCCTCAAGTTGCTGCACCTAAAGTTGCACAAGTGTCAAGCAACTACAAAGGGAAAAATCCCATGTCTCGATCTCAATGGAGGAGATACCAAAGGAGACGAAAAGCTGAGAGGGAGGCTGCCAATGAACCAAAGGCAGAAACCAGTTCAAATGTTCCTCTAAGGAAGCAAAGGAAACCTCTGGAGAGAGAGCCAGTAACCAACAGGCTAGTTTAGCCTAACCAAGGTGAAATTGAAGACGAAGATGGTTCTGAGTCTGATGATACTTTGGACATAATGGTGAATATAGTCTCAGTGCTGCCCAGAGAATTCAACCGACAGGTGGAGGTCGAAGCAAGTGACTGGGAAGTGGAGCAAGAAATGGCCAAACATAGGCCAGTGTGCTATTTCGTCATGGACAATGGCACCACTGAGGAACAAAATGGATTCTTCGAACCACCTACAGAGGCGATGAAAAATCACCTCAAGCCTTTATTTATAAGGGCTAAACTCGAAGAAACTACAGTGAATAAAATATTGGTGGATTGTGGGGCAACCATCAACATTATTCCTCACTCTATGCTAAGGAAAATTGGCAAAGGGGATGAGGACATTAAGCCTCACAACATGGTCATGTCGAACTATGAGGGCGGCATAGGGACCACTATGGGAGTGATCCAACTAGATATCAAAGTAGGGTATATCCTTCGACCAACAATGTTTATGGTCATATCGGCCAAACCTAACTACAATCTTTTGTTGGGCCGTGAGTGGATTCATGGTGTTGGAGTTGTGCCATCATCAATGCACCAGAGGCTGCTGCTGTGGCGTCCAGATGGGATGGTCGAAAACATAGAGGCAGATCAAAGCTATTACCTGGGCAAAGTGAATCACCTGGGGCTGGCAGATTTCGACAAGAACTTGGCTCACATAGGGCCATGTCCAACACCTGACTTCGACATGGCGCCAGCGCCAAATACTTTTTGTTCCCTATACCTGCATCCTGAGCATGGTTTCCAATGGGACAGAGAAGACTTGTCCCACATAGATTTCAGTGGGTTAACTGATATCCAACCAACTGGTTGGGGAAGTGAATTCAGTGATAATGACTGAGTCACAATCATTGAAGCGAATTTTGGCTTATGTAGCCGAAACAAAGATGATAACGGCTCTCGAAGCCGAAGTAAAATACATGGCCACACAGGCCAATGATCAACAGTTATCTGCTGCAGGTCCAGGAAAGGATTTCGATCCAGAACCCCCTGATATCATGCCTGAAGGAATGCAGGAACAGAGGCTCGACGCCATCTATGACGATGAGCCTTTGGGCTTCGAAAAGGACCCCTTGGCGAACAACATTAAAATGTTAGCGCAAGATCCTTTAGAAGAAATCAACTTAGGCGAAGGGTCAGAGAAAAGGCCAACTTACATCAGCGCCAAAATTGACCCAGAACTTAGGTTGGAAGTAATCCAATTGTTGAAAGAGTTCAAGGACTGTTTTGCATGGGATTACGACGAAATGCCTGGTCTTGACAGAGGATTGGTAGAACTTCAGTTGCCAATCAAACCTGGGAAGAAGCCAATCAAGCAAAGTCCAAGACGCTTCGCTCCAGAAATACTGTCGAAGATCAAAACGGAAGTCGAAAGACTTCTGAAATGCAAATTCATACGCGTTACAAGGTATGTCGAATGGATTGCAAACATTGTGCCAGTAATTAAGAAAAATGGTACATTAAGGGTGTGCATAGATTTCAGAGATTTGAATGCTGCTACGCCCAAAGATGAATATCCTATGCCTGTGGCGGAAATGCTAGTCGATTCTGCCGCTGGCTATGAATACCTGAGTATGCTCGATGGTTATTCAGGATATAATCAAATATTCATTGCTAAAGAATATGTGTCGAAAACAGCTTTTCGATGCCCTGGGGCCCTAGGCACTTACGAATGGGTAGTGATGCCTTTTGGCCTAAAGAACGCTGGGGCAACATACCAGCGAGCGATGAATTCTATCTTCCATGATTTTATTAACACTTTTATGCAAGTATATATTGATGACATTGTTATAAAATCTGTTTCCAGGAAGAATCATATTGACCACCTTCGACAATCGTTCGAAAGAATGAGAGAACATGGTCTGAAGATGAACCCTTTGAAGTGTGCATTCTGTGTGAAAGCTGGAGATTTCTTGGGCTTCGTTGTCCACAAGAAAAGAATCGAAATCAACCAGAACAAGACGAAGGCAATTCTGGAAGCGAAAGCGCCATCGAATAAGAAGGAACTGCAATCTCTGTTAGGCAAGATAAATTTCTTAAGGAGATTTATATCTAACCTAAGTGGGAAAGCTCAGGCCTTTTCACCCTTACTTCGACTGAATAAAGAGGGGTTCGAATGGGGGAAAGAGCAACAAGAAGCCTTCGACAAAATCAAAGGGTACCTCACCAAGCCACCTATTTTGGTGCCTCCTTGTAGCAATAGGAGTATGAGATTGTACATAGCTGCATCCGACAAAACCTTGGGAAGCATGTTAGCCCAAGAAGATGAGAATGGAGTCGAAAGACCCATTTACTATCTTAGTAGAGTTTTGAACGATGCAGAAACTAGATATAGCGAAGTTGAAAGATTGTGTCTATGTTTGTATTTCTCTTGTACAAAACTCAAGCAATATATAAAACCAGTTGATGTGTATGTTTCGTCTCATTTTGATGTTTTCAAGTATATGTTGTCGAAACCTATCTTGCACAGTCGAATTGGCAAGTGGGCATTAGCATTAACTGAATACTCCTTAACCTTTATGCCTCTTAAGGCAGTGAAAGGACAAGTGGTTGCAGACTTTATAGTCGACCACTCAATTCAAGTTGAGGATATTAATTATATGGAGATAGAACCTTGGAAATTCTACTTCGATGGTTCCAGCCATAGAGATGGAACGGGAGTAGGGGTCTTGATCATTTCTCCAGAAAAAATTCCAACAACATTCAAGTACAAGATATCAGGTTCTTGTTCGAACAATGAGGCTGAGTATGAAGCTCTAATTACTGGCCTTGAAATATTGTTGGAATTGGGGGCAACTCGAGTCGAAATAATGGGAGACTCAGAGTTAGTCATTAAGCAAGTCACAAAGGAATATAAATGCATAAGAGAAAATCTCATTATGTACTTTGTGATAGCAAATCGTTTATTGAAAAAATTTGAAATGGTCAATATTCGACACATACCCAGAGTGGAAAATCAAATAGCCAACGACTTGGCACAAATTGCATCTGGGTATAAGATTTCAAAAACGAGATTACAAAGAGCAATCGAAGTTCGAGAAAAGATAAAAGCAACTTGTCTATCACCAACAGACTTGGAATCGACAAGACTAGGATATGCTGATCAAAGTAACTTCGAAATTTCGTTCATAGATAATTTGTCAGAACAAGATTGGAGGAAACCCATTGTGGATTATCTTCAAAATCCAGGAGCTTCGACAGAACGAAAAACAAAGTACAGGGCGTTGAGTTATGTACTCATGGGTAATGAGTTATCCAAGAAGACGCCTGAAGGGGTATTTCTAAAATGTTTAAGTGAAACTGAGGCATACATAGCCCTTTCGACTACGCACGCTGGGGCATGCGGGGCTCACCAAGTAGGCCATAAGATGAAATGGTTGTTGTTTCGACAAGGACTATACTGGCCCACTATGCTGAAAGATTGTGTTGAGTTCGCCAAAGGTTGCCAAGAATGTCAAGTACATACAGGCATCCAACATGTACCAGCAAGCGAACTTCACTCGATAGTGAAACCTTGGCCCTTTAGAGGATGGGCGTTGGACCTCATTGGAGAGATTCGACCAGCATCATCAAAGAGTCAGAAGTATATACTGGTAGGCATTGATTATTTTACTAAGTGGATCGAAGCTATCCCTTTAGTCAATGTAGACCAAGAAAATGTCATTGAATTTATTCAAAAGAACATTATCTTTAGGTATGGAATCCCTGAGACTATAACTACTGATCAAGGGTCAGTTTTCACTGGTCAGAAGATGCAGGAATTCGCTCAGGAAACAGGTTTCAAACTCCTAACATCAACGCCTTATTATGCACAGGCAAATGGTCAAGTCGAAGCAGCGAACAAAGTAGTGATTGGCTTGATAAAAAAGCATGTTGGGAAGAAACCAAAAAATTGGCATAAGACGTTAGACCAGATTTTGTGGGCTTGTCGAACGTCCCCAAAAGAAGCCATAGGTACAACACCATATAGGATAACTTTTGGCCATGATGCAGTGTTGCCAGCAGAAATTTGTCTTCAATCTGCAAGGGTTCAGAGACATTATGATATTCCCTCTGAAATTTATTGGGATATGATGTTAGACGAACTGGTGGATTTAGACGAAGAAAGATTGCGCGCTCTTGACCTACTCAGGCTTCAGAAGAAAAGAGTAGAAGACTCTTATAATAAAAAGGTGAAACCTAAAGTATTTTCGCCTGAAGAACTAGTTTGGAAGGTGATTCTTCCCATGGATCGAAGGGATCGAAGCATGGGAAAATGGTCACCCAAATGGGAAGGACCATTCAGAGTTATCCAGATTTTTTCTGGTGGAGCCTATGAAGTCGAAGAGCTAGGTGAAGATAAAAGGCTCTTGAGAGTAAATGGTAAATATTTGAAAAAGTACAAACCTACACTCGAAGAGATAAAAATAAAATAACAAGTAATGACTAAATTAACCATAAAAAAGCCAAAATGGAAAATTTTTATAATTTAGCCAAGATGGCAATGTTGTCGAATACATATTACAAAATATGGTTAAAAGGCTGAATCAATCAGAAGGGAATGGAGTCCTTGAGTCGAAGGTATTTGATTTGCTGCAGCTCTAATCTTTTGTTGCACCAGGCATTCGCCTGCACAAGCTTGGCAATCTGATCGTCGAAGCCTTGAGCTTTCTCAGCAAATTCTAGGCCCTGTGTGATTTCAGTTTGACTTTCGGTGTCTGGAACAGTCGAGAGAAGTTCCTCCTTGCGCTTAGTATTGGCATTTATCTTAGCCTCTATTTCTTCGATTTGCGCCTGGAGGGAGGCATTCTCTCGATCGATGGCATCCACTTCTTCTTGTTTAGATGCTTTTTGCTTCGACAACTCCGCAATTCGAGAATTTGTCTCTGCTACAGCAGTCCATGCAGAAGAGCTTTTGCCATATAACACTTCAAGCTGGCTATTGAAGCCCCTTTGTCGCCGATAATCTGCTGAGACTTGATCAATAATGGAGTGTAACTCCATGATAAAGCCTGAGACTTCTGGAGGCACAGCTAACAAGTCTACGGCATTCAAAACAGCCCCCAAATATGATGGAGCAGTAGGGTCCCCCTCCAAAGCTTTCATCAAGTCCTTCTTAAAAAACTGAGCCTTAACCTTCGTCAAAGCCTCATCGAGAGGAGAAGTTTCAGTGGACTTCCTCGACAGAGTAGGAACCTCCTGGCTAGCGTCAGACGAACTTTTGCTCTTGATGATGGCGTTCAGATAGCTAACAGGATCAGTTTGCTTCAAGAGTTCTAAGTCCTCTTTCGACCTATGCTTTGTTGAGGTAACAGCCCTTGCAACAGTATTGTCTTGGATTTGAGGTTGTTGAGTAACATTTGCCTCGACTTGATTCCCTTCGACTCAGACTGCGGCAGTACCAGCGTCATCATGGTGCCCTTCGCCAGCGTCACCTTGGTTCCCTTCGCCAGAGTCACCGTGGTTCTCTTTGCCAGCGGCACCTTGATCCTCTTCGCTAGCGTTGTCGTGGTCCCCTTCGTCACGATTCTCTTCCGACAGATCCACCACCTGAATCTCTTTTGGTTGTTGCTCTTCTGTTTGTGGATTTTATGCCGGTTTTTCTGCTGGCTCAGCATTGGCCTCATTTATTTCAGTATGGGCCTCATCGTTCGCCAAGTCTTTTTCTTGTGGCCTGCTAAGTTCAGCAGACTCCAATGTTTCAGAAGTCCTTGGCGCTGAGCTTTTAGTGGTGTCCTGAAAAAAGAAGAAGAAGAATCTTCTGAATTCGAAAGAGACATAGTCGAATGTAGGTATCGACACCTGAGTTACAAAGGGATCAAAGAGATTACCTGTAAAGTAGTTTCAGCCCCAGGGCTGGAATTGTCGCTTTCGACAGGCTTATTGAGAAGAACGTTTAATTCCTCCTCCGTTGGCTCCTCAATGATTACTGGAGGAGGCCTGGGCTTTCTCCCAGCGACCTTTATTCTAATTGTTCGACCAGCAGCCTCAGGAAGAGGAACGTCCTTCTTCAGCTTTCGCCTTTTTAGAGGAGCAGGGGGAGAATCATCTTCTTCGTCGCTCCCGGATTCGACCGTCAGTGCTGGCCGTTTCTTGGGCGAAGGTGCCTAAAAAACCAATGGGAATTCGATTTAGCAGTTGCATCGAAAGTCAAAAAATTAAAGCCAGAAGAAGATAATGAAAGTCTGGTTACCGGTGCAGAAGCCTTTTTCGAAGGGCCTTCCCCCTGTTGGTTTGTTGTGGTCTTCGCTGGCGCTATAGTCTTCGCCGGCGGTGGAGGTTTTGTTAAGGGGCCTCCTCCCTGTTGGCCTTCTGCAGCCTTCTTGGCTGCAGGCTTTCGAACAACTGAAAGCAAATAAAATAATTAGCAGGCTAGCAGTCGAAAGAGAAAGACAAAGTAATTTGAAAGGATGAACTTACATTTCTTTATTTTGTCCAAGACAAGGACAAAAGATTTCTGAAGCTCATCCACGAAGTCCTTCTCGTCGAAAAACTCCTCAGCGTAGTAACTTTTCCACCACTCCTCGAAGGATGGTGAGCAAAGAAAGTTAAGCTGGTAGTCAAACAACGAAAGAACTGTTCGACCAGCATATCTACTGATATGCTTAGTGGCAGCTTCTTCAGTGTAGTCGTTGCAGAAGTATAACATAGACTTATCCCTTGGAAAAATTGGAGAAGGTAGTGTTTGAATAATACCAAACTGGCGAGACACCAGGTTTGGTTGATATGCAATCAGACTCAAGTGAGTCTTAGAGCTCCTGAATCGAAGAGGCATGATTCTTGGTGTGAGGAACGCCTCCCACATTGTTGTATGTTCGTCAACCTGAGGACCACTTGACGTCCTAGGATGTGGCCTTGTGAACCACTCTGGGCCAACCTTCCGCCGAGCAAACGGAGCCATAGTCGAAGCAAACTCTTTCCTTCTAGCAAACATCAGAACAAAGTTTATGAAAGTTTGCTGAAGCTCCAGCCCATCTTCCGTTGGAGTCAACAGAGCCAATCTGGTCCCTTCGACGCGTCTGTTTGCTATTTCTGGAGCCTGCTCATTTATTTGAATCTTCTTAGGCAAGAAAGACTTGAAGGTGGCATTGAGCCACAGTTGAAGCAGCCAAAAAGGTCCAGCAAGCAGCAGACTGGCCCTGTTCTCGATGATCTTCAGAAGAGTCGCTCCATTACTAATCGACTCATACAGGCTAGCCAAAATCAATTCTGCCAAACAGATATTTTGGCCATGATGGAGTTGAGTGGCGAGAGTGACCATCTTCTTGGTCACCTGTAAGGACTTGGAACAAAACATAAAGCGTGTCAGCCATAAGGCTAGAAACGCAATATGTTCGACATCCAACACAGCATCTGTCGACCTATCGTGGTAGTGATTGATGAAGGTGGTGTAGGTTGGTTTTGTGGCAGAGAATCCAATCTGATCCTCCGACATTTCTTCCGGGTCGAAGTAGTCCCCGGTGGGTCGAAGGCCAGTGATGGCGGCCACGTCGAAGAGCGTCGGAGTCAGCATTCCACAGGGAAGATGGAAGGTGAAATGGGTGTAGTCCCAGAAGAGTAAAGAAGCTATCAACATCTCTGGGGAATAGTTAAGACCTGTCTTCGACAGCATGACCAGGTCGAAAATCCCCATGTCTTTCCAGATCGAAGCCTGGCGTTTCTCCATTTTTTCCAGCCAAGCACTATAATCAGGAGTAAGGCTAGGGCCAGACCTGAAAGCCCTAACACCTTTGTTGAAGAAACGGAGGTCGATTTTCTCTTTGGCAGGATCTTCATTATCCTCTGCATCTTTCTTGGAGCATCCAACTGGTTTGAGTCTCTCAAGTACCGGAAAGTAACTTTTGATCTTCATGGCCTCAGCAATGCTTGGGTACAATGGGCCAGACATAGCAAAGATCTGGTTGGAATATCCAACCGGAATCATAAGGTGGCGTGAGTAAGCATCACGTACAGCAATGTCCAAAGGTTCAGGGACCCTTCGTTGGCCCGTGGGAGTCACTACTGGAGCGGTGGCGAAAACCCTAGGTTTGACGTTTCCAGATGGTGCGTTGGCGCTAGGAGCGTTGGAAGAACCAGATGCTATTGTTGGTAGTGAGGTTGAAGACGAAGTGAAGAAAAAGAGGTTTGCAAAGTTGACAAGTTTGAATGCAAATGAGGAATTCTGAAAGCAAGGTTGCGTAAAAAGTCCCACAATGGGTACTTACTGCTATTTATAGTAGTGGGGGAAATCCCCAAATTCGAGGACATTAAATGCCATTCAATGTTGCAGAGGGTAGTGGGACACGTGGCGTCTCCCTGTTGTTTTAGCCGTTCTGCAGAAATGGAAGGGTGCAGCGTGCGCCCTCGTTTTTGGGAATTGTCATGATGACAATTTGTGAAGTGACGTTTGGCACACTGCACGCCGTACTGAGGTGACGTCTTAGGTACGGATAAATGATGGTTTTTCTTGGGATTGTCAGTGGTTGGTAGAAGACAACAAAAAGTGCACAATTTAATTTGTGACTAAGAATGAAAAGCCAGGTGTCGAATGGCATTTCAAAGAATGCCTTTTTCTTTCAGAGTCGAAATAAGGCATTCTTGGGGGGCAATTTGTTGGCTCCTAAATTCGACACCCTGGTTTCATTAATGTCAGTCATTGAAGCTGAAGGATGTTTTCGACCAGCTAGGTCCGTCGAAATGCCCATCGAAAGATGGCAATGTACTTAGAAGATTTCTTCCAAAGGAGAAGTTGGTTGCCTTCGACGTCGAATGTGTTTCTCGTCGAAGATGCTTCTCGACAAAGGTGTTCGATGGTTCAGAGTGGAACGGTTTGAAGTTCAAGCGTTTGGAGGGAAAACGGTTTCCAGCGGTTATCAAGTGCAACGTGCAAAGATCTGGAGCGTCGAACGTTGAGAACGTGCCAAGTGGGATCATCTCGAAGCAGTGTAACTGCCCGACGGTTACTTGGGATGTTTTAGTATAAATAGTAGTAGTTCACGCAGTTTCTCGCGTGCGTTCACAATTATATACAAAGTCACTCATATAGATTTGAGTACCCAGCGTGTGAGAAAGAATTGTTGAGAAATGTATGTGTGAAACACCAACTTTATTAATCAAAGTCATTTACTTTTCCAGAAACTTTACTTGTTTTCTTCTTTACATTCCTGTCGAAGCCCTTTATTTAAAGCCTTCATTTATTTTATCAAAGTCATTTTTTCATGCAATTTACTTAAAGCCTCTCTATTTTATTGTCATTTAATCATTATCCAATTCAATCAAAACCTCAAAATCAACCTATGTCCTAGGATCAATCTGATCGATCCTGCGAGTAACCAAATAAGTAACCATTTGGAGGATCAGCGGTTGTTTACCAATAACCACGGTAAACAGCAGCATGTGCCCAATCGAAGCAGCTTGCAGGAAGTATGCAGCAGGCAGTATGTGCCCAATCGAAGCAGCTTGCAGTCAGCAGGCAGCAGGCAACATGTGCCTAATTGAAGTAGCTTGCAGCCAGCAGCCAGCATGTGCCCAATCAAAGCAGCTTGTAGAAAGCTGATTTTGAGAAATCGAAGGAGGCTGAGAGGCAGTAAACTTGGGCAATTGAAATAGGCTGAGAGGCAATCAAAGGGTGCCAAATCGAAGGAAGCTTAAATTTCTCCAAATTTGTCAAAATGTTATTTTTATCTGTTTTCTCCCTTTTTGACAGTTTTCTTTTAATTCTGGTACTGGAAAATCCCAAAGGACTTATGCAAGCCTGAACCCTGAGAATCCTTGTGAGAAAAACCTTGAGAATTGAGAGGGCAAATTTTGGGGTACAATACTACCCTCCCTATAAGGTAGCTTCCTTAAGCGTATCATGGATAAAACTATAGGGAAAGGCATAAGGGCCTCCCTTAAGCAGAGCCTTTTGTAGATCGATACTTTCGTCTTTTAGGTCGTACAAGGTCTCACCATGAGATTTTTAGGGTCATACAAAGAGTCATTGGCCAAATTTCAAAGTTCTATCTCCAAGAGAGTCCAGCCCTCTAAAAGGTATTCCTTCCTTGGAATTCAACCAAATCTAGGTGAAGTCGTCACAAAAGCTCGTAGGGGTGTTTACCCCCTTGGACAATAGACAATCCTTCTTTTTATGGTTTTATTTTATATTTTAAATTAAATCCCATATCAACAATATATAACATGATAATATGAATAGCATGAAATAAGTAAACATATAAACAAACATATATAAACAAAACATACCAAATGTAGAAAAAGGAACCCAAGAAACCCTAGACCTAAAGGAGGGAAGACTCTAAACCTTAGGATTGTGTCCCTAGTGAAGTCTCCAGATGTCGTAACGGGCAAGAAATACGATATTCTTCAACATTAATTTTTGTCTTAAGGACGGGAAATAACAGATAACCCTAATCATTTAGAGATTCTAAATTCACGAGTTGGTTAGACGAAGGGAATGTGTTAGGCACCCTTCATCCCCCTTGTTCTCAAGAGGCATCCTATTTTTAGGTTTAAGGGTAAGATGGGTATTTAGCAGTTAATGTTTCTATATATTTGAGAAAAGAATTTTAGTTTTTTAGTTGTAAACTCTCCTTGGTTTTAACCACGTGCCTATGTATCTCTTTGCAAAGAATTAGAGTCCAATTTCGTAGTTCGTATGTGTTTGGTTAGTTTTTTTTATAGATTGTGGAAATGTTTAAAATTATCCTTGAACCTTGCATGGGTTTGAAAATATCATAGTCGTAGACACAGTTCGCAGTTAATAGAAAATGTCGCTATAATCCTCTTTTGAAAATAAAGTTGAATTTGAAATTAAGTTAGTACAAAAAGTTTTAAATTTGATAGGTTAGTTGTCTTGGAAATTATGATGCGAATTGGAAAAAGATAAATTTGTATGATAAAAATGCTTGATAAAAAAAAGAAGAAAACATGGTTAGTATTTTTTATAAAATAATTAATAAATAACTATTTTCGTATTATTAAAAATATATTAAATATTTTTAATATTAATTCAATATTTATTAATTAATGATTTTATGATGAATACAAATATTTTAATACAAAGAAATATGATGAAACAATATATATATATATAAAATAAGATAAACAAAATAAATAAAACAAATTATTCAATTAAAAAAATAAATTAATTTTAGATTATAGTAGAGGGTGTGTTAATTAAACAGGGGATATAAATATGAAGGGTTTAAGCCCAAAACCAATTCTGAATCTAAAAGGCGCAAGGGTGTATTTTTGAACTGGATTAGTAATTAGGGGGTTGGAATAACATTGGGATTGAGCGCAGGACCTTCACACAAGAGCCCAAAAAACTCTGGGTTCGTTTGGACAACGTAAGGGAGGGTGCATGGGTTATGGTGAGGATAATGAATCTGGCGCATTGATTTAGATCAAATGGACAACAAACATTGAGCCTGGACCATTAATCTAGAGTATGTTAAACGAATGGCTTAGATTGACTGGTTGACTAAGTGTATGGTAGACGCTTGTGCAGGAGACCAGTCAATGGTCTCCTCACCCAAGGGCTCTAAAGGAGCCACCTGGCGTGCATCCGAGGGAGGAGGGAGTATTATAAAAACCAAGATCTGAGCATGGGGCTCATTTTCTCGCTTCTTACTCTCTCTTCTCACAAAACCAAACAATGTTATCTGGAGGCTAGAGAGAGAAGCTTTGGCTTCTCTCTAGATTTTCACCGCTAGAAATTGCCTCTGCCATGGGCGCTACTGGCCAGAAATCGCTTCCGCCGGCGGCAGCTCCATGGCACCACCAACTTCAATGGAAACCACCGTGAATCTTCAAACCTTCATTCCAACGAATGCCATATCTTGATGATCTTCATCCAACCTTCAACCAAAACCCAGACTCCTTCATATCTTCATATGGGTTCGCATGAACCCTATGAAGATCAACCTTAACCCTAATGATCTTCATCCAAACCCAAAGAACCCTAACCCCACTTCTTCGACCCTAATCGAATCGCCAAACCCTAACCTGTTTTACCTAACCCTAACCTAAATCACAAAATCCTAAGGTGTTTTACCCTAACCATAAACCAAGTCCAGAAAACCCCAATTCAAACATAAATCAATGATTCAATGCAACCAATACACAAATTCAATATCCAAATACCCTAATAGCTAAGTTTATTGTGTTTACCTCTCCTGCAGTGATTCTCGTAGTAAATTCCTCTTATGATTTTTTAATTCCCCTTCTTTAATCTCCTTCTTCTCTTCCTTTTGTTTCAGGTACTTTGAATTGAGCATTGGGGTCGAGCTCTGAGTTTCTCTTTAATCCTTAAATCTCCGGTCTCAAGGTCCAAATATTTGAAAGTGAAGCAAGGATTCAAGCAAAAGGTTTTCTCCAATTGTCTTTTTTCCCGTCCCTTCTTAGGTTTTAGTTTTAGGTTATATAGGCTTAAACTTAGAATAAATTAGGAAATATTTGTTAGATTAGCAGTTATAGTTCTATTTGATTCACTCAAATACATGTGTAATTTTGATTTAGATTCGATTTGATTTTAGTTTTAGAATTAGGGTTTTGATGTATTTGGACATGTTATTGAATAAATTTGTTCCAGTCAATAAAATAAATTTTATTTGATTTGATTCAATCTAAAAGATTTGATTTTTCACATCTGGAATTTTGGGCTTGTTAGGCCATCTTAGGGAAGAAGCATGTCCAAAGGGCGTAGCAGCAAAAATTATGGTTTTTACCCTAATTGTTGACTTGATACGCAAGCAGTAAAAGAGAAATGATAATAATAATGTTATAACAACTTGGAGGTCGTTGACTCTAGGTCAACCCCCTCCATTTTAGACAAAATGAAAACTAATTAATGTGATTTTGAATAATAATAATATTAATAATAACAATAAATAATAACAATAATAAATCAAAGGACCAAATATCGACCACAGTCAACTTCCCAACTCAATGGGCCTAAAAAGGCTTAATGGATCTCTTGGATACTAACCCCCCCTAAAGAAAATACACTCTATTTTCCTAATTTTAACCCAATTACCTCTAAACAACCAATAATATAAAAATGTAAGTTATTAATAATAAAAAAAAACAAAAAAAATATAATAGCACCAAAATTTAAATAACCAAAACAATCAATAAAAATAAATTGATTACTAGAGGGGCAAGATTGGGGTATGACAGCTTCCACAGTGCTACTTTGATCATCTACCTTAAGTCACTGTCTTCATTTTTAATTTCCATCCACTATCAGATCTACAAGTTTCACGTTTATCTTTAGACTCTCTTTAGTATCCACCAGAAAATCATTGTTCACCTTTCGACATCCTCAACCATCCACTCTACAATGTTAGCTCGCATACCAACTCAAGTCTCTAAACTGCTCAATAATTCCCAACTCTTTCATAGCCATTTTTCTATTAGGTTCACGTGAAACAGTGAACGACTATCCCCTTGATAGAATGTCAATCACTTCAGACCTAATCAAGATGGAAAGACAAGCCTATCCAATCCAATACGATCCCGCCTACCATCAACAAGAGATTAATGGTGATCAGTTCCTCAATTTGTCAATAGATAGCCGACAACCATAATGGAGCATAAACCATTGTAACCAAACTATAATAGTGTTCCTTTAGAACTCACGTGCAAGGTCACCTAAAGCACAAAGGCCCAATAATCTACTTTGAGGTTTACAAATTCTTCCACAACTTCCTTCTCATTCGATCTCGTTGGTGAGACACCACCGCCCAATTACATTACAAAATATTATTCACACTCACTTAGCATTACACACATGTTAAGCATTTTCCAACTCAGGAAATGCTAACATATAATTCATTTCGTTCCAATTGGAGTCTTTATCCATGTAGAGGACTTTAACAACATTCATAAATTTTTTGTTTTTCTTTAAATCTCATAACATCGAGGATACATATATTTTCACATTTGAACCTCATTCCAACCATAATCTCAATAATACAATCTCATCATCTGGTTGGTGATAGAAATTCCCAAATTTTGTCTTGACACATGTTGATATTATGTTATTAATAATACACAATCCACTCTACCATCTAACTTTCTCTTTTCCTCAAAGATCTCTACACTCTAACCATTCTTAATTGGCATAAACTGCACTTCTATGTGTTTGTTCCAATACCTTCACATCCTTACTAATACCAACATCTCATTCATTAACAACATATCATTCTCGACCTCGTCTGAAACAAACTGCAACAATAACTAGTTATGTCCAAAAAGCTTCTAGTCTATGTAACCAACTTTAAAGTCTCTCAATGTAGAACTACATCTACTTTGAATGGATTCACATATACCATCACCGAAAATAGCATGCTCAAGAAAACTCATCTCCTCAAACAATAATTTACACCTTGGCAACTTAGCATAAATTTTCCTCCCTCACGACACTGAAATTCAAATCGCAACGTTCAACATGCTTATATTATGACTTAGATTAAATCAGAATATCCTAAAATAAACACCGCAATGAACCGATCCAATATTCATAATGCCTTCACTAATTTTTAAAAGATACTATCTAATTATCCTCACTCTTCACCCAAATCTGAAGGTAATCCAAACTCAATTCTATTAGACTGAAGACATACTCGTCTACCAGTTGGTCCATCAAATATTCAATCCCTCTGCATTGGATATTTAATCTCAATCGTTACCGAAATCAATTATCGATAATCTACACACAATCTAGTAGTACCTTCTTTCTTCTTAACTTATAACACCAAAGCTCCCCAAGTGATACACTCGGTCTCACAAAGTTACTTTCTAACAAATCTTCTAATTTCTTCTTCTATTCACCCAACTCTGAAGTTGACGTCCTGTATAGTGCTATAGAAACAAGTCTGGTACCAAAGACAAAATCAATAGTAAACTCCACCTCCATCCAACATAACCACGTGACAATTAAATCATTCCCATGTACTGAAACCATTTTTAAAGCAACGTTAATTATGTTAGCTTTCTAACGCTTCGAACGGAACTCGAATTGAACGTCCAAAACTCAAGTTATGAATTTTTGAAGTTTTTACAAAAGTGTTGTTCAACACTGTGCAATCGATTGCACCAGTATTGCAATCAATTGCACCTTGTACAAAAGTAGTTTTTCACGAATTTCTGTGTACAAAACCCATTCCAACATATTTCAAAAACCCCATTCTTCTTATAACTCGAGAGACACATTAATTTGCCAAAAATTCTATTTTCCAAATCACCAAGGCTCCAGTCTTCTTCACAAATTTACTCATATCTTCGAGTTTCAACTATGATTCGCGATTAGTAAACACCCCAACAACATCAACAACATTCAATAATCACTTACATGATTTCAACAACAAAATTCAGAATGATTCATCACTTAGAACAGCGACAACACACACAATAATAACTCAACACTGATAACTTCACGATCAACGTACAGTGCTAAAAATATTGTAACCATCTGAGCTTCACCTTCTAAGAGTTATCCTACTTGCTTAACAGATATCTTCAAGCACAATAATATGCATCGACTCATCAAAATAATTCATAATCACTTGGTTTAACTCCTCGCAGTTCACCCCAAGGATAACATTAAGTCAATCTAACATCTAGCTCTAACGACAAGTCGTAATTCTCCCGGGAAAACATCAGGACCCCTACACAACTGGCATATCATTAGCTATAACATTGCCCTCCACTCCTAGATATGCAAACAACACAAGTACCTGATCATTCTCTCTCAAGGACACTTCGAACTAACCGCTAGATATAAATCCTAAATCAATACTTTCTTTAAAATTGGAAAAACAACACAGTCTCACCGACATTTGCACTTATGCAAATCACAGCACACTGAACCAATTGTTCACTCCTGAACCATATCAGAGAAGCACAAGCTTCTACTCCACTTGTTTCAATTCTACTCCTACAAACAAGTGATTATAAAAGTGAGAAAGTACCAAAAATGTTTCACACACATGTCGCATACTAAGGAACAACACATCGACAATATTCAACTATCACACTATTCTACTGACTCGACAACCTGGGCGAACGGACCGACCTGCTCTAATACCACTAATGTAACACCCTATTTCCCCATCGATAATTTAAGAAAAACTAGAGTAAATTAATTCTTAAATCAAACACCAAGAATAGGAGGCCACATTTTCAACATATCAAAAACCTGCTCAAGTATAAATAAACAGACACATAACACACTTCCAAATGAACCAACAACAATTTTCAACATAGTTCTCAAACTTCAACTTTATTAATGCAACGGAAAAAGAAATCATGTTAATTATTCAACATCCTCAATTAATCATAACCAACGTTTAATCGAATAAAATAGAGTTTACAATACTCCAACAAATCATCAAAACAAAACAACAATTAAGCAAAACAAGCAAGCTTTCAACCCTGCAGTGTTACGTATCAAAGCACGGTGCCAACTCGAAGTAAATGACGAGTAACTTCGTCTACTGCGGATCACCTGTACATTACCCACGTAGAGGAAACATTAAATAAGAAGGGATGAGATATCACATAATTATAATAAGTTATATAATAATAAGTATACAAAAATAGGTCATGCATAGTTATTCTATCCACATCTCACACCTACACATTAAAAGCAACATTTAACAATTATAAACAACCACACACAACATCTTTTATACTAACATCAAGGCATACAATGAGACACGACACTGACTCTATGCATGTCGTACCAATATCACTTTTGAATCCATGCCATCTAGGACCGGAGCCACCGACATCATGAACAATTTGGTTCACTTCGCTCCCGATCCACGCCATATAGGATCAGAGCCAACAACAACATCGTGAATATTTATATTCACCTTGCTCCCTATCCACTCCATCTAGGATTAGAGTCAACAATAACAACAACACTAAAGTCCTCAATGTAACTTACCATTATAGGCCACCTGCTGTTATTTACATGTAATAGTACACCACATCTCAGACAACAAATCTGCATAATTGCATTAACACATATAATGAGAAATTTACACAAAGACACAACCTCAAAAATAATTACCCACTATATTTGAAATTATTTGTATAGGAAAGAAAATATTTTCATCTTCCCGTAGGTTCAAACGGCACATCAAACGGACACCCGAGTCAAAAATTATGAATATTTAAAGTTTTTCAAAAATGTTGTCAAACAATGAGCTATCGATTGCACCAGGACAACAATCGATTGCACCCTATTTCAGAGGCCAAATTTCATAATTTTCAAGCAGTGCAATCGATTGCACCCTTACAGTAATCAATTTCTTACTAAAACAGAAGCAAATATTCATCAAAATTAAACTGTGCAATCGATTGCACCTGTACTGCAATCGATTGCACCCTGTGAAAAACAATTTTACAAATTTTGAAAAATAGCAGTACGAAAACCCTTTTGTCTCAATTCCAAAAACATAAACTTCATGAAATAATACACAACCAAACCTCATATTATAATTCCTATCAACTACATCAATTACCACACATATCAAGCATCAATTTCATCGATTATGAACAATTTCAACGAATTAAATCAAAATAACCTACACCAAAACCTAACATGCATATCACTACATCCCTACCATTATACCACCTATTAGAGAGTCGGAACCCCATCCTTATCTTGGTTTGAAGATTTCTAAACCTCTATCTTGAATTCTGCCCTTTCCGAACGATTGCCTCTTCTTCTCTCTTTCGCGTTCTTCACTTCTCTTCTCTCGTTCACAAAATGTCACGATCAAAACTTCTAATTTCTCTCTTGTGACCAATTCACACCTTGGACCCCAAAATCAATATTTCAACTTTACCTTTCTTTAATTAATTAATTATTTTATTTAAAACAAAATACAATTATCATCATAATGATAATTATTTATAATAATAACAATATAATATTCTCAACGCACCCTTGTTACTATGAAATTAGCTATACACCCCTTAACCTTAACTATTTAAAGATTATAAGGTATTGACCTCACGCCAAGGCATAACGAATATATCCCATTGCTCATCAAAATACACAAAAACATTGCATCATATAATTATTTTAATTAAAATAATTTAAATCGAAAACGGGGTGTTACATTCATGTTTGGAGGGATTTTTGGGTGAAACAAGGCAAGTGCATTTATGATCTTGACCTGTCTATTCCTATTGCTTTGAGCAATGCCTTGGTTTGTGACTTGGTTGGTGAAGATGGTGATTAGAATTGGAGTTTGTTGGATTGGCTTCCATTAGACATTAGATTAAGTATTGCGGCTATCCTCCCTCCTGTCGTTGACCAAGAAGAAGACATGCTTTGTGTAGCTACTGAAGATGATGGATCCTTTTCTATTGGATCTATGTATAGGTTCTCAATGTAAGATGTCTCGGAAGATAGTAATTCTTGGGGGAAGGTGTGGGTGCTGAATGTTCCAGAGAGAATGAATAACTTTATTTATATCCTTAAGCATGACTGTGATACAGTGAGAGAACTGACTTGGGTGTTGTGCATTTTATCGCAAATGTTACGGTTAGCAAGAGTCGCCACCTACTTTTCTTTTATCCAAAAGGAAAGGCAGAAAATAACAGGAAAGACCTTTGAGATTATTTCTTGAGTTCGGGGGGTAAATTATGAAAAGGGAAGGTGTTAGCATCATTTTCATCCATAGTTATCTATGGGCTCTTAGTTGCTTGCTAGATCACTTGTTTTTGTTTGAAAATGTGCTTTGTGTGGTTTTTGAAAGTATTTTGAAAAGGCGTCATCGTTTAGGCAAACTTTGTAATAGTTCTCGTTCTTAAGAACATATACAAAGTGTTGATCTTTTGAAAATGTTTCATGTTTGGAAAATATTTTGAAAGTGTTTTTGAAAGTGTTGGTGTTTGTTTTGAAAAATAGCAAGGATGTTTGATTTGAAAATGAGCAAGCAACTAGGAACAATCTACCTACTCAAAAGTCTTTATTCATTTATTCCTTTCCTTTGATATTTCTATCTTCCCATTGATTGCTAAGAAGCCTTATCTTTGGATATAAAGGGACGGGCGTGGGTCATCGTATAGCCATGATATCAATGTTCTGAGATATCTTAGCATTTTTGTTTGAGGGACTAAGATCATTTTTGAAAGGTAACATTGATAGCGTCAACGAGGAACTATGATCTTGTATTTTTTATTGCTTTTTACTAAGATACCCCACATACATAACATGGACATTTTGGTAAGACAACAAAGTGAAATTACCCTAAGGGTGTAAGTGTGAAAGTGTGTTTGATTTACATGCATTGCTTTGTCTTGAATTAGGGATTTCTATTTGTTGATTTTATCTTTCCATACAAGCCCTAATTTACTAGCATTTATATAAAGCGATAAATTGTGGAAAGTAAAATTACTACAAATTTACAAATGGGGATTTGCAATAAAATTAAACCTAATTAACTATTACAACCATATTGAATATTGTACAAAATTGAAAATAAAATGCAAGAATATAAATGGAAAAAGAAATGATTTTGTTTGTTTTTTATAAAAGGGTTTAGTCTTGACCTAATTAACGAAATGATTAGTTAAAAAATAAACAAAATTAAATTTAAACTAATTAAGAAAGAAATTAAGTTAAAACATTTTTTAGGGTTTTTTATGAAAGGTTTTAGGTTAAATGATTATAATATGAAAATTAATTAAGTAAAAGAAAACCTAAGTTCTAAATTAATTTTAAATACAAAAGAAAAAAAAATAATTAAACATAAATCTAAATATTAATTAATTAAGAAGAAGAAATTAATTTCTTAAGGAAATGTTTTTTTAGTCTTTTTTAGTTTACAAAGAAAATAAAAAATATAAGTATGTAAATATTTTTGGATTTTTATTAATAAAAATAATAATAATAATAATAATAATAATAATAATAATAATAATAATAATAATAATAATAATAATAATAATATTAATAATAATAAATATAATAATAAAATAAATAAATAAAAAGGCCAGGGGGTGTGAAAACAGTTTAAGGTGTAAAAGAAAAAGCAGTTTTGTTAGGCCCATGTATGTTTCTATATACAAACAAAAAATAAAAATAAAAATAAAAAGGTAGTTTGGGCCTAAATGATATACTGAGTAATATGGGAGGGGTGTGTGTGTGAAGCGCTGGGCTTGGCAAATTCCACTTAAGCCCAATAGCAACAACATTGAAACAGAAAAGGAAAAAAATGCAAGAAGGAACAAGGTCCTGAGGGGTTTCGAACCCCTGTATATACGCTTGCCAATCAACTCGTCCACCACCGCGCCAGTTGCTTCATCTGTCATTTTTATAAATCACAAAATATATAAAAGAAGAAAATTCACATTTTTTAAAATAAAAAAATGGTGGGCTTGGGCCGAACCGGGTCAACCCAAGACCCACCTATTATGACTTATACAAACATCAGAACAAAGGGTTTGTAAACCCTAGCCTCATGAGAGGCAGCGGCGCCTTTATCCTCTTCCTCTTGCTGCTTGGCGATTTGTTGCTTCTTTCTTCTTCATCCTCTTCGTCGGACACCAAGGACACCCTCTGTGTTCCATTTTTTCTTTCAGTTTCGCTTTTTAAAGGTTTTCGTTTAGCTTGATTCTGAGTGAGATCCTTCTGTTTTCTCCTTGCTCTCTTTTTTTTATTTCAAATTTCTGAAGGGTTGTGTTAGAGAAGATGATGAGCTAGCTTAGGGTTTTTTTGTTTTTTTTTTTACTGTGTATGTTTGTATATTTTATTTGGCCAGAAAAAAGAATGAAAAGGATTTGATGTTGTTGCTGTTCTATTTTGGGTTTTTGCCTCTATATTTTTTATGGTGAAAAAAAAACCTTCACTCTTGAAAACAGTATTGCTGCCTCTTTATACTATGTTTGGCTTTTGCTCATTTTCTATGATAGATTATTGCTGGATTTTTGGGAAGCTTCAGTTTTGACTTGTTACTTTTACTGATTTTTCACAAATCAACTTTATTGTTCTTTGAAAAGTTAATTTTGTTGTCTGGTTTCTGTGACGCTGGCTTTCTTTGGTACTTTTAGCAGGCTAGTTTGCTGACTTTGTACCTTGTTGCTTGTGATGCTGGATGTGCTATTCATTTATGATGGATGCTGACTTTTGCTTGCTCTTGGGCCTGTATCTGCTGTATTGTTGCTTATCGTAATGAACACTTTTTCTGAGTTCTTTTTCTCTTTGGATTTCATCTCACTGTGAACCAACTGAACTTGTGATTTGTAGTAGAGATGTGACTTGGCCTGTGATTGAATTGGATCTGATTCTGTTTGTAAAACAATGAGGCTTTTTTAATTTGATTTGTAATGTTTCTTGTTACGTGGAAAATTGGTGCTGGGTTTAAATTTCTGGTTTGGACTTTTTCTCTTTCATTTGTGAACCAAATTTTGTCTTTGTGATTTGCAATCATATCTTTAGGCCAATGATAGGACACTATTTTGAGGCCTTTATTGGGCTTGAATTCTTGATTTGAATCTTTTGCTAATGGGCTGAAAATATGGTTGGAATTCTTTGAATTTGTTTATTGTGAACCAAGTTTTGTCCTGTGATTTGCAATAGAAATTGGCACATGATAAAAACTGAAAGTTTGAGGCTTTAGCACATAAAAACAGACTCTTTTTCTGATTCTTGAAACCACCCTAATGATGAGTTGAATTTGTTTATAATTTGTTCCTTTTGAATTTGCTTGATCACTAACTTTTCCTTGATTTTGTTTCATGTATGATCGATAAGGAGTGGGCGAAGATGTCAAAGCGTTGGAGAGGTGGTGAAGCCGTGGCTTGCTACAAGAACTTAGAGAATTTTAAGACAAATAGAGTTTAGGACTTTAGGAATGTATTTGAACAATTTGTAATAATTTGTGACTAAAAGGACAAAATATTATATTTGTATAATTTGTATAATATTTGTGACTTTACAATTTGTAACAATTTGTGGGATGTATCTTGAACAATAATTTGAGGAATGTATGGTTTTGATTTGAGAATGGTAATACCAAATTGTAGAAGTTATTTTTTTTAAATGAAAGAATTGAAAAGAAAAAATGATATGGGCTTTGATCCCTCGAATTTAGAATTGTGAACATGAGATAGTGAACTTGAAAAGGTGCAATGAATGCCACCAACTATGAATTTGCAATGAATCTTAGAATTGTTTGTTCTTGAATTAACGAGCCAAAGAACATAGAAGAATATATTCCTCATAAACCATATCTGATCAATGACCCTTAACTTCAACAGAATCCATCAACCCAAATCTTCTTACGTTTGAAGCACCAATTCAATAGATGAAAACTTGACGAGATCTTAATCCACAGTTCAATCCGTAAGGATATCCTTAAGAATAAAGATAAATTTAAAGGATAGAGAAATCCTGGCACGCAACACTAAACAAATTCGTTCGCCACAGATGAGAAACCGGATCCACTTAGCGCCATAAACCAAAGTTAATAAGGAACTAGCTGATCCAAACTTGAGTCGAAATGAGAGCCATTGCCAACCATAGGAACCCTAATTTCTGATCAATGACATCCTAAACTTGAAACCTTAATTCCATGAGGGAGAAACCTTTGAGCTAAAATGAAAAGAAGATAAAGCCTCATGTCTCTTGATCACAACAGGTGTCACACACTCAAAAATCAAAACCCTAGTATAAAACCAATGGACAGGAGAAATTTTGAGCATTTTTCTAACTCGAACCCTTGACGAATTAATTAACATGTTTGGAGGTTTGAAAAGCTTTGAACATCTTGAAAAAAACCTAGAAGAGAATTTTTAAAGGAAAGGGAGGGCAAATTTTGGGGTACAACAGCTGCCCCTGTTCAATTTTCTTAAACCTGAAAAGCGAGAATGGCATGTCACCATTAGTAGCTTAAAGGTGGAAGATTATTGAATACTAGAGTGCCCAAAAATTTGCACTCATATATGTTGTTGGTTGATTGTATCGGGAATGGGCTTAATAGATGCCATTTGAAAAATAATGAATAGTTTGTTAGAGATGGGCTTACAAATGCCATCCAGAGGTGGCAGAGAATTGTCAGAGATGGGCTTATAGATGCCATCTAGAATGATATGGAATTATCGGAGATGGGCTTATAGATGCCATCCAGAATGATAGGGAATTGTCAGAGATGGGCTTATAGATGCCACCCAGAGTGATAGGGAATTGTCGGAGATGGGCTTATAGATGCCATCCAGAATGATTGTAGGTAGATATTGGAAGGAATATTAGAATAAATCTTTGATCGACTTATATGGAAACAACAGGTGTCTTGAAGGAGGTGTTTGTCATGTAGATAATCGCCCTGTATTGTTTCTGGAATTGATCCACAATCAATTTGTTGGTAAACCCATCCTGCTTCAGGAGTTCATACCATTGGTGATAAAGATAGCTGCCCCGTCCTGTTTCAGGAATTGATCTTTACCTAACCAAAGAGAAAGAAAGATAGTTTACCCCGTCCTGTTTCGGGAGTTAATCTTCAATCTACTCATGTAGATAGTTGTCATGTCTTGTTTCAGGTATTAATCTACAATTGGTTGTCCATAGATAGTCTTCCTGTCTTGTTTCAGGTATTAATCCCGAACCTGTTTTTTGTTGGTTGTAGAGATAGTTTCCCCGGCTTGCTTCGGGAATTAATCTTTGACCTGAAGTAGTGAAAAACACAAGAAGGGGGGGTTGAATTGTAAAACTGAAATCTAATGCAATTTTTGGCTTGGCTCATTCTGACTCTGCTTAGCTGCTGATGAACTGTTGTGTTTCTTTATCAGAGTGTTGAGCGCAGTCTTGTTCATCAGGCTTTAGCATATACGTGAGTTGATCATCTGATTCTGACATTCTGATATGGCAACTTCTGATGCTGATGTCTGAAACCAAATTCTGATGCTGAATAGGTGTGATCTTGCTTATATCAATCAGAGTATCTGCAAGTCAGAACATAGTAATTTTAGGCAGCAGATAGTTCATACATGAATCTTATAAATAATATATCTTTTCACTTTGTTATCATCAAAACTTAAATATAGGGTAGTAGATTCAAACTTTGTTCTAACAATCTCCCCCTTTTTGATGATGACAAAAACTAGATATTTTTAAATGAAAATAACGTGAAAAGGTATCAGAAAGATGCATCAGAGTAAGAGGTAAAAAGATATCAGAGTTGAGAGATACTCCCCCTGAGTTTATTACTTCCCTTTGATTTCAAGTGTTCTTCAGGATCAGCTCTTTTTGCCTTTCTTTGAACATCAGAGTATCAGAGTCTTTGACTATCAGAAGCTTTAGATCAGTATGTCAGAGCAGAGCTTCAAAGCTTTTCTTGTCAGAGCTTTGCTTTGGATCAGAGTATCAGAGCGATCAGAGCTTCATAGTGATCAGAGCTTCTAGTCTTCAGAGTGTCCAGGAGCTTCCTTGTACCTGTAGACTTTAAGCAAAACAGAAAAAAAAACATTTTCAAGTAATAGAGTTAGAATGTTTGAGAATTTCTGTCTAGTTAGCCGTTATTGTTTAAAATATCATTCTTGTTCTCCCCCTTTTTGTCAGCAATCAAAAAGTGTAAGTGATGTGCTAAAACAATTAAGATCAGAAAAACTAGTCATATTAAAAGGTTCAGAATCAAAACATGAAAATAGTACAAAACATATTCAAACAGTACATCAGAAAGTCAAAGAAAACATGAAAAGGACATGAATGAAAAAAGACTAAGGTTGAGGAGGCAAGCGTGTGAACAGGTTCTCCAGCATGGCTTGGATCTTTTCAGCAGTCTCATTTTGCTTGTGCACCATGCTGACAACAGTGTCAATCTTGCTATCCTGCACATCCATTCTTTCTTTCATCTTCTGGTCATTTTCATCCATCCTCTGCTGCAGACGCATGTCATTCAGCTTTAGTTCTTCCAGAGTCTGCCTGTCCAAGGCAGCTTGAGAAGCATCAGAAGCAGGAAGCTTCTGAGAGCTTTCAGCAACATCTTCTGCTTGACTTTCTTCAGCTTGAATGGTCTTGTCTTCTTCTGGTTGCACCTTTGAAGATAGCTGTTTCTCAGACCAAGGTTCACTATCCAGAGGGAGAACGTCTTCTTTCAGAAGCTGACTTCCAACTTCATTCAGAAGCTTGCTGAAATTCTGTTGTGCCTGCTCATAGTTGATATCCTGCAACTTGAGGGCTTCAGCACGTACCCAAAGTCTGAATTGTGACCAGAGCTGATCAGAAGCAGCTGGGTCAATCATTCCAGGACAGACTTGCTTCAAAGAAGCAATCCATTGCTGCACACCTGTTTCAAAATTCATAATACCAGAGCCAACATCTGGTTGTTTTGGTTTTGGGATGGCAATTTTATGTTTCAGATCAGCAAGACGGTCAAGACTGGTTAAGTCTATGAAAGTCCTGCTGGGGTTTTCAGAGGTTTGCTTGGCAGCAGTTTGTTTTGGGGATGGAGTTTCAGAATCAGAAATTATGATTGGACTTGGTGGTGTTTTGGGAGTATTTGGTGGTGTAGATTCTGATGAGGATGGCAATTGTGCTAGGGTGATTGTTGTTCCACCTGGCAGTTGGATTGCCAGAGGTGATGGTTGAGGTGAATGAGGTTCAGATGGTTGAGGAGAAGGAGTTTCAGAGTGATGAAACTCAGGTTGAGGTGATGGTGGATTAATTTCTGGTTGAGGAGAGGTTGTTGGAATTTCTGGTTGTTCAGGGATAAGGGGTTCTTCAGGAATTGATGAGAGTGGTTGTTGTTGTTGTTCTGGTTCTTCAGCAGATTGCTGTTGTTCTGGTTGTGGAGGAGGGACAATTTGTGGTTCAGAGTTTGATTGATCAGAAGTGTGTTGATCAATGTCAGACAGCACTTTGTCAATTGCTGATGTTGTTGAGATTGTTGGTTTGGGATGTTTGGTTCTGGGTCTTCTGAGTTTTAATGCCTCAGAAGGGTCCTCTTCTGGTACAGTTTCATCTATGGTAGGGATGGGAATTGAGATTCTGTGAGAGGTTTGAGGAGGAATAGATGCTGGAATAGTAGAAGAATTTAAAACAGAAGCAGCAGATAAATTACCTCTTTTCTTGGGTGTCTGCTGGGATGATCCTTCTGAAGGTGCCTTCCTCTTCTTCGTCTTCTTCAGAGTCACTTCTTGCTGAGGTTGATGCAGAGCTTTGATAATCAGATTTGGATCTGTACCATCTGTCTTGCACGCATCCAAGTATCTAAGAACCACCTCTGGTTTGGATTCTATCTCAGAAAATAAAGGAAAGTCACTCAGAGGAACTCTTCTGCTGGTGATATCAGCAATAGGAGTAGCTCTGGGTTCCTTCTGGATATTTTCTATCAACTTCATCTTCTTCAAGTTCTTTGCGTTCAGAGGTTTCCCAACTGTTGGTTCAATGGTGCTTAGCTCTTGAGCTTCTATCAGATGCTCTATCAGCCTATTCTCTGTCAGAATATCTGATATCAACCTTCCAAAGGGTATCCAATCCCTCTTGGTTCTTTCTTCTTCCCTGGTTTCCTTCACACTTGTTCTGAGGTGGTTGAACAGAAAATGAGCCAGATTGATTTTTACCTTCTGATCAATAAAGTAGATCAGAAACTGTTGATCCACATTTATGTAATCAGGTGAACTAGTTGGCTTCCTATGGTTGAAGCACCCCAGAATTATCTTAGCCCAAACTCTGTAATGATCCTTCAGATCTTTGATCTTGCTGCTGGGCACCCCATGGGTGAAAATCCTTTCAGCTATGACGCCCACGTCAGCACATCTCTCAGCCATATCAATACAGCGGACGCCACCGCCACTGTAACCTATTAGCCTTGCAATGTGATCCTCAGTGATCACAATCTTCTTCCCCATAACAAAGGAGGTGACTAGATGTGTTGAAGCCTTGGCGTGAATCCAGAATTCCTTGACTAGCATAGGGAATGTTGGTCCAACCAACCTGTCAAAATACCTTTCCCACTTCTGTGCCCTAACTTCTTCAGTTAGGTCAAAACCGTTCTCCTTCAAGCTTCCAAAATCAATGATTAATTCAGAAAGCACTTCAAGATTCTTCACAGGAGTGAGGAGTGTTCTGAATGGCACTTGATATTGCTCAGATGATGCTTTCTTCTGAGGACCTGCAGAAGCACTGCTGGAGGTTGCCATGTTCACACTAAAAAGGTTTTGAGAAGAAACTGAGGAAAAAAGGTTTTGCAAGAGATGAACACAGAAATATGCAGAGAATGCTTGAGTATTAGTGAGAAAACGTAAAGAATGAGAATGAGAGATTAATGTGTTTAAATAGAGTTTCAAAAATTTTTGAAAAGATAAACGTTTTTAAGAAAGAGAAAAATCATGATTGCATTTTAAAAGCATGATTACTTTTCATTAAATGCTTGCTGATTTTGGGGGATTTGAGAAAGATACTTAAAAACGGTTACCAGACATGTGTCTCAATGCACCCAATCAGCGCTTTGCCTTCTCAGAAGCGTGCACGCGTTCTGCTTCAGAGATATGCTGATGATTGGATGACACTTGTTTGATGTAGTGATCAGCACGTCTGTCTTTGAGCTTAGACTCTCAGATCTTTAGACTTGCATCTGATATAATATGCATGTTCTATCTTTCTGAAAGAAGATTGATCAGAGGTTCACAGTAAAACAATTACATTCTGAAGGTAAATATATGGAATTAAAACATTTTCACTCTGGACAGATTTTCATGCTGAGATGTTTCAGAATGAAATTAAACCTATCTTCTGAAAGGGGTTTAGTAAAGATATCAGCCCATTGATGGTCTGTATCTATAAATTTTAAGTTCAAAATACCTTTCTGGATATAGTCCCTAATGAAGTGATGTTTTATTTCTATATGCTTAGCTCTAGAATGTAAAATGGGATTCTTACTTAAGCAAATAGCAGAAGTATTATCACAAAGTATAGGAATGTTACTCTCAAAAATCTGGAAGTCTTCAAGCTGACTTTTCATCCAGAGCATTTGTGTGCTACATCCTGCTGCTGCTATGTACTCAGCTTCTGTTGTTGATAGTGCAATTGTTGATTGCCTTTTGCTGGACCAAGAGATCAGATTTTCTCCCTGAAACTGGCAGCTTCCAGAAGTACTTTTTCGTTCTACTTTGTCTCCAGCAAAATCAGCATCGCAGTAGCCTACTAAGCTGTAATCACTAGATTTTCTATAAAACAAACCCAGATTAGTAGTACCTTTCAGATACTTGAAAATTCGCTTAACAGCTGTTAAGTGAAATTCTCTAGGATCTGATTGGAATCTAGCACAGATACAAACACTGAATAATATGTCAGGTCTTGAAGCAGTCAGATAGAGGAGAGAACCAATCATACCTCTGTAGACTTTCTGTTCTACATTTTTGCTTACCTCTTCTCTTTCCAGAATGCACGTGGGATGCATTGGAATCTTTGATGGCTTACGTTCTGAGAGGTCAAATTTCTTCAGAAGATCTCTGATGTATTTGCTCTGATGAATGTAAGTTCCCTCTGGAGTTTGATTGATTTGAATTCCTAGAAAGAATTCCAGTTCCCCCATGAGGCTCATCTCAAATTCTGCCTGCATACACTTAGCAAATTTTCTTCCAAGAGAAGGATTAGTAGAACCAAAAATAATATCATCAACATAAATTTGACAGACTAAGATGTCATTCTTAATTGATTTACAGAATAGAGTAGTGTCCACTTTCCCTCTGGTGAATTCATTTTCTAACAGAAAGTTACTTAGCCTTTCATACCAAGCTCTGGGAGCTTGTTTCAGACCATACAGTGACTTCTTTAGTTTGAAAACATGTTCTGGATGTTTTGTATTTTCAAAACCAGGGGGTTGGTGTACATAAACTTCTTCTTCTATATAACCATTTAAGAAAGCACTTTTGACATCCATCTGATACAGAGTGATGCCTCTATTAACAGCAAATGAAATTAAAAGTCTGATAGATTCTAACCTGGCGACTGGGGCAAAGGTTTCTGTATAGTCTATCCCCTCTTGCTGACTATAACCTTGTGCAACCAGTCGTACCTTGTTTCTGATGACTTCACCTTGTTCATTTAGCTTGTTTCTGAACACCCATCTTGTTCCAATGACGTTAAATCCTTTTGGTCTGGGAACGAGATCCCATACGTCGTTTCTGGTGAATTGATTCAGCTCTTCTTGCATTGCCAGAATCCAGTCATTATCCAGAAGTGCTTCATCAATAGAAGAAGGTTCAATCAGAGACACAAGTCCCATAAGAGTTTCTTCAGAGTTTCTGAAGCTTGCTCTTGTTCTGATTGGATCTTCCTTTCTTCCTAAGATAGTCTCTTCTGGGTGATCCAAGCTGCTTCTGGGTAATCTCTTCTGAGGTTGATCAGCAGCTGTTGTAGGATTGCTAGCAGTTCTCCTTTCAGACGTTGAAGAAATGTCTGTGTTAAGAGCTTCTGATGACTTGTCTTCAGAACCTGTAAATTCAATTTCTATACCTGCAAAAACTTCATTCTGCTTTGACTTTTCAGAGTCAAGCTTATCATCAAAATGAACACTGATTGATTCTTCCACAATCTGTGTTTCTGTATTGTATACTCTGTACCCTCTTGAGCGTTCAGAGTATCCTAACATAATACACTTTTGTGCTTTAGAGTCAAATTTGTTCAAATAATTCTTTGTATTTAATATAAAGCAAGTACATCCAAATGGATGAAAATATGAAATGTTGGGCTTTCTGTTCTTCCACAATTCATATGGAGTCTTTTCCAGAATAGGTCTTATTGAGATTCTATTCTGAATGTAGCACGCTGTGTTTATTGCCTCTGCCCAGAAGGTCTTAGCAATGTTTGTCTCATTGATCATGGTTCTGGCCATTTCTTGCAATGTTCTGTTCTTTCGTTCTACAACTCCATTTTGTTGGGGAGTTCTAGGACAAGAGAAATCATGCAGAATGCCTCTGTCATTAAAGAATGACTCAAAATCTTTGTTTTCAAATTCTCCACCATGATCACTTCTGACTTTAACGATTCTAAGATCCTTTTCATTCTGAACTTGGTTACAGAAGGTAACAAACACAGAGTGTGACTCGTCCTTGTGTCTTAAGAACTTTACCCATGTCCATCTGCTATAGTCATCTACGATTACTAACCCATACTTCTTACCACTGACAGAAGCAGTTTTAACTGGTCCAAATAAGTCAATGTGAAGAAGTTCTAATGGCTTAGAGGTAGAAACAACATTTTTGGATTTAAAAGAAGGTTTTGCAAATTTGCCTTTCGGACATGCTTCACACAGAGCATCTGAATTGAACTTCAAATTAGGAAGTCCTCTGACCAGATTGAGTTTGTTAATCTGAGATATTCTTCTCATACTAACATGCCCCAATCTTCTGTGCCAGATCCACTGCTCGTTGTTAACAGACAGAAGACATTTTACATTCTGACTCTTTAGTTCAGAAAGTTTGATTTTGTAAATGTTGTTTTTCCTCTTACCATTAAACAGGATAGTCCCATCTTTCTGACTAACAGCTTTACATGATTTTTGATTAAAGATTATATCATAACCGTTATCACTTAATTGACTTATGGATAACAGATTATGCATCAATCCATCTACTAGCAGAACATTATTAATAGAGGGAAGATTTCCATTACCTACAGTTCCAGAGCCAATTATCTTTCCCCTCTGATTGCCTCCAAAGCCAACGTGGCCTCCTGGCTTAAGTTCCAGGCTTTGGAACATATGCCTTCTTCCCGTCATGTGTCGTGAGCAGCCAGAGTCCAGGTACCATGACTGGTGTTTCTGACTTGCTGCTAAAGATATCTGCAACATGTATTATTTTATCCTTAGGTACCCAGATTTTCTTGGGTCCTGATTTGTTAGTTTTACCAAAACTCTGGTTGAATTTTGGTTTCACAGAGTGCTTACTGCTAGTGTATTTAATATCATGTGTGTGACCATATACAAAATGTGAATTCAGAGGAGTGTGTTTAATGGTTAAGTCCATGACATTCTTTGGTGTAGGAACCTTACCTTGGTATCCTATTCCTTTCCTGCCGTTTCTGCTAACTCCATAGATCATTGAAGCCATTCTGCTTCTATCTATGCTTTTAGCGAGGAACTTCTGGAAACTGTGATCATACTCCTTGATGATCTCATCAGCATTGCTGGGAGTTTCAGAAATTGGTTCCTTCTGAGAGTTTTGTAAAGTGTTTTCTAATTTTGAAATCTTATTTCTCAGCTCAGAATTTTCCAATTTGAGACTCTCAGTCTTATTAGAGTCATATTCAAGATTCCTTTTCAGGTCTCTGAATTTAGCTCTAATTTGCTGATAACGTTCCAGAATCTCATTAAGGCTTTCAGC
Organism: Vicia faba; assembly: GCA_948472305.1. Classification (NCBI taxonomy): domain Eukaryota; kingdom Viridiplantae; phylum Streptophyta; class Magnoliopsida; order Fabales; family Fabaceae; genus Vicia; species Vicia faba. Next base: position 341,115,797 of record OX451739.1, on the reverse strand, counting down.
AAGTTCAGCCTTTGTAAAGTTAACAGCAAAGTTAGGAAATACCTCTTCAGTATCTGATTCTGAGTCTGATTCAGAAGCTTCACTATCTTCTGAGATGTTAGCCATGAGAGCTATGTTTGCCCTCTCATCATTTGATTCTGAGTCAGCTTCAGACGAGTCAGAGTCATCCCATGTAGCCATGAGACTTTTCTTCTTCTCTCTTCCAAACTTCTTTTTGGGCTTTTCCCTCTGAAGCTTTGGGCAGTCACTCTTATAGTGTCCTTGCTCATTGCACTCATAGCAGATGATGTCCTTGGTGTTTGGCTTTTTGCTACTGGAGGAGCCTTCAGATCTTCTGTATCCAGAGGAAGAATCTGTCCTTCTGTATTTGGAAGAAGACTCGTTCTGATCAGATCTTCTGGGATTCCTGAACTTTCTTTGTCTTTGCTTCCACAATTGATTTACTCTTCTGGAAAGGAGAGAGAGTTCCTCTTCTTCTGATGAGGATCCATCAGATGTTTCTTCAACTGCCTGCAAAACTTTAGACTCAAATTTTTTGTTAGATTTTAATGCTAAAGGCTTACCTTGCTTTTGAGGCTCGTCAGCTTCTAGCTCTATCTCATGACTTCTGAGGGAGCTGATAAGTTCCTCCAGAGTGATTTTGTTGAGATCTTTAGCTAGCTTCAGAGCTGTAACCATAGGTCTCCACTGCTTGGGTAAACTTCTGATGATTTTCTTGACATGGTCAGCAGTAGAGTATCCTTTGTCCAGAACTTTGAGACCAGCTACCAGAATCTGGAATCTAGAGAACATGGTTTCAATGGATTCAGATTCTTCCATTTTGAACGCCTCATACTTCTGAATGAGCGCCAGAGCTTTTGTTTCTTTGACCTGAACGTTGCCCTCATGCGTCATTCTGAGTGAATCAAAAATATTCTTTGATGTGTCTCTGTTGGAGATCTTTTCATACTCAGTATAAGAGATGGCGCTGAGGAGGATGGTTCTGGCCTTGTGGTGATTCTTGAAGTCACGCTTTTGTTGATCAGACATTGTTTTTCTATCAATCTTCTGACCGCTTGCATTCACAGGGTGCGTGTATCCGTCTGTCACCATATCCCACAGATCAGCATCATGTGCCAGAAAGAAGCTTTCAATTCTGTCTTTCCAGTAATCAAAGTTTTCTCCATCAAAGACTGGAGGTTTGCCGCTGAATCTGTCTCTGTCCTCATTGTTGTCATTGCTGATGTGAGAATTGTTTCCTGCCATTGTGTTTTTCTGACGCTGGATCTTGTACTGACACGGTTAAGTGTTTTAGCTCAGAACCAGGCGCTCTGATGCCAATTGAAGTAGTGAAAAACACAAGAAGGGGGGGTTGAATTGTAAAACTGAAATCTAATGCAATTTCTGGCTTGGCTCATTCTGACTCTGCTTAGCTGCTGATGAACTGTTGTGTTTCTTTATCAGAGTGTTGAGCGCAGTCTTGTTCATCAGGCTTCAGCATATACGTGAGTTGATCATCTGATTCTGACATTCTGATATGGCAACTTCTGATGCTGATGTCTGAAACCAAATTCTGATGCTGAATAGGTGTGATCTTGCTTATATCAATCAGAGTATCTGCAAGTCAGAACATAGTAATTTTAGGCAGCAGATAGTTCATACATGAATCTTATAAATAATATATCTTTTCACTTTGTTATCATAAAAACTTAAATATAGGGTAGTAGATTCAAACTTTGTTCTAACATGACCTATTTGGGAAATATTGATGATATTTGTCTGTCTTTAACTAGAAGAAGTAAATCTAACCAGAAGAGGTCTTTGATCCGCCTGTCTTAACCGGAAGAAATAAATTTAACCAGAAGAGGTCTTTGGTTCACCTGTCTTTAACTGGAAGAACTAAATCTAACCAGAAGAGGACTTGATTGATCGCCTATTATCAACTGGAAGAAGTGAATCTATCCAGAAAAGGACTTTCAATTTATTGATGGATTTTTCCTACAAGGAAGAGGGTTAGTTGTATGCATATGTATGCATGGTGTAATGATGTTCTCAAAATAAATGAGATTATGCCATATGCACTTGTGATATGATGTATGAACGTGATATGTTTTAATGAAATGCATCTTTGTCTGAAAAATAAATCCTTGTCAAGTGTTGGGGATCCTTGGAAAGTTTAAATCCTAGATGGCTGTTGAGGATGAAGAATATGTGCATCTTCAAGTTTGCTTAGAATGCTTCCGCTCGGGATTACTGCTTTGTTGAGGAGAACTCCGCTGGGGAATATTGACTTTGTTTGAGAATACTCTGTTGGAGAGTGTTGATTTCTGCTTTGGGAAAGAGTTCAGGATTTCTAGTCGTCCTTGCTCTAGTGGGGAATTACCTCTTGAAAGCTAGTTGTTATCTGGTCGGATTCCAGGTTTTACAATAACTCACTGGGGATAGTGGCAAACTCTACTGGGGAAGAGGAGGTTTGCTAGTGATTTTGTAGGAATTAAACTGCTACCTGGTCGGGTCCAGGCTTTAGCAATTTTAAACTTAAGGTTAACTGATATCTGGTCGGGTCCAGGTTTCAGAAACTCAAACTGTTATCTGGTCGGGTCCAGGTTTTAGCAATTGAAGAATTCAGACTATTATCTGGTCGGGTCCAGGTTTAGTAACTTAAAATTGAGACTAACTGGTATTTGGTCGGGTCCAGGTTTCAGAAACTTAAACTATTATCTGGTCGGGTCCAGGTTTCAACAATTGATAAAGTCAAACTATTATCTGGTCGGGTCCAGGCTTTAGTTACTTAAAATTGAGATTAACTGTTATCTGGTCAGGTCCAGGTTTCAGAAACTCAAACTGTTATCTGGTCGGGTCCAGGTTTCAACAATTGATAAAGTCAAACTATTATTTGGTCAAGTCTAGGCTTTAGTTACTTAAAATTGAGTTAACTGTTATCTGGTCGGGTCCAGGTTTCAGAAACTTAAACTGTTATCTGGTCGGGTCCAGGTTTCAGCAATTGATAAAGTCAAACTATTATCTGGTCGGGTCCAGGCTTTAGTTACTTAAAATTGAGATTAGTTGTTATCTGGTCGAGTCCAGGTTTCAGAAACTCAAACTGTTATCTGGTCGGGTCCAGGTTTCAGCAATGAGGATAGAATGAAGTTGAACTAACATTTGGTCAGGTCCAGGCTTCCTAGTAACTTTTTTTTGAAGAGAAAGAAGTTAACTGTTATCTGGTCGAATTCCAGGTTTCACAGTAACTTTTGGTGATAGTAACAACTCAGTTGAGGATAGTAATGACTTAACCGGAGGTTAAGGGGTCTTGTCTTGTTGATTTGTAGTAGTTTGAGAGGCAAAATCAAACTATGGATTTTGTAGTTTTGTTGGGGAAATAAACCCTGTTGAAGAGAAAATTTGACGATCTGCAGGGAAGGTATTCTCTAGGAAGGAACTCCATAAGACTTCTTCTTTTGGACCAACTTAGTTGGGGAGAGAGTTCTCCAGAGATTAAAACTCTGGTTGAGGATTTCATGAGTCCAAATTTTCGGGGATAATGTGATTGATGTAACTCTTGTGGGGACATCCATGAAATTGGCCTTGTGGGGATTTGTAGACAGTTTGAACTCTGTCAGAGTAACAAATCTTTTACTGATAGACAAAATGATGAGATAACGGGACATAGTCGTACGCTTTAATCCCTAACTTTTGCCTGGACCGTCCTCTCGAGTTTTCAGCCCATCAGGATACCCATTTTTTCCTAAGCCGCCCTTTCAGGTTTTCGACTTTCCGGGTGTACACTCTTTTGCATATATCCCTAATTTTTGCCCGAACCTTTTGGTTAGTCGGGATGCCCTTATTTTTACCTAGGTATGTCAACCTAGCGGGTCTCTTTTCATGCGTAGTATTTTTTAATTATGTCCGTGTGTGGAGAATTATCATTGTCTATGATAGCAAGTGTTGTAGAAATACCATAAATTAATTATTCGATCGCATGTGATCTTTCATATGTGGGAGCCTATTTTCCTCTAGAGTCAGTCTAGTGCAGTTGATGTTTGAAGTTTTGATCAAATTTCTGATAGTCTTGAACTTCCTATGTACCTTTTCTAAGAACTGTCATGGAAGAATCCAAAGACATGATATTGACACCATCTGATACTACTGGCACAAGCAAATGAGCTCAGAATTTTCTAAGAACTGTCACTGACACCATCTGATACTACTGGCACAGACAAGCAATTTGGTGGTACCGAAGATCTTTATAGTGGATTTTGTTCAAGCCCATGATCAATGTAGCATTGCCTCTTGAGTGATTCAGATGGAGATTTCCCCTATTTATTCAATATTTCTTTGAGAGATTCTTTGAATCTCGACTTGACTGCCCCAGATGTGCTAGACAATGATCATGTCGTGCCCCTTGATTGTGAGAGATTTTTCATTGGAGCTGTCTTTCCCTTTGAAGTGATTATGCTTATTGAGAGAGTTTCCGTTCATTGGATATTCATCGTATGAATTTATCTCTTGTCATACAATTAGCCATATGCAAACAGTGGTATTCAAACAATGCAAAGTTTATGTCAGTCTTGAGAAAAAAATTTGAAAACAGAGCGACAAAAATTTGTAAGAATATGAATTTAACTCGGGATGTATAGTAAACCTTACAGGAGTCAGGATACCTTTTGTAACAGCATGTTCTCGAACTAACCTATGCTTCAATTAGGACTTTTAAAGGACTGTAACGTGGTTTGGTTCACGGTTTAAGAAACAAAGGATAAGGCTCAAAGTTCATTTGTACCCAACCCATTCTCCATGATATTATCCAGTCCTAATACTCATTCGACCGTGCATTTACCTCCTACCAGAATCTGGAATGATATTTTGGTGATGGTTTGGATATTGGAAGTTCATTTGGGAAGACTGACATTTTTGTAACATTTTTCATATTGTAGAGGATTTGTAGTGACCTCTTTTTTTGATCTTCTATACCTAATTTTTGCCTGACTGTTCTTGTTTTGAGATTACGGCCAGCGGGATGCCCCCGTTTTTTTCTTAAGTCTTCTTCATAGGTTTTGACCTAGTGGGCTTTTTTAAAGACTACCTTATTTATGGGGAACCAAAGGCCATCTTTTTAATTCAGAAAGATATTTATGAAGTGACAGCTTGCGACTGAATGCGCATTTGAATCAACCGAGAAACTACCCTGCCCCAGGTTATGATTAAAGGTTTCAGTTTGTGTGAAAAAGAAAACTCCTACTTCTTTGGCTCAAAGGGGTTGACTAGAGATTATCTTCCTTATAACTCCACTGTTTTGGGATTTGAAACAACACATGTACATCATCAGCAAAGTCTGTCCAAAAGCATACTGTATGAGATTATGGTATTATTTTCATCATCCTCCCTCTAAAGTCTTACAACTTGTAATCCAGAGTTGAATATCATACAAAAAGGAGTAAAAGTATAGTTTTAGTATAGTGAAAACGAATGGATTAACTCAAGACAAACATATGCAATGAATTAATGAGAACAACCAAAGTCTGACATAAAGACAAATGTTTAAAAAAACAAAGAAATTACAACTGAAAATTCGAATGAACAAAAATTTCTCCGCCTAAATTTTGTCACTCCAGATAGTGTGTCTTTGAGGGGTGACAAAAAACTCCAATTTACCATCTTGTGTAAATTCCAACACTCTTTTGTCGATCATGCATTTAATCTTATTCTTCAATGCCCAACAGTGATTAGTGCCATGTCCCTGACTATTGGAGTGGTATGCGCACCTTTCATTATATGTGTAGTTGGGAGCAGCAGTGTTAGGTTTTTGAGGAGGCTCCCTTAATGTAACCAGCTAGGCTTCCAACATATTATGCAATGCTTGAGCCAAGGACATGTCAATCTCGGTAAATTTTCTTTTTGGCGTATCTTGCTTACGCTAAACACCCTGTCATGGTTGGCGAGGACATTGTTGGATTCTTGGTGTAGTAGCCATTTTGAAAGGTGTTCTCTCAACCAAACCAACTTCTTGTCCTATCGTAGGATGATTAATGACTCGATCCCCAATTCCAATTGTTTGTTCCACATGGTTGCACCCGTCTTGATGAAGCTTGTTGATGAGGGCTCTCAACTCTTCTTGTCCCCGAGCTAAGTTTTGGATAAGAGCCATCTGTCCCAATATCTGGATTCTCATCGTTGCCATCTCTGCTTGCAATTGCTTCAACTGGATATCCCTGTCGTCTTTAGGATTCTTATTAGTGGTGCTCTCAATGAGGAGTGCTTTCACTTCTTCTTGCCCCTTGGATAGATTCAGGAACAATTCTTGAAGCTGGTCATTTTGGGTCTGAAGATCTTGGACAACTTGTTCAAGAGCTATTTTTACTGAAATAAACAGCAAGTGGATGAGAATACCTGTATGGGGAAAACTTGTCATGATATGATATATGGATGAAATATTTTCAAGGATCTCGTGGGGTAAACATAAGGAAAATGTCAGGAGTTGAACTTTGATCACAACTTTGAAGAACTTTGTATCGTTGAATGTCCTTCTACGAGAATCAAGCTCACCATATCAAGTGGGTCATAGCCCTTAACTCAAGTTACTGTGCTTTGGTCTTAAAGGCGTTTGGTTAGTGACCCTGCATCATAGGCCCTTGAGACCCTTGAAATGGTTAGTGAGAATGAGAATGATGTCATGATGTTTATGATGTTATATACAAGTAAACATATACACACAAGACAAATAAGTCCTTAGGTTTAGGCTTGCATGGAGTCTTATAGATAAGTACCCTCTTGAAGTTTAGTTGGCTCAAACCTGTCCTAGAAATAATAACTGTAATCTCAAGCCTCAACTCAACTTTAGTTTTGATGAAAGACAAACAAGCTAGTTTGATGAAAGACAAACAAGCACTATGGCAAGAAGGAAAAGAAGTGGAATTAGCTTAAAGCATCATTCACTCAAATCTTCAAGGATCATGGCAAGCAATCAAGTATAACAATTCTCATTTGAACTACATTGATTAGAAATGCTCAAAAATGATATGCACACTTGCCACAACACTTCACTTAAATTTTAAAACAAATTTTAAGTTTTTTACTGATGTAAATCGATTAACACTTGATGTAAATCGATTTACACATGCCTTTTCAAAAACTGATTGTCTCTGGCAGCAATCGATTTACATGAAGTGTAAATCGATTGATCACAGAACTGAGTTGAATTTTTAACACTAGTAAATCAATTTACGCAACATGCTAATCGATTTACACTTCAAAATTTTTTAAAAACATGAACGTTACAAACCCGTGCAATCGATTTACATCTTATGTTAATCGATTTACACAATGTAACTTTTGAAAAATCTGAACTGGTTTCAAGATATCCTTCACACCTTTTCTCCAATAGATGCATAGTCATACATTGCATCCTCTCAAGTTTTTCAAACATAAAAGTGTCCATTTGGAAAGGTATCTTGATTACTTTAAATACTAAATCTTTCAAATTAACAAACAACTCTTCTCTTATGCAATAATTCTGAACTTTGTAAAATATTCAAACTTCATATTTCTTAACTTTTAAGAGCAAAGATTTTCTGCACTTTCACACATATAAGAACAGAAATATTTGAGCATTATCTAACCATTGTGTTACAGTTTGAATTGCTTACAAGAGAAGAAAGAAGAAACTTCAAATAAGTCACTCTATGTGATCAACATCTTTCAAGAAATCATACTTCATAAAATTATACAAAGTGTAACTTTTTTCCAGGATTGTTGGAATTAAGTATTAGACTATTTTTGTACCTTGTTGTCCATTGTTGGAAACAAGAGGTATCTTTTGAGAGGATTGTTCTCAAGAGACTTATTGGAAATCCAAGAGGGTGTTCTTGGTATTTGTTAGGTTATTTAGTTGATAAGACTAGGAAGAGTCTTGTAAAAGTTCTAACAAAATAGTGAAATCTCTTGCGTGTTTGCAAGGGGACTGGACGTACTTCCGGGGTGTGGAAGGAACCAGGATAAATCTCCGTGTCTCTTTACTTTCTGCACTTTACAGTTTTCAAAGCACTAAATCAAAACCAGAAAGTATAAAATAAGTCAAAAATCGACCACCACCTAATTCACCCCCCCCCCCCCCTCTTAGGCGCATTCTTAAACTTACAATTGGTATCAGAGCAGGTTATAGATAACCTGCTCCTAGAGATCCAGAATGGCTTCCGCAAATCATCAACCCGTTTTCAGAGATGGTGGTAGTAACAACAAGCCTCCTCTATTCTGTGGTGAATATTTTGACTTCTGTAAAATACGCATGAAGGCGCATCTAGAAGCACAAGGAGAAGAAGTATGGGATGCTGTTGAAAATGGTCCATTTATTACGGTAACGGTAATCAATGGTGTTGGCTCTTCAAAGCCTAAAACGGCATGGGACGACGATGATAAAAAGAAAGTTCTCTATGACAAAAAGGCAATAAACCTTCTTCAAGGTGCACTTAGTATGGACGAATTTTTCCGTGTCTCGACATGCAGAACAACAAAGGAAATATGGGATACCTTGGTTCAAACTCATGAAGGAACGACTGAAGTAAAAAGATCAAGGCTAAATACTCTAAGTCAAGAATATGAACTATTTCGAATGCAGCCCGGAGAATCCATTCTTGACTTACAAAAGATATTTGTGCATTTGACAAATCACTTAAGTGCTCTTGGTAAAACCTTGACAAATGATGAACTCAACCTGAAAGTCCTTAGATCATTGACTAGGGAATGGCAACCAAAGGTAACGGCAATCTCAGAAAAGAAGAGTCTCTCCGCAATGACTTCCGCTACATTATTTGGCAAACTTCAAGAATACGAAACGGAACTTGGTAGACTTGAAAAACATGAGAATCTAGAAAAGAAGTCCAAAAACATTGCTTTAAAAATTGACTCAGAGGAAGTTGTAAAAGAAGACAATCCGGAAGAAGATGAAAATTTCATGCTTCTTGTTAAAAGACTTGGGAAGTTTTTTGGCAGAAATGACAAGGGAGGATCTCATGCACATAAGAGAAAGCACTTCAAGAAAAGAGAAGCCTCCACATAAACACAAGATGTCTCATGTTATGAATGTGGAAAGCAAGGACATATCAAGCCAAACTGTCCAAATCTCCCAAAGAAAAACGGATTCAAAGGAAAGGACTCAAAACAAAAGAAAGCCTACATAGCATGGGAAGATAATGATATGAGTAGTTCATCGGAATCAGAAAGCGACGAATGTGCAAATTTAGCCTTAATGGCATCGCATCACTCCGATGACGAAGAAGAGGTTAGTAATGAATTTACTCTTTTTGATGATGATGTTCAAGGTGCAATTGATGAACTCTTGAAAGAATGCAAAAGTTTATACAAAAAGGTGTCAAACCAAGAAAAAGAACTTCTAATTTGTCTCGAAAAAATTGACACCATGACTAAAGATTTTGATCTTCAAAAGCAGAATTTTATAAAAGAAAAGGAAAACTTTGCATGCTCCAAGTGTGAATCAAATGTCTTTCAAATTGTTCAATTGAAAAGAGTCATTGAACGATATGAAAAAGGACAAATAGGATTGGAAGGATTACTAAGCCAACAACGTTATCCAAATGATAAAAGAGGTCTTGGTTATGTGAGTTCTAAGAAACCAAGTAACAAGCCCACTGTTTTTGTAAAGGCTAGTAATAGTTCCAATCCCAAGATAGTAGAAAAGAAGAAAGTTGTTCATAATCGTCAAAAGAAAAAGCCTAATGTATCTAAAAGGAAACAAATTCCTAGATACAAGAGCAAATTTGTTCCAAACTGTTTTTACTGTGGTATTATTGGACACACACCTAATGCATGCTATATTAGAAATTTCAGTATGGCTAGTGGACACTATGCATGGGTGAAAAATGGAACTAACTATGAAGGACCCAAGGCAACTTGGGTACCTAACAAGAAATAATTTGTTTTTGTAGGTATGCTTGAAGTCCACATCAAATCTTTGGTATCTTGATAGTGGATGTTCAAAGCATATGACAGGAGATGTACACCAATTTTCATATCTAGTACATAAAGCCAAAGGGTATGTCACCTATGGAGACAACACCAAAGGAAAGATTCTTGGCGTTGGAATAGTTGGCACACCTCCATCCATTCAAATTGAGGATGTTCTCTATGTTGAAGGATTAAAGCACAACCTTCTTAGCATAAGTCAACTTTGTGATAGAGGGTTCAAAATCAAATTCAACAAAGAAGAATGCCTTATTATGGATGAGGCAACCAATGAGGTAAAACTCAAAGGTATAAGATCTAACAATATTTTTATGATTACTCTAGATGATTTGTCTATGAAGGTACAATGTCTTATGGTAAACAACAATGACGCTTGGTTATGGCACAAGAGGATTGCTCACATTCACATGGAGCACTTGAACAAATTGGTTAAGCATGACTTAGTTATTGGTCTACCAAAGATGAAGTTCATCAAAGACAAATTATGTAGTGCATGCCAAAAGGGCAAATAGACCAAATCAACTTTCAAACCAAAGAATGTGGTTTCAACAACAAGACCACTTCAATTGTTGCACATGGATCTTTTTGGTCCATCTAGAACAAGAAGCTTCGGAGGTAACATTTATGCTTTAGTTATTGTAGATGATTTTTCCCGTTTTACTTGGACTTTGTTTTTAGTGCACAAAAATGAAGCATTCAAGGCATTCAAGAGATATGCAAAACAAGTTCAAAATGATAAATCATTAAAGATAACATCAATCTGAAGTAATCATGGTGGAGAATTCCAAAACAGTCTGTTGTACCCCAAAATTTGCCCTCCCATTTTCTTCAAGGTTTGCTAAGAGCATGCTTCAAAATCTCCCAAAGGTTGCACAGTCCAATGGCCTCCTAACAGTCAAAATTAGGGTTTTGGTTCTGGCAAAGAAATTGAAGTTTCCAAGGGTCCAATCAAGTCCCACATGCCTATAAACATTGTCAAGCATCCTTATGCCAAGTTTCAAGACTCACAGCATCAAATTGCACAGTCAAAAACCCTAATTGCCCTACAGTCAACTGCAGGGGCAAAATGGTCATTTGACAGTCAAAAGTCAAAAATTTTGGTCAACATCTTATTTTGAAGCCACAAACATAATTTGATCAATTCTTGATCATGATTCTCAAAGCATGGCTCAAAAAGTCTCAAGATGCAAAAGTTTCTATTTTTGGACAGTTGAAAAAGTCAACTGCAAATTGACCAAGGCATAACTTCCACATGGTTTATCAGAAAAATTCCATCCAAAGCTCATTTTTAAGAGAATGACATTTCCTACAACTCCTCTTCACACTTCAAGTCCAAGAAATGCTCTCACAAAAAGTTATCAATCTCAACATTATAGGTCATTTTCAAAAGTCAACAAAAAGGCACTTTAAGTCAAAGACCATAACTTGAGATTGGTAAATCAAAATGACATGGGACCAAAGACATTGGTTAGAGGACTTAAAGACCTTTCCAAAATGTCCAAGAACATGATCAAAGATTAAAAATTGAGCAAGATATGCCTTGTGGAAGTTGGGAAACTTTTGGGAATTTTGAAAAGTCAACTTTGCTTCAAATGCCTCAAAATTGCTAATGGGCCTCAATTTCTTCCATGAATCATCACCCAAAGGCCATACACGACCCATTGACTTTAAAGGGAGTTATTTTCTTATTTTTAATTAATTAATTGAATTTTTAATCTTATTAATTCATTTAATTGAAATTAATTATGAGAAAAATACTAAATCATACTTTTCAAATCTTTTTGTGCATAGAATTCACTCAATATTTCGTGCATCATCCAATAAGGAAGGTTTCTACATGATTGACAATGATTGGCATAAGAAAGGCATGAAAAAGATTGAAAAAGATTGGATTGGAAATCAAATATTGAATCATTGAATACATGGATTATGGGCCAGTTTTCTTGACCTAATTCACTCACATACATATGCACATTGAAAACCTAATGCAAAGAACACAGAAGCTGCGCTGAGAATAGGAGAACAAACTTGCATTTTTTCACAAAAAAGTCAAAAACTGTTTTCATAGCTAGAGGGTGATTCAAAGCTCAAAAAGTATTCCACAAGCTTGCCAAGACTACCAGGAAGCTTTTGCAATCGAAACCAACCTTCCATACTCAAGGAGTTGGTATAACCGAGTCACCCTGTTCATAAAATATTTGATATTCGTATTTGAATTTACATGCATTGTTCATGCGTTTTTAATGTTGATTTATACTAACATGGACCTTCTGAAGCTAATGACATAACTCAATTGGATTAATATTGCCTGTATCACGATTCACCATTAACGATTGCTAGGGTTGCAGAAGCTTTGAATTGGGGCTTTCCTCACCTGGAAAAATTAGGCCACGAAACCTATACTATTGGAATCAGGACCTCCCAACGAACGGAATCCATCCATCGCGCCCTTTTTCTTTTTGACTATACGCTAATCGCTATTTTTCAGGTTTAGGGTTAGTGGGGGTTTAAAACCCCCGCTATCTATTCTTATTTTCAGGCAAAAACGAAGACACAATGGAGAAGACGCTGAGTTGTAAGCACAGGACTGGGCAATTCAAACATTCGCGCGTGTTTTTTGTGTTCTACCAATAGCTTTTATTCTCTTTCATAATAATCACGTTCCATATTAACATCAGATAAACGCGTTTGGCTTGGTGAAAGATGACTTGTCATGCAGGTATTGGGACCTGGGTTCGATTCCCAGGTCCCCCATATTTCCCTATATTTTTTCTTGTAACGTGTTCAGGTACACTTTCCCTCCAGTGGTCCACCATGTACGCGTATACTTGAGCCTGCCACATGTCCAGCAACTTCAATCTAATGGCCAGAATGGGAAGATCACCATGCACGCTGGTCAATGGATCCACACACAATCTCTGAAAGTCAACCAGGCTTCACTCTGATGGGCCAAAATACTTCCAAGACACCTCCAAAAAAGGGTCAACACCCTCATGGTTTGCATCACATTTTCTTTTTCTTTTTTCTTTTCTTCCTTTTATTTTAATTGTTTTTTTTTTGTTTTATTTAATTTGCAAAATATAATTTTCACAATAATAAAATCAGAAATCATAAAAATAAAAATGTTCATTTAATATTTAATTAATTAATATTTTTGTAAATAAATTCTAATAATTAATTTAGTAACATTAGGCTAAATTTTTAATGCTTTTTCCTAAATAAATAAAATGTGTAGAAATTAGGTTTTTAGTATTTTGTTCCTTATTTTTCTTAATAAATAATTTCTTATTATTATTATTAATAATTATTAATTAATTTTGTAAATAAACATGTAATTAATTAATTAGTGTAAACTAGGTCAAAACTTAAATATTTTTTCTTTAACATTTAAAAATAACTTAGAACTAGTTTTTTATTTAAATTTCTAATTTCAATTAATTTTCTTTGCTCCATAAATACCAAAACAAAAAAAACCTAAAAACATTTCTTTCTTTTAATTTAATCATTAATTAACTTTCAATTTCGATTTAATTTCTTTAAAGGGTCCAACGCCCTCGCATATTTGATTCTAATTTCTTTTCGCACTTATTCTTATTTATTTTCTTGTGATTGTTATGTAATTGCCCCAAAGCCTTGTACTAATAATTAGGACCTTTATTTTCCGCATTTTTATTCAAATCGGGTCTTTGTTAATTTGGCGATCTATAGACCCGCGCCTTGTAATAGCGTAGGACTTTTATTTTCCGCATTTTTATTTCCGCACCTTTTAACTGCTAATCACATGAAAGAATGAATGGCCCAAATAAAATCAAAGCGTAGCTCACCCAATGCATGATCAAGATAAAACATAAACTGAAAACGACACACAATTCACACACCACTCTTAGGGTACGCCTCACTGTTGCCTTGCCCCTCGAAACGTGGTCGTCGAGTATATGACGTTTTTAGTAAGTCCTCATGTCCATGAACATGGCATAGGGGTAGCTTCTAAGGTGTCCTACTGTTGCTCTGGTGACCATACTGTCCCTTAACGAATTGACCCGAACACCTCCAACGGTGGTGCTACCTACCTCTCAATGGTGGGATGGCACTACCTTAAGGACATTTACACAGCCTAATTCCTTAGGGTAGGTAGATGACTCGTAGATACTTGCTCTAATTCAAAACAAATCAAAAAAACTTCTTTTCACACCGACACTTTGCAAAAAGCTTTCAAAAACAATTTTTCAAACACTCTTGAGGACTGATACAAGAGTCGATCTGAAACTTTAAACGAAACTTTTTCAAAACCCACTCACAGTTGAAAAGCAAACAAATATTTTGAAAACACAAATGAGCAAGTATCTAAGAGCCCATGGATAACCATGGATAGAAAGGGTGCTAACACCTTCCCTTTCTATAAATCTACCTCCCGAACCGAGAAACAATCTCATAAGGAATTTTTCTGTGCTTTTGTCCTGTCCATGTTGGAGAAAATAAAAGACAGTGGCGACTCTTGCTTCCGCGGCATTTCACGAACCAGCGTTAAACAGTCAGTTCCAGATCCACCGATCACAGAACTGGCGACTCTGCTGGGGATATTAAAAGTGAGGTGTACCTTAGGACTAAGATCACTTGTGTTTTCAATTGCTGTGTTTGTTTGCTTTATTATTGTGGGCTGCATCGGAGTTACATAGATCCTAACCCGGATCTGGGGATACCCTGTTAGGTAGCATAAGCTGTGAGGGACCTGTCCGGCGTAGACCGACATGGGTGAAGCAGTGGCTACGTTGGTGTGGCACCTTGGTCTGTACCGATATCCCTTGTGTCGCAACGAGGAGAATATGGGTCTTCTGAGGAGTCATTAAGAACCAACCGACCTTAGAACCTTAAATGACCCAACTTGGCCAATAGAACAGTAGCAGTATGCTACGCCCATTGAGGCTAAACTCTCGTGATGGTTCTGGCCGTAAGAAAAGATTGCGATGCTGGAGTTATGACCGATTGAGGGTAGTCAGTGATATTGGGATCCTCTAGAACCCGGTTACTTCTGATAGGACAGGTATGAACCAACAAACTGAAAGAAGGTAATACCTAGACCTCATGCTGGCCTGAACTCTAAGGGCTGTCTTATGTGACTTGTGTGCCTTATCATGTTTGCCTTTGTAAATATTTGTGGTGTGCTTTATCATAACATCATGCCATCATAACATTGCATGCATCCTGCATAAGGACTGACCTTTTCAAAGACAAGAGGGTTTCACCTTTGCTCTGTTTTGTAGGACATCATGATGCCTATGCGAAGGAATACTATCCGGTTCAACTTTGTTCACCCACCTGAGTTACTTGAAGAGTTGGTTAGCAGAATTCCAAATACTACTTCCTTCATCCAGAGGTATGGTTCTCTTCTCAGTTTAGTCACAGCAAAGTGGGACCAACAGTTGATGAGTGTCCTGACCCAGTTCTATGACCCTCTGTACCAGTGCTTCACCTTTCAAGACTTCCAGCTGGTCCCTACCCTGGAAGAGTTCTCTGATTTGCTTGGTATCCCTATCTTAGATCAGACTCCCTACACTGGTTGGGAAAAGACTCTTAGGCTTGAGGAGGTTGCTGCAGCTCTCCCCTTGACCCACCAAGAAGTAATGGACAATTGGGTGACTAGAAGCGGAGTTAAGGGTTTCTTGGCCAAGTTTCTGATTGGTAAAGCTAACAGTTTCTGGAATGACTTGGACTTTAGGGCATATGAAGACACCTTGTCTCTCTTAATCTATGGTCTAGTCTTGTTCCCTAATCCTGACAACTTCATTAATGTCACTGCCATAAGGATCTTTATGTCTCAGAACCCTGTGCCCACTCTCTTGGGTGACATCCTGCAACAACTCTATGCTCGTACTGCCCGAAGACGAGGAACCCTGTGGTGTTGTGTCCCTTTGTTGGTGAGGTGGTTTATTTCGCACCTCCCCAAGTTCGTGCTGAAGAACCAAGAAGGAAGAGGTTGGGCTCATAGGTTAATGTCTCTCACTGATAAGGACATCATTTGGACGCTCAGAGGTTTGGATGAGGTAGATGTTATTGATCGCTGCGGAGAATACCCCAATGTTCCTTTGATTGGTACCCAAGGAGGGGTCTCTTATAATCCATGTCTAGCACTTCGTCAGTTTGGTAGAGCCAGAAGAGCAGGGCCTCATGAGATGTTGGTACCTCACATCAGTTTTGAGTTTCAGGTGGATAGTGACGAGCTGCGTCGTAGGTTCATCAAGGCTTGGGACAGAATCCACAAAGCTGACCCACAAGAATTGGGACCAAAGACTTCTCTACCTATGGAAGCCTACTACAAATGGGTCTGTATCCGTGCTCAGAAGTTAGGTATGCCGTATGAAGCTGTCAGACCCATCATTCTTGAGCATCCTAATAAAGATGGGGCTCCTCCAACTGTCCTCCCTCCTCAGATACCTACTGATTATGAGACATTAAAGAGGTCTTGGGCGCAACTACGAGAAGAACGGGATTCTTATCGGGAAAAGTTCAACGAGCAGGAATTGAAAATCCAGAAGCTGACAAAGCAGTTAGAGAATAAGCGAGCTCTGAATGACTACATCCGTACTGAGAAGAGGAGACCATGGGATCAATGATGAACTTTGGATGTTCTTTTACAGTTTTTATTTCCCTTTTCAGTATTTCCATTTTATGTAACGCCTAAGGGCAACCTGTTGAACAATTTAAATTTCAAAGTTGAATCTAATGAAGTGTGTTCCTTTTTGTTTACAAAGTTGATTCCCGATTGTCTTTGAAAACATAAATCATACGCATTCCATTCATCATGTGCATCACAGGTACTCTTCTTTTCAGGTTGCTTACTGTTCTTCGCTGTTTATTTCAGCATCATGAACCCTGAATCATCTACCGAGCTGTCTATCAAGGCCCTTCAGGCGCAGAACACACAATTTCAGGAGCTGATCACGGGTTTGGCTCAAAGTCAAGAAGAGCTGAAGGCTTTGCTCCTGAAGAAGGAGAAGAAGAAGAAGAGAACTGTTCTTTTCAACTCGGGCCGGAGGTTCGGTAACACACTGCAGAATGAGGAAGCTGATTCTTCTGTAGGCAAAGACAGTCCCCAGGGGGGAAGGGCTCCAAGTCCGGTGGTCTTTGACAATGAGACTGATTTTAATGAGGAACAGTATCCTCCGGCTGAAGACAGATACAAGCAGTTGGAAGACCGTCTGAACGCCATGGAAATTCAGCAAGTGCCTGGTTTAGATTTCGGAGACTTGGGTTTATCTTCTGGTGTGATCATCCCTCACAAGTTCCAAGCACCATCTTTCACCAAGTATGACGGGGCGTCCTGCCCCAAGCTACACCTCAGATCTTATGTGCGGAAGATTCAGCCGTATACAATGGACAAGAACTTGTTGATCCACTTCTTCCAAGAGAGTCTTTCAGGGACTCATCTCGAATGGTTCTATCAGCTGGATGGAACCAAGGTTCGTAACTGGGAGGAGTTGGCTACTGCTTTTTACAAGCAGTATCAATATAATGCCGACCTTGCTCCTACACGTACCCAACTCCAGGGTATGTCGCTAGGATCAGGCGAAGGTTTTAAAGAGTATGCGCAGAAATGGAGGGATCTGGCTGGCAGGGTGCAGCCACCATTAACCGACCGCGAATTGGTAGATATGTTCTTGGGGACCCTATCCGGGCCATTCTTCAATCATCTTATTGGCAACTCGTCTACAGGGTTTACTGGCCTTATTTTGACTGGGGAAAGGATAGAGGCTGGAATGAAGTCCGGAAAAATTCAGAAAGGTGCATCCTCGAGTTCTGAGAAGAAGCCCTTTAAAAAGGAGGCCAGTGTTGTGTATGGGCCTAGAAGGCAAGATAAACCAGAGCGCCGCCAATCTGTCAACGCGGTGGTGATTGCTAAGCCTGCTGCCGCTCCTCGGCAAACTAATCAACCCAGGGGTGAGAGACCCGGAAGAGAATTTACCCGACTGAGTATGACCTTGTCACAAATCTTGCCGCAACTGTTATCAACCAACTTGGTGACTGTCAGGGAGGCCCCGAAGGTTGTGAATACTGCCTCTCCTAAGTATAATCCAAATGCCCGCTGTGCTTATCACTCCGATAGCCCGGGGCATTCTACTGATGACTGCTGGGCCCTGAGAAATAAGGTGCAGGACCTTATTGATGCGAAGGAGATACAATTTGAGGCGCCTGAGAGGCCAAATGTTGTGACTGCTCCTATGCCCCAGCATGGAGTAAATGTCGTTGATGAAGACTTGTATGCCGTTTCTGTGAATGATGTAGCTACTCCTCTGTTGACTGTTAAGAGGAACCTGTTGCTAGCCGGTTTATTTCCGGGTTGTAGCGAGGGTTGCCTTTTGTGTGCTGTTTCCCTTACTGGTTGTCCGTTGCTGAAGTTAGGCATCCAAAGCCTGATGGACAGCAAAGAGATTCTGTTCAAGAAGACCGCTGTTTCGTTTGTTCCTGTGGAAGAAGTATTTGTCGTTACAATTTTCAACAATCCAATCAAGGCTCCCCCGAGGAAGCCAGTTAAAATCATGACTGTTGCACCCATTGTTATTACTGTTCTGGGGCCCCTCCCCTATGAATCTGATAAGGCTGTCCCATGGCACTATGGGGAAGATGTATATGTACTTGGAATAAAGCAAGAGTTCAACACCGGTACCAGCATCAGCAATATTACCGGTCTAGCCAAAGTAACCCGCAGTGGAAGGCTCTTCTCGCCTGACATTGCGCCACCAGCTGTTCGAAGACCTCTCATAATAACACCTGCAAGTGCGCCCGTTTCCACTACTGATTCAGTTGCTTCCCCTGCTGCCGAGTCATCTAATGCTCGGGGCAAAGGGATTGATAATGAGCCTGCCCGGATGGAGGCACCAAAGTCTGTGAATGTTGAAGCCTCCCAGCAAGAGATGGAGGAAATTCTTAAGATAATCAAGAAGAGCGACTTCAATGTCGTTGAACAGCTGGGGCATACCCCCTCCAAGATCTCTATGCTCTCCTTGCTGCTGTGCTCATAGGCCCATGCTAAGGCCCTGATTTCATTTCTAAAGACGGCCCATGTGCCACAGGAGACATCTGCAGACCAGTTTACTGATTGCATAGCCAATTTGACAGCTGACAATGGTTTGGATTTCTCGGATGCTGATCTCACCGCCAAGGGAAAAAACCACAATGATGCCCTGCATGTCTCCATAGAATGCAGGGGCACTACTCTCGCGCACGTGTTGTTGGACACCGGTTCTTCCCTGAATGTATTACCCAAAAAGGCCTTAGACCGGTTGGATTGTGAGGGCCTGGAACTGAAACCTAGCAACATCATTGTTCGAGCCTTTGACGGATCAAAGAGGATGGTTCATGGAGAGGTAGACATTCCTATTCGTGTGGGTTCTCAAGTATTCGACTCAACTTTCTATGTGATGGATATTCGTCCATCTTATTCCTGTTTACTGGGTCGACCTTGGATTCACAAAGCTGGGGCAGTGACCTCTACCCTACACCAGAAGCTCAAGTACCCTGTCAGAGGGAAGATTGTCACTGTGCAAGGGGAGGAAGAATATATGGTGAGTCATCTGAATTCCTTCCGGTATATCGAGATGGACGGGGAGTTTATTGAAACCCCCTTTCAGCATTTTGAAGAGGTACCTCTAACATTGGCAGTAGCAGAAACAGTGGTTGAAGAGGACTTTCCTTTGAAGATGGCTTCCTTGAAGGACGCCCGGGCTGTAATAGAGAAAGGTGAATGTGCTAACTGGGGCAGGCTCCCTGATTTCAATCCTAAAACTGACAAGTTTGGACTGGGTTTTACTGCAGAGGCTCAGAGGGCTGTGTGCAAAGCTAGGATCGGAAGACCTCCTGTGCTCATCACCAATCCAGGAGTGAATGCTATTGGGGATGAAGACGAAGGGGAAGAATCGGAGTTCGATAGCTGGATCTACCCGACGACTGACGGTGGATTGAACAATTGGACCGCCAAAGAGCATACTCCTGTTACTTTTGTTACGCAGTAATGAATTCCTTTGTTTTTGTTATTTGTAATAAACAATGAATTGAAACTTTATGGCCCGGTGTCTTACCCGGGGCACTGTTGGCTTCATTTGTGAGGGCTTATAACTGTCATTTCCATATATCATGAATAAAGATCTTGGACGTTTTTTTGCATTTCAAATCTTGTGCTCCCTTTCTTTCTTTCCTTCTTTATATATTGCAAAACAGTTGTATTTACACACACTCACCTACACAGGTTTCAATCCACTCTGGATCTCACTGGTAACGACTCTGCTACTGCCAGTTATGACTTCTAAAATCCGATCAACTTAGCCGAAGACGAAGGTGAAGATGATTGTGAAGTGCCTGGCGAGCTCGCAAGACTGTTACTCCAGGAAGAGAGGGCAATTCAACCACATGAAGAGCCAGTGGAAACGATAAATCTGGGTACTGAGACGGACAGAAAGGAAGTTAAGATTGGTGCCAACCTAGAGCTCAGTGTGAAGCAACGGTTGACTCAGATGTTACATGATTATGTGGAAATCTTCACTTGGTCCTACGAAGACATGCCTGGGTTGGATACCGATATTGTGGTCCATCATTTTCCTACCAAGGAAGACTGCCCTCCGGTTAAGCAAAAGGTCCGCCGTATGCGTCCAGAGATGTCTGAGAAGATCAAAGCTGAGGTTATGAAACAGTTTGATGCCGGGTTTCTTGCAGTGACTTCTTACCCTCAGTGGGTTGCCAATGTGGTGCCGGTACCGAAGAAGGATGGTAAGGTCAGAATGTGTGTTGACTACAGGGATCTGAACAGGGCCAGCCCCAAGGATGACTTCCCCTACCTCACATTGATGTCCTGGTTGACAATACTGCTCAGCATAAGGTGTTCTCTTTCATGGATGGTTTTTCAGGTTATAATCAGATCAAGATGGCTCCTGAAGACATGGAAAAGACTACCTTTGTTACTCAGTGGGGCACCTTCTGCTACAAGGTCATGCCATTCGGGTTGAAAAACGCTGGGGCAACCTACCAACGTGCCATGGTTGCCTTATTTCATGATATGATCCATCATGAGATTGAAGTGTATGTCGATGATATGATCGCAAGATCCCAAACTGAGGAAGAACACCTGGATCATCTGCAGAAATTGTTTGACCGTCTGAAACTGTACAAGTTGAGGTTGAACCCGAACAAGTGCACCTTCGGGGTTAGATCTGGAAAGTTGTTAGGCTTCGTTGTAAGTGATAAGGGTATTCAAGTGGACCCTGCCAAGGTTAAAGCCATTCAAGAGATTCCAGTTCCTAAGACAGAGAAAGAGGTCAGAGGCTTTTTAGGACGCCTGAATTACATTGCTCGATTCATCTCGCACCTAACCGCTACCTGTGAACCAATCTTCAAGCTGCTGAAGAAAGATCAGGTAGTACGTTGGAATGATGAATGTCAGGCCGCTTTTGACAGAATTAAAGAGTATCTCCAAGAGCCACCCGTCCTTATGCCACCGGTTGAAGGGAGACCTCTGATATTATATCTGACAGTACTTGACAATTCAATGGGGTGTGTGCTGGGGCAGCATGACGAGTCTGGCCGAAAAGAGCATGCCATTTATTACCTTAGCAAAAAGTTTACCGACTGTGAGACCCGATACTCACTGCTTGAGAAAACTTGTTGCGCTTTGGTATGGGCTGCTCGCCGGCTGAGACAGTATATGCTGACTCACACTACCTTGTTGATTTCAAAGATGGATCCTATAAAATACATATTCGAAAATCCTGCTCTGTCTGGAAGAATAGCAAGATGGCAAATGATCTTGACAGAATACGACATCCAGTACACGACTCAGAAAGCTATCAAGGGAAGTGTATTGGCAGATCACTTGGCACACCAGGCAGTAGATGACTATCAGTCAATGAACTTTGAGTTTCCAGACGAAAGCATCATGATAGTGACTGATTGTGAAATACCTGGATCGGATGAAGGACCTGAGGAAGGATCCCGATGGTCTATGCACTTTGACGGAGCCTCCAACGCTTTGGGTAACGGTATCGGCGCTGTGATCATATCCCCTTAAGGCACTCATACTCCACTCACTGTCCGGCTATGTTTCAACTGCACCAACAACATGGCGGAGTATGAGGCATGCAACATGGGTCTTCAAGCTGCCATTGACTTAAGGATTAAGTTTCTGAGTGTCTTCGGAGATTCCGCTCTCATGATCAATCAGATCAAAGGCGAGTGGGATACGAAACATCCGAATCTTATTCCTTACAAAGAATGTGTGTTGACATTGATTCCCCATTTCACAGAGATAACTTTTGAACATTTCCCAAGAGAGGAGAATCAGTTGGCGGACGCGTTAGCTACGATGTCTTCCATGTTCAAAGTCAAATGGGACAATGAGGCTCCCCGGGTCATTATTTGGAAACTGGACGAACCGACATACTGTTGTGATCTTGAGGCTGAAGTAGTGACTGAGAAACCTTGGTACCATGAGGTGAAGAGATACTTGGAAGCTCAGGAATACCCTGAAGGTGCATCTGTCAACGATAAAAAGTTTCTGAGAAGGTTCGCAGCGAAGTTCTTCCTCAGCAATGGCATTTTGTACAAGCGAAACCATGATTCGACCTTACTGCGTTGTGTGGATAAGACTGAAGCAGAAAGGATCATGGCAGAGCTACACGAAGGTACCTTCGGAACACATTCCAGTGGACATACCATGGCAAAGAAGATCCTTCGGGCAGGATATTTCTGGTCCATAATGGAAGCTGACTGCTACCAACATTCTCGGACATGTCATAAATGCCAGATTTATGCAGATAAGGTGCATGTTCCTCTGGTTCCCCTGAATGTCTTGACAGCACCTTGGCCTTTTGCAATGTGGGGCATAGATATGATCGGCGAGATTAAACCTACGGCATCCAATGGGCATCGCTTCATCCTGGTAGCGATCGATTACTTTACGAAGTGGGTTGAAGCAGCTTCTTACGCCACTGTAACCAAGAATGTCGTGGCACGGTTCATTCGGCACAACCTGATCTGTCGGTACGGCGTAGCTGAAAGAATCATTACAGACAACGGTACCAATCTTAACAACAAGATTATCACTGAGCTCTGCGAGCAATTTAAGATACAGCACCACAACTCTTCTCCTTACCGGCCGAAGATGAATGGGGCTGTAGAAGCAGCTAATAAGAACATCAAGAAGATTGTGCAGAAGATGACAGTGACCTATAAAGATTGGCACGAGATGTTACCGTTTGCTCTACATGGGTACCGTACCTCAGCAAGGACGTCAACCGGGGCAACTCCCTTCTCCTTGGTCTATGGTATGGAGGCAGTCTTACCGATCGAAGTGCAGATACCCTCTCTCCGGATAATGAAGGATGCATATCTGAGCAAAGATGATTGGATCCAGACACGACTTGATCAATTGAACCTAATTGACGAAAAAAGACTCAATGCCATTTGTCATGGTCAGACGTACCAAAAACGGATGATCAAGGCATTTAACAAAAAGGTCAGACCACAAGAGTATCAAGTTGGGGATCTGGTAATCAAGCGCATCATTCTTCCTCAGAGTGATCCCAGGGGCAAATGGACCCCTACGTACGAAGGGCCATTTGTGGTTAAACATGTGTTCTCAGGAGGAGCCATGATTCTAACCACCATGAATGGTGACGACCTTCCTCACCCCGCCAATGCAGACATAGTAAAAAGATACTACGCATGATAAAAGACCCGCTAGGTTGACATACCTAGGCAAAAATTAGGGCTTCCCGATGAACCAAAAGGGTTCGGGAAAAATGAGGGATGAAATGAAAAAATCTGTACACCCGGCAAGTCGAAAACCTGAAAAGGCGGCTTGGGCAAAAATGGGTATCCCGGTGGACTGAAAACCCGAAAGGGTGGTCCAGGCAAAAGTTAGGGATAAAGCGTAATACTATGTCTCATTGGATCACCCTGCATCCAGAATCCGGTATCAGCTAGCAGGTTCAAAGGGCATCAATCAATCAGCTTCATCTTCAGCTAGGTCACCAAGTGATGAGACGCTCGAAGATATAAAGGCGATGGCAGAGTTGAAACCCAGTGGGATTATTCTTTTCACATAGCTGTTTTGTTTTCCCCTTGTACAAATTTGTATAAACTCTTTTTCGGTGGCGTTCTCTTACTAGGACGTCAGCCTCTTGTACATAAAACGCCTATTTACAGGCAAATTCAAAAATCAATATAAGTTCACTTTTCAGACAAATTGCCAATTGTTTTTCCTTTTTCTGTTTTGTTTTGCGAAGAACGTCCAAGGTTCAATTTGTGATATATGCATTTGACAATAATTTGCTAACTCATGAATATTTGCATACGAAACAAAAGATTAATTACAGGTAACGTTAGAAACAGGGACAATAATGAGTGGTCTAAGCGGTCTAATTGTTCTGTCCACCAAGGTACCAAGGTAGGTTCAGTTGAAGAACATAACCAGTATATCTTAATTCCCCAGAGAGTGAGTCAGCAAGTCAATGCACTCTCCCCAAGCAAAGCTATACTATCAGCCTTAAGGAAGTTGGGTATACTCCAGCAGATCTCAACATTCCTCAGCGCAATGTACGAACATTCTTAACAAGCATCCCCGACAGTCTTGACCTAAGATTGTTCCCCGGCGGTATACCAGACATTCGGTGGAGCCACTTCCCCAATATATCTCAAAATTTTCCCAAGGAGAGTCCAGTCTGAAGATTTCCCCAGGAAAGTTTGAATCATCTCCCCAGCAGGAAGCTTATCCCTAGTAGATTCTGGAAGCTCCCCCCATGCAGAGCACGAACGCGTCTCCCGACTTTATTCAAAGGTTATTTCCCTACCAGGATATAACTGGGTTATCCTCAGCCAAAAGCCCCGGAAAGATCGTCCTCGGCGAAGTCTTCTTATCCCCAGTGGAGTCTATTAAAACTTCCAACATAACAACGGTATCCCCAGCGAAGTTATCATCAACATCCCAGCAGAGCACCTCTCTTCCCATAGAGTATTGTTCCCCAGCAAGATCTCTAGAGTAATTTCTCCCCGCAGAGTAACCTATTCGTCAAGTTTATTCTCCAATGGAGTCATCTTCTCCTACCGGTGTTCTTGCAACCATCACTCCCCAGTGGAAACAAAATCTCTACATCAGCCCAGGATTTAACTCCCGGCATTCGTCAAGGATATATTTTCCTAGACGAAAATACATTCAAAAACATCACATACATCATGATACATGCATAAACGCATCACACAATCTCATTTATGTTGAGAACATCATTGCTTGATCCATACCATGCATTGCATATGACTGACCTTTACTTTTCAGGAAAGATCCAGTTAAGTTCTCAGCTATGTCCAAAACCTCCTCTGGTTCAGTTAAATCGACCCTAAGATTTTTATGATTCTTATCCAGTCAAAGTTAATCCAAGACCTTCTCTGATTCAGTTAAATCGACCCTAAGATTTTTCTGATTCTTATCCAGTCAAAGTTAATCCAAGACCTTCTCTGGTTCAGTTAAATCGACCCTAAGATTTTTTTGATTCTTATCCAGTCAAAGTTAATCCAAGACCTTCTCTGGTTCAGTTAAATCGATTCCTAAAGATTTTTCTGATGCCGATCCAGTCAAAGGCCTTCTCTGGTCCAGTTAAACCGATTCCTAAAGATTTTCCTGATGAAGACTCAGTAGAAGACATCCAAGATTCCTTCATCATTCTGTTGAGGTAGTAATCGCCCAAGGTTCTCTCATCGTTACTGTTGAGGTAGTAATCGCCCAAGGTTCTCTCACCATTACTGTTGAGGTAGTAATCGCCCAAGGTTCTCTCATTGTTACTGTTGAGGTAGTAATCGCCCAAGGTTCTCTCATCGTTATTGTTGAGGTAGTAATCGCCCAAGGTTCTCTCATCGTTACTGTTGAGGTACTAATCGCCCAAGGTTCTCTCATCGTTACTATTGAGGTAGTAATCGCCCAAGGTTCTCTCATCGTTACTGTTGAGGAAGTAATCGCCCAAGGTTCTCTCATCGTTACTGTTGAGGTACGCAGGTTTCTCGCTAAGGAATCTCTTACGCGATCAACACCTAGATGGCATCTATAAGCCCATCCACATACTGACATTCTCCAAATGGCATCTATAAGCCCATTCCCGACAAGACCCCGTCACCACACCAGATGGCATCTATAAGCCCATCCCCCTATCCAGCATCTCTCTAAATGGCATCTGTAAGCCTATTCCCTGCATCATATTGCTGATACCCTACTATGTGAGTGCAAATTTCTGGGCACTCTAGTGTTCAATCATCTTCTACCCTCGGATTACGAAAGGCACACCAGCCAATCTACATCCTCAGGTCTAAGAAGATTGAACAGGGGCAACTGTTGTACCCCAAAATTTGCCCTCCCATTTTCTTCAAGGTTTGCTAAGAGCATGCTTCAAAATCTCCCAAAGGTTGCACAGTCCAATGGCCTCCTAACAGTCAAAATTAGGGTTTTGGTTCTGGCAAAGAAATTGAAGTTTCCAAGGGTCCAATAAAGTCCCACATGCCTATAAACATTGTCAAGCATCCTTATGCCAAGTTTCAAGACTCACAGCATCAAATTGCACAGTCAAAAACCCTAATTGCCCTACAGTCAACTACAGGGGCAAAATGGTCATTTGACAGTCAAAAGTCAAAAATTTTGGTCAACATATTATTTTGAAGCCACAAACATAATTTGATCAATTCTTGATCATGATTCTCAAAGCATGGCTCAAAAAGTCTCAAGATGCAAAAGTTTCTATTTTTGGACAGTTGAAAAAGTCAACTGCAAATTGACCAAGGCATAACTTCCACATGGTTTATTAGAAAAATTCCATCAAAATCTCATTTTGAAGAGAATGACATTTCCTACAACTCCTTTTCACACTTCAAGTCCAAGAAATGCTCTCACAAAAAGTTATCAATCTCAACATTATAGGTCATTTTCAAAAGTCAACAAAAAGGCACTTTAAGTCAAAGACCATAACTTGTGATTGGTAAATCAAAATGACATGGGACCAAAGACATTGTTTAGAGGACTTAAATACCTTTCCAAAATGTCAAAGAACATGATCAAAGACTAAAAATTGAGCAAGATATGCCTTGTGGAAGTTGGGAAATTTTTGGGAATTTTGAAAAGTCAACTTTGCTTCAAATGCCTCAAAATTGCTAATGGGCCTCAATTTCTTCCATGAATCATCACCCAAAGGCCATACACGACCCATTGACTTTAAAGGGAGTTATTTTCTTATTTTTAATTAATTAATTGAATTTTTAATCTTATTAATTCATTTAATTGAAATTAATTATGAGAAAAATACTAAATCATACTTTTCAAATCTTTTTGTGCATAGAATTCACTCAATATTTCGTGCATCATCCAATAAGGAAGGTTTCTACATGATTGACAATGATTGGCATAAGAAAGGCATGAAAAAGATTGAAAAAGATTGGATTGGAAATCAAATATTGAATCATTGAATACATGGATTATGGGCCAGTTTTCTTGACCTAGTTCACTCACATACATATGCACATTGAAAACCTAATGCAAAGAACACAGAAGCTGCGCTGAGAATAGGAGAACAAACTTGCATTTTTTCACAAAAAAGTCAAAAAACTGTTTTCATAGCTAGAGGGTGATTCAAAGCTCAAAAAGTATTCCACAAGCTTGCCAAGACTACCAGGAAGCTTTTGCAATCGAAACCAACCTTCCATACTCAAGGAGTTGGTATAACCGAGTCACCCTGTTCATAAAATATTTGATATTCGTATTTGAATTTACATGCATTGTTCATGCGTTTTTAATGTTGATTTATACTAACATGGACCTTCTGAAGCTAATGACATAACTCAATTGGATTAATATTGCCTGTATCACGATTCACCATTAACGATTGCTAGGGTTGCAGAAGCTTTGAATTGGGGCTTTCCTCACCTGGAAAAATTAGGCCACGAAACCTATACTATTGGAACCAGGACCTCCCAACGAACGGAATCCATCCATTGCGCCCTTTTTCTTTTTGACTATACGCTAATCGCTATTTTTCAGGTTTAGGGTTAGTGGGGGTTTAAAACCCCCGCTATCTATTCTTATTTTCAGGCAAAAACAAAGACACAATGGAGAAGACGCTGAGTTGTAAGCACAGGACTGGGCAATTCAAACATTCGCGCGTGTTTTTTTGTGTTATACCAATAGCTTTTATTCTCTTTCATAATAATCACGTTCCATATTAACATCAGATAAACGCGTTTGGCTTGGTGGAAGATGACTTGTCATGCAGGTATTGGGACCTGGGTTCGATTCCCAGGTCCCCCATATTTCCCTATATTTTTTCTTGTAACGTGTTCAGGTACACTTTCCCTCCAGTGGTCCACCATGTGCGCGTATACTTGAGCCTGCCACATGTCCAGCAACTTCAATCTAATGGCCAGAATGGGAAGATCACCATGCACGCTGGTCAATGGATCCACACACAATCTCTGAAAGTCAACCAGGCTTCACTCTGATGGGCCAAAATACTTCCAAGACACCTCCAAAAAAGGGTCAACACCCCCATGGTTTGCATCACATTTTCTTTTTCTTTTTTCTTTTCTTCCTTTTATTTTAATTATTTTTTTCTTTTGTTTCATTTAATTTGCAAAATATAATTTTCACAATAATAAAATCAGAAATCATAAAAATAAAAATGTTCATTTAATATTTAATTAATTAATATTTTTGTAAATAAATTCTAATAATTAATTTAGTAACATTAGGCTAAATTTTTAATGCTTTTTCCTAAATAAATAAAATGTGTAGAAATTAGGTTTTTAGTATTTTTTCCTTATTTTTCTTAATAAATAATTTCTTATTATTATTATTAATAATTATTAATTAATTTTGTAAATAAACATGTAATTAATTAATTAGTGTAAACTAGGTCAAAACTTAAATATTTTTTCTTTAACATTTAAAAATAACTTAGAACTAGTTTTTATTTAAATTTCTAATTTCAATTAATTTTCTTTGCTCCATAAATACCAAAACAAAAAAAAACCTAAAAACATTTCTTTCTTTTAATTTAATCATTAATTAACTTTCAATTTCGATTTAATTTCTTTAAAGGGTCCAACGCCCTCGCATATTTGATTCTAATTTCTTTTCGCACTTATTCTTATTTATTTTCTTGTGATTGTTATGTAATTGCCCCAAAGCCTTGTACTAATAATTAGGACCTTTATTTTCCGCATTTTTATTCAAATCGGGTCTTTGTTAATTTGGCGATGTATAGACCCGCGCCTTGTAATAGCGTAGGACTTTTATTTTCCGCATTTTTATTTCCGCACCTTTTAACTGCTAATCACATGAAAGAATGAATGGCCCAAATAAAATCAAAGCGTAGCTCACCCAATGCATGATCAAGATAAAACATAAACTGAAAATGACACACAATTCACACACCACTCTTAGGGTACGCCTCACTGTTGCCTTGCCCCTCGAAACGTGGTCGTCGAGTATAGGACGTTTTTAGTAAGTCCTCATGTCCATGAACATGGCATGGGGGTAGCTTCTAAGGTGTCCTACTGTTGCTCTGGTGACCATACTGTCCCTTAACGAATTGACCCGAACACCTCCAACGGTGGTGCTACCTACCTCTCAATGGTGGGATGGCACTACCTTAAGGACATTTACACAGCCTAATTCCTTAGGGTAGGTAGATGACTCGTAGATACTTGCTCTAATTCAAAACAAATCAAAAAAACTTCTTTTCACACCAACACTTTGCAAAAAGCTTTCAAAAACAATTTTTCAAACACTCTTGAGGACTGATACAAGAGTCGATCTGAAACTTTAAACGAAACTTTTTCAAAACCCACTCACAGTTGAAAAGCAAACAAATATTTTGAAAACACAAATGAGCAAGTATCTAAGAGCCCATGGATAACCATAGATAGAAAGGGTGCTAACACCTTCCCTTTCTATAAATCTACCTCCCGAACCGAGAAACAATCTCATAAGGAATTTTTCTGTGCTTTTGTCCTATCCATGTTGGAGAAAATAAAAGACGGTGGCGACTCTTGCTTCCGCGACATTTCGCGAACCAGCGTTAAACAGTCAGTTCCAGATCCACCGATCACACAGTCTATTTGAAGAATTTTGTGAAGAAAATGGGATCTTCCACAATTTTTCAGCACCAAGAACTCCACAACAAAATGGAGTAGTTGAAAGGAAAAATAGGTCTTTAGTGGAGCTTGCAAGAACCATGCTAAGTGACTCAAGTTTGCCTAAATATTTTTGGGCCGATGCGGTAAGCACGGCATGTTACGTAAGCAATCGTGTGATCATAAGACCTATACTAAAGAAAACTCCATATGATGTTTACAAAGGAAGAAAACCAAATATCTCTCACTTTCACATTTTCGGGTGAAAATGTTTTGTCCTTAACAACGACAAAGACAATCTCGGTAAGTTCGATGAAAAATCGGATGAAGGTATTTTTCTTGGTTACTCCCTTTCTAGCAAAGCTTTTAGAATTTACAATAAAAGAACTTTAACTATAGAAGAATCAATGCATGTTTCTTTTGATGAATCTAACACCTCCAAGGAGGAAGTTGTTATTTGTGATGATGATGATTCTATAGATTTATCTCATGAGAATTCTTGCGAAGGTGGCAAAATTGTCAACCCGGAACAAACACATGAACTTTCACATCAAAATGAAAATGATGATGATCTTCCTCAAGAATGGAGAACTCCTCGTGATCATCCAATTGACAACATAATTGGAGATATTAGCAAAGGGGTATCTACTCGACTAAATCTTAAGGATGCATGCTTAAATATGGCTTTTGTATCTCAAGTTGAACCTACTAAAGTGGCTCAAGCACTAGAAGATGATCAATGGATCCTTGCCATGCAAGAGGAGCTAAACCAATTCGAACGGAACGAAGTTTGGGAACTTGTTCCTAATCCAGGAAATAAACGTATCATTGGAACCAAATGGGTATTCAAAAACAAGATGGATGAAAATGGTATAATCACTCGAAACAAGGCAAGACTAGTTGCTCAAGGATACAACCAAGAGGAAGGAATTGATTTTGAAGAAACTTTTGCTCCGGTAGCACGTTGGAAGCAATAAGACTATTACTTGCATATGCATGCTCATTGGACTTTGAACTCTTTCAAATGGATGTAAAAAGCGCATTTCTCAACGGATTCATAAATGAAGAAGTCTATGTAAAGCAACCTCCCAGATTTGAAGACTTCAAACATCCTAATCATGTCTTCAAATTGAAGAAAGCTCTCTATGGGATGAAGCAAGCACCCAGGGCATGGTATGATAGACTAAGCACATTCCTATGTGAAAAAAGGTTTGTAAAGGGTAAAGTTGATACCACTCTCTTCATAAAAAATGTTAATCATCATACTTTACTTGTACAAATCTATGAAGATGATATTGTTTTTGGTTCAACTAACCAAAATATGTATAAGGAATTTTCATCTATGATGCAAGGAGAGTTTGAGATGTCTATGATGGGAAGATTGAATTTCTTTCTCGGTCTTCAAATTAAGCAACTCAAACACGGTATCTTCGTAAACCAATCAAAATATTGCAAAGACCTTATAAAGAAGTTTGAGATGGAAAGCAGCAAAGAAAGTGCAATTCCTATGGGATCCGGCACCTATCTTGATCCAGATGAATCAGGGAATTCTATTGACATAACTAAGTATCGTGGAATGATTGGCTCACTCCTCTATTTAACAGCAAGTAGACCTGACATCATGTTCAGCGTTTGCCTATGTGCAAGATATCAAGCCAATCCTAAAGAGTCTCACCTTGCAGCAGTCAAGCGCATAATAAAATATCTCAAAGGAACAACCAACGTCGGATTATGGTATCCAAAAGGTAGTATGTGCAATCTAGTTGGTTATTCTGATGCTGACTATGCAGGTTGTAAAACTGATCGCAAAAGTACAAGCGGAACATGTCACATTCTCGGAAATGCCTTGGTTTCATGGTCATGCAAAAAGCAAGAAAGCGTCGCTCTCAGCACTACTGAAGCAGAATACATTGCGGCTGGAAGTGGATGCGCTCAAATTCTTTGGCTAAAACAATAGTTACTTGACTATGGAGTAAACCTTGGATGCATTCCGCTTCGATGTGATAACACAAGCGCGATCAATATTACGAAAAATCCAGTTATGCATTCCCGGACAAAACACATTGACATCAGACACCATTTCATCCAAGATCACGTACTCAAAGGAGATGTCGAGATCACTTTTGTGGATACTCAAAATTAACTCGCGGATATTTTCACAAAACCACTTGCAAAGGATGCATTCTTCAAAATTCGTCGTGAACTCGGAATCCTAGATGAACAAGATATATAAGGTGCACTCTATCCTTAACTATACTTTAATATACATATACATGGATTTAAACAATGTGTCAAATGTTAAAATTACTGTTTTTAAAATTTTTCCTTTAAGTAAATCGATTTACTTGGTGTATAAATCGATTTACCACTGAAGCAAAACATTTTTCTCATAAAATCCTTTTGTGTAAATTGATTTACACAGTATGTAAATCGATTTACCACAGAACGAAAATTAATTTTCATAAAAATTCTGTTGTGTAAATCGATTTAACCAAGGGGCAAATCGATTTACCACAGAAGCTGGAGCATTTTTATGTATTTTTTCTCTATGCAAATTAATTTTTTTTCCAGCATGTGATAGTTTTATGAGCTTTTAATATATTGGTCAAACTTTCCTTGCCTCTCAACCTCCCACCTTATTATTGGCCTCTCATGGAATCTTGACCACTCCACTCAATTAAAACCTCATAAAGACCTCACTTACTCTCTCTATTATTTAGTCTCACCAAAACTCCCTCATAACACCCAAACTCACTCCCTTTCTCATAGCAAAACAAAAATTCTCTATCACCCTCACTCAAAAACCCTAACCATATCCATGGCTCCCAAGAGAAAAGCAACAGCCTCAGAAAAAGGGAAGAAGCAAACTGTTGCAGCCGCTGCAAACTCTTTGCTTGAGTACCTCTTGAATTCACAGCGTGAAAGATTTATCAAGCATTTTCAAAAGAAAATTATCTCAGCTCCAAAATTCGGTATGTTATCTACCTTTCCAGATGAATGCTTCTCGTTTCAAAGGGATTTAATTGCTTATGGGTTAGAACCATTAATATCATCACGTGGTTACTATTACCCGGATCTAGTACGAGTATTCTACAACAATATGCACTATGATAACAACAAATGTTATACCTATGTGCTCGGAACAAGAATTCCTCTACATTCCAAAACTATTGGCAGAATTTTGAACATTCCATATACTGGAAGTACCCTCTATGACCCAGAGGATGCTGATTGGGAAAATTACAAGAAGCGAGAATTCTTCTACAGCATTGGCAGGTTATCCGAATCTGAATACCGTGCAAAGCGGATTCGTAGTCTTGGCGGTGTTATTCCGGCTCGGGACACTTGGAGTGCTGGTAATTTTCATATTGATGATAGATTGTTTCACTATTTTCTGGTATATATCTTGTTTTCTAGAGCAGGAAATCATTGTACTGTGACCGACCTAGAACTGCAAATTCTATATGCGAGGAAAAATGGTATTGCGGTAAACTGGGCTAAACTTATTGTGGTGCATATGCTAAGAGTTGCCACAAGGGCCACTTTTCTACCATATGCATATTTCATTACAAGGATCATGGAAGCATTTGATATAAACTTTACTGGGTTTGAGCGGATTGAAATGGATCCAATCACCAATAGGATCTCCATCAAAAATGTTGATTCTAGGATGGGTGTTCATTTCAATGCTGAAGCAAAAACCATCACATACATTGGAGAGGATGTTGTAGGTGATGAAGGCAATAATGCAGATGAAGAAGACAATGAAGTTCCTCCTCCTGCTGCCTCTTTTGGTCTGACAAATAAAGATGTTATGGATTACATGACGCAACAGTTTGCTTCTCTCAATTCTAACATCAATGCTCGATGGATTGAGATAAATGACTCTACCTCCTCTCGCATCAATGCTTTCCAGAATGATGTGAACCAACAGTTTTCATATCTCTATTAACATCTTCATATCCCTCCATACGATCCAAACAATCCAGCACCTCAGCCTCCTCAATACACCGAACCACCTCTACAACAACAATTTCCATATCCAGGACCCTTCCAATGACCAATATTATTGAATTCTTGTTATTTATCATTATGTTTTTGTTTTGTAATCATTCAAGTGTTAGTCTGTTGTATTTGAACTTTGTTCGCTATTTTTAAACATCTGCCTTTTAGTTCTTGTTCATATATGTTTCAAACTGTTATAAGTATCATTTTTTGTTGCATCTTTCCCTTCTTTTTTGATAATGTCAAAGGGGGAGAAGGATGTGATAGCACTTTATGGCTGTTTGTTTCAATTTTCTTTACAGGGCAAGCTTTCAAAACTTTTTCTCCATAGGGGGAGAAATCTAACTTAGGGGGAGAAAACTCCTTTTGCTCCAAATCTGAACAACTCATAAAGAAAGATGGTTTGTCATCATCAAAAAGGGGGAGAATGTAATCTCAAGCCTCAACTCAACTTTAGTTTTGATGAAAGACAAACAAGCTAGTTTTATGAAAGACAAACAAGCACTATGGCAAGAAGGAAAAGAAGTGGAATTAGATTAAAGCATCATTCACTCAAATCTTCAAGGATCATGGTAAGCAATCAAGTATAACAATTCTCATTTGAACTACATTGATTAGAAATGCTCAAAAATGATATACACACTTTCCACAACACTTCACTTAAATTTTAAAACAAATTTTAAGTTTTTTACTGATGTAAATCGATTAACACTTGATGTAAATCGATTTACACATGCCTTTTCAAAAACTGATTGTCTCTGGCAGCAATCGATTTACATGAAGTGTAAATCGATTGATCACAGAACTGAGTTGAATTTTTAACACTTGTAAATCGATTTACACAATATGCTAATCGATTTACACTTTAATTTTTTTTGAAAACATGAATGTTACAAACCCGTGCAATCGATTTACATCTTATGTTAATCGATTTACACATTGTAACTTTTGAAAAATCTGAACTGGTTTCAAGATATCCTTCACACCTTTTCTCCAATAGATGCATGGTCATACATTGCATCCTCTCAAGTTTTTCAAATAGAAAAGTGTCCATTTGGAAAGGTATCTTGATTACTTTAAATACTAAATCTTTCAAATTAACAAACAACTCTTCTCTTATGCAATAATTCTGAATTGTAAAATATTCAAACTTCATATTTCTTAACTTTTAAGAACAAAGATTTTCTGCACTTTCACACATATAAGAACAGAAATCTTTGAGCATTATCTAACCATTGTGTTACAGTTTGAATTGCTTACAAGAGAAGAAAGAAGAAACTTCAAAGAAGTCACTCTATGTGATCAACATCTTTCAAGAAATCATACTTTATAAAATTATACAAAGTGTAACTTTTTTCCAGGATTATTGGAATTAAGTATTAGACTATTTTTGTACCTTGTTGTCCATTGTTGGAAACAAGAGGTATCTTTTGAGAGGATTGTTCTCAAGAGACTTATTGGAAATCTAAGAGGGTGTTATTGGTATTTGTTAGGTTCTTTAGTTGATAAGACTAGGAAGAGTCTTGTAAAAGTTCTAACAAAATAGTGAAATCTCTTGCGTGTTTGCAAGGGGACTGGACGTACTTCCGGGGTGTGGAAGGAACCAGGATAAATCTCTGTGTCTCTTTACTTTCTGCACTTTAAAGTTTTCAAAGCACTAAATCAAAACCAGAAAGTATAAAATAAGTCAAAAATCGACCACCACCTAATTCACCCTCCCCCCCTCTTAGGCGTATTCTTAAACTTACAGTAACTGGGTTCTAAGGGATCTCAATATCACTGATCTGTCTTCTCGGGCATTGTTTCAGCACAAGCCTCTTTCACGGCGACTGAAATATCCCGAAAAGCCAAACCTCAATGAGTGTAGTATCGAGTATCAACCAACTTCGGACTGCACCAAAGCCGGTTATCTCACTATGTCCAAATGGCCAAGTTGGTCAAGTAAAGCTTCTAAAAGTTAGTTAGTGCTTCATGACATCACTCAGTGGCCCCGTATTCTCCTTGACTACACAAGGGCTACCGGTACCCACAAATATGTCACACTAATGTAGCTATTGCTTAGACCATGCCGATATACCCCGTACAGTTTCCACAATGTATTGCTACTTACCTATAAGGTATCCTAAATCCGGGTAGAGGATTAGAACAAGCCCAAGTAGAGAACCAAAATGTAAATCAAACAAATCAAACAATGAAAGCAAGTAAAGGTGATCTAGCCCTAAGGTAACCCCACTTTTTATCTATTGCCCAGCAGAGTCGCTAGTTCTGTGATACAGTGGGAGAACTGACTTGGGTGTTTTGTGTTTTATCGCAAATATTATGGTTAGCAAGAGTCGCCACCGACTTTTCTTTTATCCAAAAGGAATGGCTGAAAAGAACAGGAAAAACCTTTGAGATTATTTCTTGAGTTCAGGGGGTAGATTATGAAAAGGGAAGGTGTTAACACCTTTTTGATCCATAGTTATCTATGGGCTCTTAGTTGCTTGCTAGATCACTAGCTTTTGTTTGAAAATGTGCTTTATGTGGTTTTTGAAAGTATTTTGAAAAAGCGCCATCGTTTAGGAAAACTTTGTAATAGTTCTCGTTTGTAAGAACGTATACAAAGTGTTGATCTTTTGAAAATGTTTCATGTTTGGAAAATATTTTGAAAGTGTTTTTGAAAGTGTTGGTGTTTGTTTTGAAAAATAGCAAGGTTGTTTGATTTGGAAATGAGAAAGCAACTAGGAACAATCTACCTACTCAAAAGTCTTTATTCACTTCTTCCTTTCCTTTGATATTGCTATCTTACCATTGATTGGTAAGAAGCCTTATCTTTGGATGTAAAGGGACGAGCGTGGGTCATCGTATAGCCATGATATCAATGTTGTGAGATATCTTAACATTTCTCTTTCAGGGACTAAGATCATTTTTGAAAGGCAACATTGATAGCATCATCGAGGGACTATGATCTTGTATTTTTTATTTCTTTTTGCTAAGATACCCCACATACATAACATGGCCATTTTGGTAAGGCAATAAAGTGGAATTACCCTAAGGGTGTAAGTGTGCAAGTGTGTTTGATTTACATGCATTGTTTTGTCTTGAATTAGGATTTTCTATTTGTTGATTTTATCTTTCCATACAAGCCCTAATTTACTAGCATTTATATAAAGCGGTAAATTGCGGAAAGTAAAATTACTACACTATTACATCATTAGGAGAGGGGGTATACAAATTTACAAATGGGGATTTGCAAGAAAATTAAACCTAATTAACTATTACAATCATATTGAATATTGTATAAAATTGAAAATAAAATGCAAAAATATAAATGGAAAAAGAAATGATTTTGTTTGTTTTTTATAAAAGGGTTTAGTCTTGACCTAACTAAGGAAATGATTAGTTAAAAAATAAATAAAATTAAATTTAAACTAATTAAGAAAGAAATTAAGTTAAAACATTTTTTAGGGTTTTTTATGAAAGGTTTTAGGTTAAATGATAATAATATGAAAATTAATTAATTAAAAGAAAACCTAAGTTCTAAATTAATTTTAAATACAAAAGAAAAAAATAATTAAACCTAAATCTAAATATTAATTAATTAAGAAGAAGAAATTAATTTATCAAGCAAATGTTTTTTTAGTCTTTTTTAGTTTACAAAGAAAATAAACAATATAAGTATGCAAATATTTTTGGATTTTTGTTATTATTATTATTAATAATAATAATAATAATAATAATAATAATAATAATAATAATAATAATAATAATAAAAATAAAATAAATAAATAAATAAATAAATAAAAAGGTCAGGGGGTGTGAAAACAGTTTAAGGTGTAAAAGAAAAAGCAGTTTTGTTAGGCCTATGTATGTTTCTATATACAAAAAAAAAAAGGTAGTTTGGGCCTGCATGATATACTGAGTAATGGGGTGTGTGTGTGTGTGAAGCCCTGGGCTTGGAAAATTCCACTTAAGCCCAATAGCAACAACATTGAAACAGAAAATGAAAAAATGTAAGAAGGAACAAGGTCCTGAGGGGTTTCGAACCCCTACCTATACGCTTGCCAATCAACTCGTCCACCACCTCGCCAGCTGCTTCATCTGTCATTTTTATAAATCACAAAATATATAAAAGAAAAAAAGTCACGTTTTTTAAAATAAAAAAATGGTGGGCTTGGGCCGAACCGGATCGACCCAAGACCCACCTATTACGACTTATACAAACATCGGAACAAAGGGTTTATAAACCCTAGCCTCATGAGAGACAATGATGCCTCTATCCTCTTCCTCTTACTGCTTCATGATTTGTTGCTTGTTTCTTCTTTATCCTCTTTGTCGGACACTAAGGACACCCTCTGTGTTCCATCTTTTCTTTCAATTTCACTCTTTAACTTTTCATTCAGCTTGATTCTGAGTGAGATGCTTCTGTTTTCTCCTTGCTCTCTTTTTTATTTCAAATTTCTGAAGGGTTGTGTTAGAGAAGATGACGAGCTAGCTCAGGTTTTTTTTTATATTTTTATCTGTGTATGTTTGTATATTTTCTTTGGCCGGAAAAAAGAATGAAAAGGGTTTGATGTTGTTGCTGTTCTATTTTGGGTTTTTGCCTCTGTATATTTTTTATGGTGAAAAAAAATCCTCTATCTTGAAAACAACATTACTGCCTCTTTATACTATAGTTGGCTTTTGCTCATTTTCTGTGATAGATTGTTGTTGGCTTTTTGGGATGCTTCAGTTTTGACTTGTTACTTTTACTGATTTTTCACAAATCAACTTTATTGTTCTTTGATAAGTTAATTTTGCTGTCTGGTTTCTGTGACGCTAGCTCACTTTGGTACTTTTAGTAGGCTAGTTTACTGACTCTGTACCTTATTGCTTGTGATGCTGGATGTGCTATTTATTTATGATGGATGCTGACTTTTGCTTGCTTTTGGGACTGTATCTATTGTATGGTTGCTTGTCGTACTGAATACTTTTTCTGAGTTCTTTTTCTCTTTGGATTTCATCTCACTGTGAACCAACTGAACTTCTGATTTGTAGTAGAGATGTGACTTGGCCTGTGATTGAATTGGATCCGATTCTGTTTGTAAAATAATGAGGCTTTTGTAATTTGATTTGTAACATTTTTTGTTACGTGGAAAATTGGTGCTGAGTTTAAGTTTCTGGTTTGGACTTTTTCTCTTTCATTTGTGAACCAAATTTTGTCTTTGTGATTTGCAATCATATCTTTAGGCCAATGATAGGACACTGTTTTGAGGCCTTTATTGTGCTTGAATTCTTGATTTGAATCTTTTGTTAATTGGCTGAAAATATGGTTGGAATTCTTTGAATTTGTTTATTGTGAACCAAGTTTTGTCCTGTGATTTGCAATAGAAATTAACCCATGATAAAAACTGAAAGTTTGAGGCTTTAACACATAAAAACAAACTCTTTTTCTGATTCTTGAAACCACCCTAATGATGAGTTGAATTTGTTTATAATTTGTTCCTTTTGAATTTGCTTGATCACTAACTTTTCTTTGATTTTGTTTCATGTATGATCGATATGGAGTGGGCGAATATGTCAAAGCGTTGGAGAGGTGGTGAAGTCGTGGCTTGCTACAAGGACTTAGAGAATTTGAAGACAAATAAATTTTAGGACTTTAGGAATGTATTTGAACAATTTGTAATAATTTGTGACTAAAAGGACAAAATATTATATTTGTATAATTTGTATAATATTTGTGACTTTACAATTTGTAACAATTTGTGGGATGTATCTTGAACAATAATTTGAGGAATGTATGGTTTTGATTTGAGAATGGTAATACCAAATTATAGAAGTTATTTGTTTTAAATGAAAGAATTGAAAAGAAAGAATGATATGGGTTTGATCCCTCGAATTTAGAATTGTGAACATGAGATAGTGAACTTGAAAAGGTGTAACGAATGCCACCAACTATGAATTTGCAATGAATCTTAGCATTGTCCGTTCTTGAATTAACGAGCCAAAGCACATAGAAGAATATATTCCTCATAAACCATATCTGATCAATGACCCTTAACTTCAACAGAATCCATCAACCTAAATCTTCTTACGTTTGAAGCACCAATTCAACAGATGAAAACTTGACGAGATCTTAATCCACGGCTCAATCCGTAAGGATATCCTTAAGAATAAAGATAAATTTAAAGGATAGAGAAATCCTGGCACAGAATACTAAACAAATTCGTTCACCACAGATGAGAAACCGGATCCACTTAGCGCCATAAACCAAAGTTAATAAGGAACTAGCTGACCCAAACTTGAGTCGAAATGAGAGCCATTGCCAGCCATAGGAACCCTAATTTATGATCAATGACATCCCAAACTTGAAACCCTAATTCCATGAGGGAGAAACCTTTGATCAAAAATGAAAAGAAGATAAAGCCTCATGTCTCTTGATTACAACAGGTGTCACACACTCAAAAATCAAAACCTTAGTACAAAACCAATGGACAGGAGAAATTTTGAGCATTTTTCAAAATCGAACCCTTGATGAATTAATTAACATGTTTGGAGGTTTGAAA
The DNA here is from genome assembly GCA_948472305.1 of Vicia faba. Taxonomy (NCBI): domain Eukaryota; kingdom Viridiplantae; phylum Streptophyta; class Magnoliopsida; order Fabales; family Fabaceae; genus Vicia; species Vicia faba. The sequence goes on along the minus strand of OX451739.1, from coordinate 341,075,166 downwards.
AGCTTTGAACATCTTGAAAACCCCTAGAAGAGAATTTTTAAAGGAAAGGGAGGGCAAATTTTGGGGTACAACAATGACAAAATGATCACGACTTATAGGAAAAGTGTTTGTGGTTTGGGTGATGCGGGGTGCAAGTTTTGCTACCATGTGAGTGAAACTTCTTTATACGCCATGAGGGATTGTAAGCTTTCTAGGTTAGTGTGGGATAACAAGGTTCCATTCTGCATAGCTCGGGAGTTTTATCAGACTAACCTTCAAAATTGGATAATTCTTAACATTTTGGGGGGCTGCTCATGAGGAGATTGACTAGTGCAACTATTGGGCTATAGGCTGTCATACTTTGTGGACATGGAGAAACAAGGAGATGCATGTGCAAGACTTTGAGAGACCTCCTCATGCTGAGAGAATCATAAATGGAAGGGTTAAGGAGTATATGGATGCCATGAGGGTGAGGAATAAAGTGTTGGACATGGAGAAGAAGATGGAGAATATTCACTAGTGTCGTCCTCAAATTAGTTTTGTCAAGCTGAATGTCGATGGCGCTCGAGATAAGCATGAGTTGTCTGGGTGTGGTGGGATTATTATAGACGCTACAGGAAACTTGATTGTTGGGTTTGTGAAGTTTGTTGGGCGTGGGAATGCTTTGATTGCTGAGTTGTGGGGGATTTATGAAGGCATCAATTTGACTTTGCAACAGAGTTATAAGATGGTGGAAGTTAATACAGATTCAAAATAAGTTATAGATATTATTAATCGTGTTGGCCTAAAGCAACAAGATAGCTCCAGTTTAGCTCTTCAAATTCATGACTTGATGTTCAAATTTAATAATTGTGATTTGGTTCATACCTTTCGAGAGACTAATGGTTGTGCCAATGTGTTAGCTAGAGTTGATATAAGTTTACAAGAAGGTCTTAAGGAGTTTTATTGTATTCCTCTTTTTTTTATTGAATAGCTTTAGGATGATTTTAGATAGATATCTTCCTCTAAAATCATTGCTTTGTAGTTTTTTCTTACCCTCACTCTCATTAAAAAAAATCAAAACGAAATAGAGAAAGTTTTAAACTTTAATTTAAAATTAAAACTATTTTGATTAAAAAATAGGGAAAATTTCACCACTTATTCACTAGTAAAACGCACGCTGAAAGGTTAGAACCCTAGACACGGTACAGCACACAGAGCCTCCGTCTCCCTCTCCGTCCACCGCCATCCGCCGCACCACCACCGCCCACTGGATTTTACGATCATATGGCTCTGCGAGGAGTTTGGCAACTGAAGAAGCTTGTTGTTAGCTACAGCGATTGGGGTGGAAGTAGCAAAGGTATAAGGTATATACACACAACAATCACTTTACCTTCTTAAATTTTTCATTTCATCGATTTGTGCTTTCAGGAACCATCATGTTTTTATTTTTCTTTGATTTGTGGAATTATTAGGAAAATGATTGATTTTTTCTTGCTTTTATTCAAATTTTGATTTATGTCCAATTTCAAATCATGTTCATGTATAAGTAATAAGGTTTCCGCATTATAGTAAGAATAAATTCAATATGAATTATTGTAAATTTTTAAGTTTCTGCATTTTTTTGCATTATTCGGTGCTTGTTTTTTATTCTATAAATCTAGGTGGTATGCTATTATAGTTTAACAACTGAACTTCATATTGAGTTTAAGTTTCAACCTATTCTCTTTGGACTGAAAAGTTATATGAATTGCAAAATTAGTTTTTTTCTTGCTTTTACTGATTTCTTGATTTTTTTCCCCTTCATGCTTTATAGTTTTTAAGAGCAATGCTCAGAACCTAGGACACCCACGCTGACACGGACACTGGAACACGACACAGACACTGGAACATGACACACACACTCTGAGCTTTATGACATTTGTAGTTTGTCTGACATTTCCAACTAGTGACTTACGGGTGTCATTCAAGTGTTGGACACCGACACATGTGTAAAACGCTTAGTCTTAGAGATGTTTGTGCTTCATAGCTGAGCTTTGTATATGGCATTTGTTTTTCCTTTTGCCTCATTGGCTGCGACTTTAGGTCACCTCAAATAAAAACCTTTTAACAAAGAAAGTTTGAGATAAGGTTTAAACTTACTCTTATGTTTTGATAATCACAATGCATCTTCTGCTTGCATTTTACTTAGTACTAATGGCGTGGAGTATGCTATGAATAATCTTTTTTTCATATTCAATGTCTTGCTTTGTACATGGAATTCTTACTTTTAGTTTACAATATATGATAGGGCATTTATGGAGTCGCATATGCCAGCGTTTAAGGAGTCAAATCCTCAGTTAGAGGTGGCCACTGAAATGATTCGTGGTCAGCATCCACATCTGAAGGCTTTTTACAGTAAGATTCCCGGGCTCACTCATAACTTTGTCGTTAAGTTTTTTCTTTTGGTAATTGTAACCAATGATTCTCTTGTGCAAAGCAGAGAACCATAACGATCGAGTGGTGTGTGTGAAGAATATGGACCCGGAAGAGATACTTCTGCATGCTACCAGGCTGAGGAATGCACTGGGAAGGAAAGTAATAAAACTAAGGACAAGGCATGTAACCAAACACCCTAGTGTGCAAGGTACATGGTCAACTGCTTTGAAATTATAGGATGAATAAAACCAGGTGTTTGAGAAAGTTATCCTAGTCGTGCAAAGTCAATCCTTTTCTTTGATCAATTTATCAAGTGTTTGTGATCTGGTTAGCATAATTTCGCATGTTGTCTGGTGCAATTGCCAAGATTTCAATTGTTCAGATCAGACACATTTTTCTTTGTTGGTTTGGTTTAAAACCTTCTGTTAGTTAAACGTCTTAAACGACATATCTTAGCCTTTTAAGTGTCTTACTGAACAACTATCAACTTATTATGGCTAAGGCGCTGAACTTGTTTACATTGTTATACATTGCTAGTTTGTAATAATATCCATCAGATTCATCAGAGTTCTGAAATTCTTATGCTTTCTTACTCTTTCTATCTCGAAACAAGAAAACATTGTTTTGTTTTGGTACAAGACTCAAATTTCAAATAGTTGTTTTAGATTGTAAGGCCTTGTGACATTTCCATTTCCATTTCCATTCCAAATCAATTTGGCAAAATACTGGTTAGCCTTATCAGTAGGATGATGAGAGTCAAAGAACACATGTTCATTCACATTTTCACATAACTCATATTCTTTTATCCCTTTGTTCCCTCCACAACTGTCTTCTCATAAGGGCCACTTCCACAACATGCTCTACTTGCTTCTTTGAACCCTTTCCAAAGAAACAAACATAAATTAGCAATGATTACAATATACATGCTCACAAATAAAAATCACAACCCGCGTCCAGATGTTTCCGCATAACTATCAACTGAATCGGCTTAATGGAGCACATAATAAATTATTAGTTTGCACGAGTGAATACCATATTTTGAAGGGTATTTCAATACTTGAGAAAGTGCACTGTAGAAATCAGTGATAGAATATTTGAATCCCTTTAGCTCATTCTCTAGCTTCTGAACCATTTTCGTGAGTTTCTTATTGTGTAGTCTTGCCACTTCTGAAATTTCTTCTAAGCATTCATCTTTTCTTCCATTCTTTACCAATATTCTTATGCTTGGAGAGCATCCTATAGGGCCTACTAGGGGTGTGCATGGATCAATAACCAAACCAAATTGAACCATATATATGATTTGGTTTGGATTTTAAAACCACTTCATTAAAACCGGTTTATATTTCTAAAACCGGTTTATATGTGGATCGGTTTGGTTTTGAACCGGTTTCTCATAAAAACCAGTTTTAAAAAAAAAAACAATTTTAAACCGGTTTTTCTAAAAACCAATTTTTAATTTAAAAAAAAAAAAATCAATTTCAAAACAGTTTTATAAAAAACCAGTTTCAAAATCAATTTTATAAAAAAAAAAAACAGTTTTAAAACCAATTTAAAAAAATAAAGTTTTATATCAAAAATAGTTTTTTATTTTTAAAAGTTCTAAAATTATTTTATGTTAAAAACACTAATTTAAAAAAATATATCTATTTTGATTTTTGTCCAAATATCTCTTTCAAGGTTGTTATAGCTTCTCATTATTTTGGAAAAGAAATGTAGATCCATTATCATGATACATATTGTAACTACCACAAACACACAATCACAGATTTTTGATGGATTTATTTTGAAAAACCTGAGGCATCATAGTGTATATATACTTGAGATAATTAAGAGAAAATCATAAAACAATAAAACAACGCAAGAGGGAATTAGGTCATCATCTTCTCTAAATTATCAGACTTAATCTTATTTTTTGGAAAAAGAATCTCTCATGTCTCATGTCTTCAGCCACCCGTCAAACTCGTGAGAAATTATGAAAAATAAATAATAATAAAAAATGAGTGCTAAAGTAGGGATGTGCATGGTTGTCAAATCAACCCGAATTGAATCAAATATATGGTTTGATTTAATTCTTAAAAACTGTTTTTGTAAAACCGAATTATTTTTTCAAAACTGGTTTATATTTGGATTGATTCAATTTAAAACCGGTTTCTACTAACCACCTGTTTTTTATTTGATTCAGTTAAGATTGGTTTTTCTTAAAATTAATTACATCAATTTTTTGTTTTAATCTTTTTTTTTTTTGCTTAATCGGTTTGAAACTTTTATGCATACTTTGCTGGAAAATATTGGAAGGTTCAGTCAACATATTTTATTTTACTGTGTTATTTATTTTCTAATAATATTCGATATGTGAAGAGTTTTTATTAAGTAGGTTTGGTGTTTGATGTTGTATATATAATTGAAATTTGGTTATAGTATTATGAAAGTTGAATTTCAAAATGGAGATTCATGTCTTAGATTGATAAAAACTCAACTTTCATTATTGTGTTGTCATTCAAACACATTTGCACGTAAAATATATTATAGTGTATTTTTAAAACTAAAAGAATAATATTTATTGTAATATATTTAATGTTGGAATCTAAGAAAAAATTAACTGTCATTCTAGGTATTCAATTTGTAATGGTTCGGTTTTAGCTATGTTGGAAATTTAGAGAGATACTTTTAATATTTGAGTAAATTAGTAAATTGGATCAGGAACAATAACTGAATTTCAATAAAATAGGTATCCAATGTTATTGGTTTTTCTTTAAATGGAATGGGTTAGTTAATAACCAAATGATTTGAATTTTTTATATTTGGAAACCAATTTTATGGTTATGGATTGGATGAACCGGTTAAAATGCACACCCCTAGGGCCTACATTAACAAACCCAAATTTCCTTCCACCTAGGTCATAAATTTCCTTTAAAAAAAATCACAAAATTAGTATTTAATATCTTATAAAACTAGGATATTTAATCATTATTAAAAAATAATTTAATAAAACTTGACCTACTTTGATGACATTTGTGAAGTTTCCAATGACAATATCAACAAATTGTTGATGATCAACATGTAGAAGAACACCTGAGTTTGGCTCAAGAAGACTGCCACAATCATTGCTTCCAACACTAAACAAGTACAAAGATTTGAACATCAATTCCTCAGTTTTTTCATGTCCAAGTTTCTCTCTGAATGATTTCTTTACCTTTCTTAAATAACTCAGCTGAGTCTTCAAGTCTATCACCTATATGTTAACGACCATAAATTTAGCATATATGTAAAATAATAACCAATGGATTTTTTTTTGGTCAAGTAGCTTAGTAACTGGAATACACTTTTTAAAAGTGAATAATTGAGAAGTCCTGCGTTCAAACTTGTGTCAATGTATCTGATATTCATATACAACTATTAATTGAATTGTTTTAACGGGACAATAACTAATGAATTTAAAGATGAACTTACACTTCCTTGAGATGTTTGAGAGAGTGCACCAGATCCCCTTAAGCAAAATTAACTCCATAGATATATTCAGGGTGACCCGGATGCAAATATGGTGGAGCAAAGGCAACCCGGTATATTCAGCTGAACGACTCATCAGAGTTAGAGCAAACATCAAGATTCAAAAGAAGTTTAACTCACGTTATTGCAAGTCAATTTCTTACTAAACGAATCAACTTCCATTCGTGTTTAGAGGATAGTTTGAGTCTATATAGTAGCACAACAAAATAAATACATGCTTACCAACAATATCCGGTATCATGCGTCCGTCGGAAAACCTGCCGGAAGGATATTTGAAGAAAGTTTGTCCATAAGGAGGATAATTAGCTTGATAATATCCGGTATCATGCGTCCGTCGGAAAACCTGCCGGAAGGATATTTGAAGAAAGTTTGTCCATAAGGAGGATAATTAGCTTGATAATATGTGGTTGTATTGATGTAATTGTTGTTTCCATTATCAAATAGAGAATCTCCAAATATGAATAGTGCAGCATGTCATGACCATGCTATTGCTAAATACAGCGGTTAATTTGAATTATAATACTTAAATAGATTTTTTTTGTTGGCAATAATCAAGTATACTTTTTTTTTACAAATAATCATGTTTGGAAGAAAATTACACAAATAACTATGTTTCAGAAAACTTCACTATGGAGGCGCCAAGTGAGATGACGCATGCATTCACCTTTTTGTCCTAGGCGTCATCTCACTTGGCACATGAATTTTGTTTTAATCAAATGAGATGGCACATGCACTTTAAAAATGAGATGAGGCGCCATTTGAGATGACTACTACGTGCAATTGTGTTTTCTATAAATAAAACACTCATTTTTCCATCATTCTTCACACTTTTTTACACAGTCTTATTATTTTTTTTTGTTACTTGCGTCATGATATCTCCCATGATTTTCATCAAAGATGGATACGTTACTTTCTCGATCATCAAACCTCCGATGAAAATGAAATTTTGACATATTCACTCAATGGAGCGTCTGAAGAGAGAGTTGATGTGATGGCTAGAGGGAGACATCGAGGCTGAGAAACAAATTAGAAGGATACAGAGAAGAAGAACAGCCACGTTGCTTGCAACTGGAAGAACTCAATTTTGGTTGGAGGAAGTCAAAATAGACATAGACGTAACGGTGATGATGCATGACTCAGATAAAATTGTTTTGACAGTCGTAATTTCTTAGACGTTTTATCGTGTTTTTATTTGTTGTTTGCGTATGTTTTGTTGTAACAAATGCTCTTAATGAAAAAAAATATATGTTTAGAACTTAAAAAGTGCAGATGGTTTCCATACAATTTTTATGTTGTCGAGCTTGTAGCCCGAGTTGGACAATTCTTTCGATTGTTCCGACTTGACAACATAAACCACACTTTCTTTCTAGCTTGTAAAGTGAGTTCATTTCAGTTGTGATACACTTGCTTTTGGGACGACCCTTTTTATTCCTTCGCATTTGATCGTTGTGTCATACTATTTCTCAGTCATATGCATGCCAATAATCAGGTTTCGCTATCATTGAGAAGCAATTGTTGTATACGTTGAGCAAGGTTTCAAACTTGTAAATGGGAGATAAAAGTAGTAATACATCTTGATGAGTATACGCACATTTCCGCAATGACATGAGAGCAAGGCATACGAAAGGATTGAAACTTTCCACAATTGCATCAACGAGATGGTAGTATAACCCTATACTCTTATCTTGGCAGCCCATCGTTGTGGTCGATTGTCTCTTTGACAATGAAGTTGTGGCTATGTCGGTCAAACTTTATAACAAGATGGGTGTTGGCTTTGGCGCTTTCTGCCTTAATATATTTCATGCAGCTTTCACTCCATAGTTGTCCTGATTGTAAGACCGCATTCCACATTTCACCTCTTTTAGAAAACAACAAAGCCATCCTAAAATATGTTGATTTTACCAAAGAGGTTACTGGGAGGTTTCGTATGCCTTTGAATACACCGTTTATTGATTCGATAAGATTTGTTGTCATTTGTCCTCATCGTTGTCCATTATCGTATGATCTTGTCCATTTCTCCACTAGAATATTATCAATCCACTTACCTGCATCTGAATTTGACAATCTGATCTCGTTGGGGTAGTGTTTGAACGAAGGTTGTGTTAATGCATACCCCGCGTTCATAACGTTTTCGTAAGAACCTTGTCTTTGATCTCCCGCGTGAAATTTTGTACGATATATCTAATGCAGTAGACATGCGTAGAAGGAGGATCATGTCAACCATTTGCAGAATTATTGTATGTACTCTCAATAGATGCATGTATGTCGGAGATCAAGCAAAGACCAGGTTGAGGAGCCACGTGTGTTTGGAGATTCTTGAGAAAGAAACTCCAAGCACCACCAGTCTCCCCCTTGACTAGAGCAAAGGTAATTGGGAAAATGTTGTTGTTACCATCTTGTGCAACTGCTATCAGTAGCGGGCTTTATATTTCCCGTACAATGATGTTTCATCTATTTGAATAATTGGTTTGCATGACGTAAATCCTGTGATGCAAGATTAAAAAGCCCAGAGCAGTCGACTGGATATCCCATTTCCATCGACATGAGTACCATCTGGGGTGTACGCCGGTAATGTTTCCATAATATAAACAGTTTCAGGAGAATATGCCTGAAGTGCATGCAGGTAGCGCGATAGTTCTTTGTATGACTCCTCCCAGTTTCTGTATACCTTTTCAATCGCCTTGGTCTTTTCTAACCACCCATTTATGTATGACTGAGTATAATTGTATACCGTAGTGATGTGAGAGATTATGGTTTTCACCTTCAATGAGGGATCATTGTTGACGAGAGGTGGGATTTCTTGACAGATTAGATCTTGTGATTGAGTAGAATTGACGCACGTGTGGGTGGACATAGAACCTATCACCCAACAATTACCTTTCAACCTGTATGATACAGTGTGTCTGAACATACAATCTAGGTAAACACACCTGATCTTGTACCTTTCTGGATTTACCCGATCCACCTTAAAATCGACAAAGTTTAGCATGTGAAACTTTTTTATAGCTCGCATACAATCTTCTCTATTACGAAATTTGTCTTTCTCTTTTAAATTTTCATCCGACTATATATACGGGTTAAAAAAACATCAGATGACAGTTCATCTCCGTCCATGTTGAAGTTTTTCATGTGTGAAGGTGGTGTGTAGATCTTATTCGGAGGTATTTCAGGTTGATCATCATCTCCAGAATCATCGTTAACCATGTCGTCAAACTCTAACTCTTCATTACCCTCTTCTTCGTCAACGACATCTACTTCTGCTTGTTCGTCTTCAAGAGGATCAACCACTTGTGACTGAGTTGGTCGTGACATCGGAGGCTCCCACAACATAATGTACAACTCAATCGAGTCGTACCCAGAATACTCATGACTGGAAAACATATTTTAAAGGTCCTCTTCATCTTGAACCTCTACCTTATAAAATATTATTTGGTTCTCACAAAAAAATCTGGATTTTGGTAGAAGATGTGTGTGACTGGACCTCATCAAAGTTTGACCTCTAATTGTTTTTTGAAATACAAGAAATTTACTTTTTTGTTTAAACAAAATCGGATGTTCTGAGTGTCTCTAAATAAAAACCCAGAGGTGGGACAAATGTACGTCTCACCGTTGAAATTTACACTGATAACGTATTGAGGTGTAGATGACATTGTGTTTGAATGTTTGAGTGTTTCAAGGTTTGAGTGTTTGAGTGTTTGAATGTTTGAATGTTTGAATGTTGATAACATTAGATGCATGTAGGATAAATAGGTTTCATTAAACTTGAACAAGATAAAGATGCTCCACCACTAATTCTCCAGGTGAGATGGCGACACCTTTCAAATTTGCACTCATGTGCCAAGTCAAATGGCACATTCCTACATGTCCTATCACTTTACATGCATGCGCAAAAGCCCGTCCCTATGCTGCCACCTACTCTACAAGTAGGCATGTCCCACGCCAAGTTGAATGACGCATGCTCTTTAAATTACATGTAGGCGCCATTTGACTTGGCACATGAGTGACACGTATCATGCATGCATGCAACCACTCACCACTTCATTAATTCACTCTTATACGATTTCGCCTATAAATATGGCGCATGATAAACTTGTTTTGCATCACCAACCATCTCACTCTCTGATACAAACTCTTTCATTATCTTATACAATTTCAAATATGGCTCTTCTCACAATGGGCGATTCTCACATAGGCACAAGAGACAACATTGCGGCGTTTGTAAGTTTCTATAAATTCTTAAATATTCTTGTATATTAACATATTTTTTATAAAATTATTATTCAAGTAGTCATCTTATGCATTCTTATACTATTTACATTTTGAATTTAGGATGCTAAAAGATTTAGAATTCGCTCACACAACTACATTACTCCTGACCCGTTGATCGTGCCCTATCTCGAATATGCGGGTTTTTGAAATGTTATAAAAATCTCAAACTGCATGATTGATTCCAAATTTATACTTGCAATGTTGGAAAGGCGGAGACCCGAGACACAAACATTTCATCTACCAATAGCTGAATGTATCGTCACACTAGAGGACGTGTACATGTTATTGGATCTCCCTATCGATGGTAAGGAAATTAATGGATCGGTTCAACAACCCAATTCTCTATGCAAGGAATTGTTGGGCAAAAATATGGTAGAAGGTAGTGGTGCTAGAGGCCAAGGTATATTACTAACCGAACTCAAAAAACATTATGCAACTCTTGAGTTGAATGAAAATTCGTCTGAGCTAGTAAGAATAATAAAAGTTAGAAATTATATGATGATACTATTTGGAAGCTTGTTATTTCCCAAAAATAAAGAGGACATTGTAAATTTTATGTATTTAAGTTTACTTAGAAACTTTGGAAAAACAAGAAAGTATAGTTGGGGTTCTGCTGTTTTAGCCCATCTATACAGTTCTTTGTGTAAAAATACAACAAAGGACAAATGTACTTTTTATGGATGCGCTTTCTTACTCCAAGCTTAGGGTTAGTGGAGAATGGAGTTGTAATTACAAGCTTCTCAAGTCATGTTTAAAGCATTGGTTTTGATGAAGACAACATGGATATCAACATTCAAAGGATGTGCAAAAAGTTTATCAATATCATATAAAACCTTGTTACAAGTCTTGAAGATTAGAAGAAGAATTATTAAAGAAACAACAAATGTCAAAAGGTATAAATAATTCTTAAACTTGAATATAGATGTTCACAAATATGCATTCATAATCATATATATATCCCACATTTTTAACAATAAGAAAAACTATGTTTGAGATCTTTTTCAAAAAGATTTTTTGAAAATAAACTTTCAAGAACTGGTTCCTACCTAACAGGGAACCGGGTTCCAAACTTATTCAAAAATAACTTCCCTGGAATTTGTACCAGGAACCGGGTTGTACCTATAGGGGAACCGGTTCCTGCGTGTTATTTTTGAATTCTGGGTTATAACATTCACTAAGAACCGGGTTCTGCCTGGGTCGGAACCGGTTCCCAGCGAACCAGTACATATTTTCTTTTGTTTTATGAACATAATTCAAATGGTATTATTTCATGATTGCATTGCATCTTTTCATATCAAATGGCATAAATGAAGAGGTATTTGTGACATTATAAATTGTGCAGATTTTCAAATTCAAATAACCTTCTTCAATTAACAATTTTCATCATTCAAATTTGCATATTCTTACAAACTTTCAAGTGTTCTTACAAATCATAAATTTTGTGAAACTTGCCATATACATTTTCATTAAGAAATCATTACAAGTTTCATACATTCATTGTGAACATTTATAATCATTGCTTGAGAATTGTTTCTTTCTTGAAGAAGAAGATCAATCAAAGATTGATAGTGCTCTCCATCTCTTTCAAATAAATCATTGTATTACAAAAAGAAAGTATTCCCTTACTATCCAGGATTGTTGGAAGTAAGTGTTGTGATTTGAAGAGGATTGTTCTTCATTCACATTAGTGTTTGTTTGACCTTAAAGGTGATCCCTTACTATCCAGGATTGTTGGAAGTAAGTGTTGTGATTTGAAGAGGATTGTTCTTCATTCACATTAGTGTTTGTTTGACCTCAAAGGTGTTAAGAACCTTTGGTCACCCTATAGGTTAGATAGTAAGCATAGGCTGTACAATCATTCTAAACTATAGTGAAATCTCTTTCGTGTTGGAAAGGGGACTGGAGTACTCTCGGATTGTGAGGGGAACCAGGATATATCGACGTGTTCTTTACTTTTCCGCTTTTATCGTTTTCATCACCATAATTAAGAAAAGATAAGATATAGTCAAAAACCTTCAAACACTTAACCACAAATTACTACAAGTATTCTCATAAAACCGAATAAATTTTTATATACCTAATTCACCCCCTCTCTTAGGCACTCTTAGACTTACAATTGGCATCAGAGCAAGTTATAGGTAACTTGTTCCTAAAGATCCAAAATGGCTTCCGCAAATCAAAATCCGGTTTTCAAAGATGGTGGTAGTAACAACAAGCCTCCATTGTTTTGTGGTGAATACTTTGACTTTTGGAAAATTCGCATGAAGGCTCATCTTGAAGCGCAAGGAGAAGAAATATGGAATGCTGTTGAGAATGGTCCATTTACTCCGGTGTGTGTTGTCAATGGTGTTGGGTCATCAAAGCCTAAAGCATCATGGGATGACGATGACAAGAAAAAAGTTCTCTTTGACAAAAAGGCAATCAATATTCTCCAAAGTGCTCTTAGTATGGATGAATTTTTCCGAGTATCGGCATGTACAACGACAACGGAAATTTGGGATACTCTTGTAGAAACTCATGAAGGAACCGCCGAAGTCAAAATGTCTAGATTGAACACTTTGAGTCAAGAATATGAATTATTCAGAATGCTGCCCGGAGAATCCATCCTTGACTTGCAAAAGAGATTCGTTCACTTGACAAACCATTTGAAGGCACTCGGTAAGACTTTAACTAACGATGAATTAAATCTTAAAGTGCTTAGGTCTTTAACTATGGAATGGCAACCAAAAGTGACGGTAATATCCGAAAAGAAAAGCCTAGCAACTATGACTTCCGCAACACTTTTCGGAAAGCTTCAAGAATATGAGACGGAACTTGGAAGGCTTGAAAAACATGAGAATCATGAGAAGAAATCCAAAGGCATTGCTTTGAAAGTTGATTCAAAAGAAAGTCAAGATAAAGATGCATCGGAGGAAGATGAAAACTTCTTGCTTCTTGTAAAAAGGTTAGGAAAATATTTTGGTCATAAAAATAATCTTCATAATGCTAACTTTGTCAAAAGAAAGAAATTTTATAAGCATAAAGATAAAGAAGCCTCCACATCAACACAAGATGTCACATGCTATGAATGTGGAAAGCAATGTCACATAAAGCCGGATTGTCCAAAACTCTCCAAGAAAAATGGATTCAAAGGCAAAAAGGAGTTCAAGAACAAAAGGGCTTATGTTGCATGGGAAGATAATGATATGAGCAGTTCATCGGAATCGGAAAGCGACGAATGTGCAAACTTAGCCTTAATGGCATCGCATCACTCCGACGATGAAGAAGAGGTTAGTAATGAATTTAATCTTTTTGATGATGATGTTCAAGGTGCAATTGATGAACTCTTGAAAGAATGCAAAAGTTTATACAAAAAGGTGTCAAAACAAGAAAAAGAACTTCTAATTTGTCTAGAAAAAATTGACACCATGACTAAAGATTTTGATCTTCAAAAACAAAATTTTATTAAAGAAAAGGAAAACTTTGCATGCTCCAAGTGTGAATCAAATGTTTTCAAATTGTTCAATTGAAAAGAGTCATTGAACGATATGAAAAAGGACAAATAGGATTGGAAGGATCACTAAGCCAACAACGTTATCCAAATGATAAAAGAGATCTTGGTTATGTGAATACTAAGAAACCAAGTAACAATCCCACTGTTTTTGTAAAGGCTAGTAATAGTTCCAATCCCAAGAAAGTAGAAAAGAAGAAAGTTGTTCATAATCATCAAAAGAAAAAGGCTAATGTATCTAAAAGAAAACAAATTCCTAGATACAAGAGCAAATTTGTTCCAAACTGTTTTTACTGTGGTATTATTGGACACACACCCAATGCATGCTATATTAGAAATTTCAGTATGGCTAGTGGACATTATGCATGGGTGAAAAAGGGAAATAACTATGAAGGACCCAAGGCAACTTGGGTACCTAACAAGAAATAATTTGTTTTTGTAGGTATGCTTGAAATCCACATCAAATGTTTGGTATCTTGATAGTGGATGTTCAAAGCATATGACAGGAGATGTACACCAATTTTTATATCTAGTACATAAAGCCAAAGGGTATGTCACCTATGGAGACAACACCAAAGGAAAGATACTTGGCGTTGGAATAGTTGGCACACCTCCATCCATTCAAATTGAGGATGTTCTCTATGTTGAAGGATTAAAGCACAACCTTCTTAGCATAAGTCAACTTTGCGATAGAGGGTTCAAGATCAAATTCAATAAAGAAGAATGCCTTATTATGGATGAGGCAACCAACGAGGTAAAACTCAAAGGTAAAAGAATTAATAATATATTTATGATTTCCCTTGATGATCCATCCTTGAAGGTAAAATGTCTCATGGAAAACGATGATGATTCATGGCTTTGGCACAAAAGGATTGCTCATATTCATATGGAACACTTGAATAAACTAATCAAGCGTGATGTTGTCATTGGTTTGCCTAAGAGAAAATTTGTCAAAGATAGACTCTGTGATGCTTTTCAAAAAGGGAAACAAACAAAATCATCTTTCAAATCTAAGAATGTGGTGTCTACTACAAGGCCACTACAATTGTTACACATGGATCTCTTTGGTCCATCAAGAACAAAAAACTTCGGAGGTAATGTATTCGCTTTGGTTATTGTTGATGATTTTTCTAGATATTCTTGGACTTTGTTTCTTGTGCAGAAAAGTGATGCCTTTAAAGCTTTTAAGAAGTATGCTAAGCAAATTCAAAATGAAAAATCACTAAAGATTGTATCCATAAGAAGTGATCATGGTGGAGAATTCCAAAATGCACAATTTGAAGAATTTTGTGAAGAACATGGTATCTCTCATAATTTTTCAGCACCTAGAACTCCACAACAAAATGGAGTAGTTGAAAGAAAGAATAGGTTTCTAGTGGAACTTGCAAGAACAATGCTTAGTGATGTAAATCTTCCTAAATATTTTTGGGCGGATGCGGTTAGTACGGCATGTTATGTTGGAAATCGAGTTATCATTAGACCTATAATAAAGAAGACTCCATATGAACTCTTCAAAGGAAGAAAGCCAAATATTGCTCACTTCCACATTTTTGGATGCAAGTGTTTTGTTCTTAACAATGACAAAGACAATCTCGATTTACCCCCAGAAGAACTTTCAAATGATCAAGTTGTGAAATCACCGGAAAATCAAGAAGACATTGTACAACAAGATTCAAACATCAATGATCTACCAAAAGAATGGAGAACTCATAGAGACCATCCTATTGACAAAATTATTGGTGACATTAGCCAAGGAGTATCAACAAGATTAAATCTAAAAGATGCTTGCTTAAACATGGCGTTTGTTTCTCAAATTGAACCTACCAAAGTTGATGAAGCCTTAGGAGATGATCAATGGATTATTGCTATGCAAGAAGAATTAAATCAATTCGAGAGAAATCAAGTTTGGGAACTTGTTCCTAGACGAAGTGGTAGTGAAAATGGAAGTGAAGATGATGGTGATGAGATGAATGAGGATGAAGATTAAATACTTACTTTTAATTTCTATGTCATTTCTTTCATTTTCGTGTTTTACTTTGTTATGTCTAGACAATGTTCCATCTTATGTTTCGTGATGTTTAGGTTTCTTATGTTTCGTTGTTATATGTTGTATCGTACAATTCGTTATGTTCGTGTTTTAGTGTGTGGTTGTGTTTAAAATTGTTTGTGTTTTTTAAATGAATTTGTTTCACTCTTTTTCCCCATCCTTTTTGATGTTAACAAAGGGGGAGAAGAATATGCATATGTGTTGTTTTGTTTCAAAGAAATTGCAGGCCAAAATAACTATCATAAAACTCACTCCAAAATTCAAAGAATCATGGACTTAGGGGGAGCATACAATTTAGGGGGAGCCTTGCATTTGCTTAACATTTTTGCTACACAAAACAACATAAACATTTCAAGAATTGTTTTCAAGACTTGGTTGTCATCATCAAAAAGGGGGAGAATGTAATTGCAAGCTTCTCAAGTCATGTTTAAAGCATTGGTTTTGATGAAGACAACATGGATATCAACATTCAAAGGATGTGCAAAAAGTTTATCAATATCATATAAAACCTTGTTACAAGTCTTGAAGATTAGAAGAAGAATTATTAAAGAAACAACAAATGTCAAAAGGTATAAATAATTCTTAAACTTGAATATAGATGTTCACAAATATGCATTCATAATCATATACATATCCCACATTTTTAACAATAAGAAAAACTATGTTTGAGATCTTTTTCAAAAGGATTTTTTGAAAATAAACTTTCAGAAACCGGTTCCTACCTAACAGGGAACCGGGTTCCAAACTTGTTCAAAAATCACTTCCATGGAATTTGTACCAGGAACCGGGTTGTACCTATAGGGGAACCGGTTCCTGCGTGTTATTTTTGAATTCTGGGTTATAACGTTCACTAAGAACCGGGTTCTGCCTGGGTCGGAACCGGTTCCCAGCGAACCAGTACAGATTTTCTTTTGTTTTTGAACATAATTCAAATGGTATTCTTTCATGATTGCATTGCATCTTTTCATATCAAATGGCATGAATGAAGAGGTATTTGTGACATTATAAATTGTGCAGATTTTCAAATTCAAATAACCTTCTTCAATTAACAATTTTCATCATTCAAATTTGCATATTCTTACAAACTTTCAAGTGTTCTTACAAATCATAAATTTTGTGAAACTTGCCATATACATTTTCATTAAGAAATCATTACAAGTTTCATACATTCATTGTGAACATTTATAATCATTGCTTGAGAATTGTTTCTTTCTTGAAGAAGAAGATCAATCAAAGATTGATAGTGCTCTCCATCTCTTTCAAATAAATCATTGTATTACAAAAAGAAAGTATTCCCTTACTATCCAGGATTGTTGGAAGTAAGTGTTGTGATTTGAAGAGGATTGTTCTTCATTCACATTAGTGTTTGTTTGACATTAAAGGTGTTCCCTTACTATCCAGGATTGTTGGAAGTAAGTGTTGTGATTTGAAGAGGATTGTTCTTCATTCACATTAGTGTTTGTTTGACCTCAAAGGTGTTAAGAACCTTTGGTCACCCTATAGGTTAGATAGTAAGCATAGGCTGTACAATCATTCTAAACTATAGTGAAATCTCTTTCGTGTTGGAAAGGGGACTGGAGTACTCTCGGATTGTGAGGGGAACCAGGATATATCGTCGTGTTCTTTACTTTTCCGCTTTTATCGTTTTCATCACCATAATCAAGAAAAGATAAGATATAGTCAAAAACCTTCAAACACTTAACCACAAATTACTACAAGTATTCTCATAAAACCGAATAAATTTTTATATACCTAATTCACCCCCCCCCCCCCCTCTTAGGCACTCTTAGACTTACAGGAATTCCTAAACCTCGTCAATAACAATGCATTCATTTTCTAATACGCAACAAAGTAAGTCAAGAACTTAAATAATTTATTATTCATCCTTTCGCCAAATATATGTATAAAATAAACTATTTTTCAATTCCTTTAGGTACTGCGTGACGGGTATGGATTATGACAAGAATTTAAAACTCAATGTCGCTCTATATCGTAATCTATTGGATCACCTTCGCCTGGATGATGTATGTTGTACCTTTGAACTTTTCCACTTTTAAATTATTTATTTTTTACGTTTTATTATGTTGATTTAATTTTATCCACAATTTATCTGGAGACCATATTTGGGTTTGGACCATGAACCAAACCCCGAGGATGCAGCAGTTTAGACTGCAAAGACTACAATCATACGGTTCAACGTTGTGGAGATGCACCACAGCGACCGTGTCAAGATGCAGCTTAGAACGCATCAAGAGATATCATGTGATCCAACTTGTTTATCATCCTGACATCTCAAAAGGGTTGACACCTAATGGGGAAAGATTTTGCTCCAGAGTAGTGTAAGATGTGACATAGGTGTCACCAACATGTCTTGTAATTTCCTGTTTTCCTCAACCAGAATAACATGTGAAACACGAATCAATATGTTGATTGGTACAAACCGGTTAGTAATCTAGAAATACACGTGTCTCATCCGAGGTATTTGGTTGACTCACGAACACAATGGGCACATACCTTAAATCCCCAACAACAAACCCAACACACAACATCCTCCCACTAACCACCCTGAGGATACAAATCCACAACCACTCAACCCCAATCACTACCTCAATACCAATACACCCATATGCCTCACACCCAACCACAATCACCACCTCAATACCAATACACTCATATGCCACACGGCCAACCCCAATCCCAACCACAATACCAATACACCCACATGCCCCACACACGATTCCAGTCTTCTCCATATCCTGATATGGACCCCTCACCATCTCACCTTAGCCCAGATCTAGGCTTTCCTGAAGAATATGACCCAACCGACCCAACTTACCACCAACCACCACATCACCATAACACCTAACAGTCGCAATATCAAACACCCCAAGATTCATTTCCTTTTTACCCCCTTACTCAGACGACCAGTGCTATAGACCATCCATGGAATCCCACCCTCCCCACCAAGACGACCAAACTTTGAGGGCATAGATAACCGACTGTATCAAAGCGGATCTTCCAGATATGGTGATCTGACCGATTTCATGGATCCTAAACGCATTGAGTTCATTGGGCCATCGACCCAACCGCAACAGGAAAATCGATGAAACCCACCACGAGATAGGCGAGGACGCAGATGCGAACCACGGGTCGTTACCGAGTTTCAGAGGACCATTAAATAATATGCATGATTTTTTCCCATTATGTAATCGTTTTTTATTAATGAAAAGTCGAAATTTCGTGAAACTATATCATTTACTTCTTGTCTCGTATTTAAAATAGAAAACAAAAAAAATTACCCTTTAAATGCACCTAGGCGCCATCTGAGATGACTTAGGGCAAACATGTTACACCTAGACACCATCTCACTTGACGCCTCCTTCTAAAATTTAGATGTACGCGCCATCTTATTTGGCACATCCATTATGAAATTTTCTAAAACATAATTATTTGTGTAATTATCTCTAAAATATAATTATTTGTATATATTTTTTTCAATACTTAATTATTACTAAAAAAATAATGCACCTAAATACAACACAAACAAATACATTAAACCCCCTATAATTGGAAATTGAAACTTGGTTAATCAATCTTATGCTTTACTCTGGGATTGTCATTATATAACAAATAGGCGTATATTATTATAAATTTGACTATGGTTTTTAGATTATGTCATTTCTTTAAATGACGTTCTAATGGAAAAGAAGTTAAATTAGACTATTCACCAAAACAAATTCAAATTAAATTGTTATATGATACGGTCAAAAAAGGAGGCCTGTAAAAAGAACTATTAGTCTAATTTCTTTATAATTTTGTAAGTTTCTATAAAATTTGTAACTATTTTTTTAAAGTTTTTAAAAGAATTAGATTAGGGGTGTTCAAAAATAAACTAATCCAATAAAAAACCGCAAAACCGAATCAAATCGAGATTGCAAAAAATTATATTTGGTTCACATGTGTTTGAATAATTTTCTAACGAAACTGTGCGGTTTAGTTTGGCTTGCGGTTTGTATTTTGCAAACCAAACCAAACCAAACCATATTATGTTATTAAATCTTATTAACCAATATATATATATATATATATATATATATATATATATATATATATATATATATATATATATATATATATATATATATATATATATATATATATATATATATATATATATATATATATATATATATATATATATATATATATATATATATATATATATATATATATATTTAATTCTTTAGAGAAATCAACATGTATTATATGTATATTTTATTATATTTTTTTGTATGATATTTATTTTAATTTACAAACTATAAAAAATGAAATATTATTTAGTTATAAATATTATTTTCATAAAATATATTTTATCGTATTTTTTGTATAATATTTATTTAAGAATGCAATCTTATGTATATCATTTTTTAGATTTAAATAAAATTATAATACGTAATTTTATGTATTAAATTATAAATTTATTTTAATAGTTATAAATTTTTTTATGGTAATGTATGAACGATTAAACACAAAATTATATTTTTCTCTATATGTGTATGTATGGTTCAATAATTAAAAAAAAAAATTGAATCAATCTAAACCACATTATTTTGATTTGATTTGGTTTAGTTTTATTTTTAAAAGTCAATCGAACCAAACTAAACTGTACATTTTTTTTTCTTGCAGTTCGAGTAATTTTTTATTTCAAAACCATTCAAACCGCACCGTGAACACCCATAAATTAGATCATTATGTGTTGTGGTATAGTATTGATTTGTATTGAGCTATATTTCTATTAAAATTCCCCTTTATTGCTATTCCATGACATTTCTTAACTCAAACCATATATAATTTATAATTGACTTAAATAGTTTTTTTGTCCTTGTAAAATTGACGTGTTTTTGATTTTCGTCTATGTATTTTTTTTTTTTGGATAAAATCTTTAAATGTTGAATCTAGTTTGATCGAGAATTAAAAACACACCAACTTACAGAAACTAAAAGACTATTTAAACCTTTATCATTTTATTCTTAAAGGCAAAGTATTGAGAATTGACCAAAAACCTCAAAAAATTTACCAACACCTCCAAAAAAATTTCGTTCATTGTAATACCCTTGGGCTATAGAAAAAAAAAATTCTTATCATTTGTCACTTTTCATAATTTTAACAAAACATGTGTGATTAATATGTTTTTTTTTTAATCTTCCCGGATTTTTACAAGTATCTTTTTACGTTAATATTTTGATTCTTTACTAGATATTTAAGATGTTTACCATATTTTTTTCTTCTGAAAATCATACATTTTTATCATCATTTTTGAAATATTCGATAAAAACTCATAATTTACATGCATTTTTACTAGTGTTTTTGAAAAATTCGATTAAACTACATGTATTTTTTCGATATTTTTGAAATCTTCGTTAAAAAATGCATACATGCTTACCGAATATTTCAAAAAAAATGGTAGAAGAGGTTGATAGTAATCAGATTTTTCAAAAAATTCGGTAAAGTCATGTTTATTTTTGGATTTTTAAAAAGTTCGATAGTTCATATTTCTTTGTTTTTTTGATACTGAGGATCAGATAATACAATTGCTTCTAGATGGACTGACATAACCGAGAGAGCAGCTGCAGAGAGCTATTGTGTGAGGGCAGATGACATTGAGGATTCACATATTTGTGCGGGTATAGTAGTACCATCGGTTCTCACAAGAGGAAGTTGAATGAGCAGTCTTGTACACCCCGTACTCTCCAGTGCAGAGGATATAGAGCTGGACGAGGCATAAATTTTGATGTAGAGTGCAATGCTATTGTTGTTGACGATGTAGAGACAATAACTCTGGAGGATACAAAGACCCAGGTTAAGGCTCAGGTTGGCACGAATATGGAGGCTTAGATTGACATAAAGGTGGGTGCTAAGGCTCAAGCAGAGGTGACAACTCAGATGAGGTAGAGCATCTACCAGGATTCCTCTTACTATATATATATATATATATATATATATATATATATCTTTCAGAGCAGGTGTGAGGCTTTTTTTGTCAGCCACCATATTTAATCCATCTACTTCAATGTTAGTGCCATCTTCAAGAATTTTCCATAACTCCTCACCAAGACCTATGATGTGAGTGTATACTTTATTTTTCCACCATTCAATCTCATTAGAATCTCCACTGAAGGTTAGAGGTTTAGAACTATAATTGTTCCTTTTAGAAGCACTATAGTCAAAGTTCACAACATGGTTTCTAGGAGTAGAAGAGCCACTGGTTTCAAGTTCTTCAGCCATGTTTTTCTCTCAGGATATTTTTCTATACCATTGTTACGTGTTGATGCACATATCGTGCTCTAATGTTAACTGAAGGTGAGAAACACACAAGAATGAGGTTGGATTGTGTTAACTTTTTCTTCTTTTTCTCTTAAAAATCTCTTGTCAAATTCTGAATACAAGATCAGAATCTGAGTCAGAGTCTGGTGAGTAGCGGCAGATAAAACAATTAAGAGTCATAGAAGAGAGAAAAAAGAGACACAAGAAATTATCCTATTTCTTCCCACAAACCAGGAGTAGTTCAGTCCCCTGTACTTTCAAGGGATTTTAACTATAACCAAATTTGATTACAAATGCTCAAACACACAAGTAAGAGACTTCAGTTCTTAAGCACACAAGCAACAAACTTCTAAATGCTCAAGCACACATGCAAGAGACTTCAAATGCTAAAGCACACAAGTAAGAGATTTCAGACTCTATAACAAACAATTAAGAGATTATGATAAATTACATTTGATATGCAATCAGATGTGTAGACAAAATACAACACAAAAATACTCTAAGACTTAAGAACTTCTAATAATATACAAGAGTTAAGAAGTTTTAAGTTAAGCTTGTGCTATTGTTCTGATAAAGTAAAGCCTCTTTGTTTATCAATGCGCATTATTGTGTTTTATCCAAGATTTTCAGCTCCTTTTATACAGGAACACAAAAGAGACGTTGGAAAGCTTTTTAATATGATTAATACCATTGAAGGACCATTTGAAACTCCTTTGCTACAAGAGGAATTATCAGTTGCATCCCATCTATCTTCTATACTTTTTCTTCTAAGTCTTCACGTGATCAGAAGAGGACAAAATGTCATCATAGTTTGATAGTGAGCAATTAGAGTTTCTTGATCCTTGAGCTTTGACTGGCTTCAGGTTCTAAGTCTTCAGAAGTAGAATTAATTTAGAATCTGGGATCTTCATGTTCTAATCCTTGACTAGGTTCAGAGTTCGAGTCTTCAGGTTTTAATCCTTTAGATGTTGACTTTATTCAAAAGTTAACCTCCTCCAAAAGCTGATTCTTCAGAGTCTTATCATCAAAATCTACATCTTAAGGCTTCTCTTGGATGTTCAATGCAGTGTCAGAACTGACTTTGTATATGAATTTCAATCTACATTCCTGCACACTTGAACAATGTTAGTATATCCAATTATTCTTTAAATACTTTGTTATCATCAAAACTTAAGGGATGTGGTATAAACCACTTTTGTTCCATTAAAGCCTTTCATATACATCTTAGTACAAGATATCTGCAGATCTCACTTGATTAATTAAGACTCTTTTTATTTCCCAATCGTCAGATCAAACAATGATAACCATGGAGTCACCAATGAGCAGTTGAATGTCGCTACATCCTTATTAGAAAATCTAATCTTAGTATTTGGAAATTATGATTTGCCTTCCTAGGAGTCAATGTTTGAACCATCAATAATTAGGAACTGGTCTCTCTTCCTCCAAAAAATCCCCCTGTGATGGTGTAGGCGATATGGTGAATGGATTTGTTTTTTCCTCTTTTGTTTGAATCTCCCCCTTCTTGGATCCTAGATTATCCGAGGAATCTCTCCCCTAAGAGTTAGGCTCACCTGGTCCTCCAGCGAAGCTGACTTTGATGTATTTATTTAGGCGACCCTCTTGGTTGAGGCACTCTATTTCATTTTAAGTTGGTGTCACTTGTAGCAACTGGTTTTTAAATAAGAGTCGCCATTATAAGTTTTTATCCTAGGGAAGGGAATCTAACAGAAAACCCTAATTCGCAGACAGAGATTCTAGGTTTCAGACTTCTTTAGACGAAAGTAAGGTGTTAGGCACCTTTCATCTACCTTGTTCACAATGATACTAGGTTTTAGGTTTGAGTTGGGGAAACAGGATTTAAATTTCATTAGGGGAAAAGGTTTTAATTTTTTATAGGGGAACTCACTATGGTTTTTGATCGTATGCCTACGTATCCTCTTATGAGGAATCAAAGTCCCAATTCGTAGTTCGTATGGGTTGGTATTTTGTAGGGGTTGCAAACGTACTTTGAATCACCTCACATTTTGGCCGGGAGTAGGGATTGCGGAAATTTTGGCTAAATGTGCGGTCAGTCAAAATCTGTTTGAAACCCTTTTGCAGAAAACAGTTGATTAGCTTAGTTTGTTGCGAAAAATAGTTTGATGTTTGTTAGTGTTTTTTAGTCGTGTTAATTGCAAAAAAATTTATTAATGCATGATATAAAAAATTTAATGCAAATAATATAACAAAATAATATGCATTTTTATATAAAAATAATTTACATGTTAGTATAGTAATATTTAAATAGTAAATAAAATATATTAATAATAATAATTAATAATAATTAACTATGGAAAGAAATAAGGAGTTATAATAATAATATAATAAAATATTCAAAAAAATAAGAAATAAATAATATTTACATATAGTATAAAAATAATAATAATAATAATAAGAAAATAAAATTAATTGATAATAATTATAATAAGAAAAAAATTAAAATATAATAAAAATGTAGAAAAGAATTAATTTAGGCAGGGGGTGCGTTTTCTAGTTATGCAGTAAAATAAGGGGTGCCTAAAGCAGAACTTGGATAGGTCCAAACATGAGTCCAGACAAGGGGGTGTGGTTTGTTCTGGTGCTTAGTAATTAAGTGAAAGGGGGGCGTGAAGAGCAATTGGGCTTAGGCCCACTACGTAGTTGGAGGAACCCAACGAGTTGTGTGTGGCGCGGGCGCACGAGTTTACCATAGGACTTGGCCTATCGGCCGTCCGATCACGATCTAGCGGATGAAAACGGGGAAGTATGATAATTAGTATGTACACGTGTGCATGGAATTGCTACGAAATATAAACATTCTTTTTACATTATTCTTTCAGTTCATTTTACAGTAATAATTCTTCTCCTTTTCGTTCCAAACCTTTTCTCTCTTACCCTCTTCCCTAACCTTCGCTCTCTCCCAAACCCTAAAACCATCAACAGCGGCTCCGTAACCCTTAACAAACCTCTACCCACTGTAAATCGAACCCGTACCACCCCAATACAAGAATAGCGACAATAAAAAAGCTAAGTGAAATTACCCCTTTGCGATTCTTCTGTTCTGATTTGAGTTTTCTGATTTGGGTACTAAGCTCGCCTTCCCCTTTCGTTTTATGTAGGTTCCAGTGGTGGAGTAACAGAGGCGGAGTGTTGAAGATGATGGTGTACGATTGCCAGCGGCGGGGAGGCTAGCAAGGCCGATTAGGGTTTTGGAGATCAAAACCCTAATCGGTGCTCCGTTCTTCTTCTGTATTACTGTTCGGTATTCGCCCTCGTCTCCTCTTCAAATTTTCTCCTGTAATCTCCAATTTTTTCTTCCTAATCGACCCCTTTTCTCTTTTGTTCTTATTAGTATTTATAGGGTAAGATTTTCTTGTTTTGGGTTTGCTGTTAGAATTTTGATTTAGCATCAATTAGGGAGATTAGAGCTTTAGGGATTGAAAATAGAAATTAGGGGTTGATTGATTTACTGTAATAATTAGATTTCATTTCCACTGTCAATTTTCAGATTTCAATTGTATTATAAGATTTGGACTTGGTTAGGTTTTTCCGGATTTGAATATGTTGTTTGAAGATTCTCTGGGCTTGGACTTATTTTGTAAGATTTAATTGATTCAAATTTAATTGTGTTTTTGAGATTTGATCGCTACAATATTTGTTAACTGCAAAATGCCTGTTGATTTAGGACTTTGATTGAATAAGTAGTCGTTCATGCCGTCTCCCAAACAATTCTGCAAATAACTTTTTGGGCCTTGCATCGTAACAAAATTTCTCTTTTGCCCAACACAATTTATTTTGCCATTACAAACATTTTTTCCTTTAATACGGACTGGGCCTAATTGGCTTGGGCTTTGAAAACAACTTAATTAACTATAACATTTATAAAACAAACCTTTTAACATTTTTATAAAAAAAATACTTAGTAAGATAATTGTAAATGAGAAAATGTTTTTTTTTAAAATAACAGTAATAACAACATAACTTTTTCTTTCACAAACCCATAACTTAATTTACAAGAAAGATATTATTTTCCTTATAAAAAATAATGACAAGCAAGTCTTTAATAATAGTAATTTTTCTTAAATAAATCAGCAAAAAAAAGACAAATGGACTAATTTTAAAAACCCTTAATGGGCCTGCAACTTGTAAACACCCCCTCCTTGTTATTTGCCAACATGAAATGAAATGGGCCAACATGAATTATTCTTAAATGGATTAACAAATTAAAGACTTAATAATTATTATTCTTTTGAAATAATTTTCATTTTTGAATCGCATGGGCCACTGGCCAACATGCTTCACGAAGGAATTTATGAGTCTTCCTAATTTAGAAAGCCCCATTTTTCTGAATTAAAATACACCCCATAGTATTGGATAAAAATGGGTCATCAGATACTGTTGTACCATCTTTAAATAAGTATTTCTTTTATTTTTATTCTTGAAAATAAAGGTAGGGCAAATTTGGGGTACGACAACTGCCCCTATTCAATTATCTTCCAATCGAATAGCGTGAGAATACACGAGTCTTGCACATTTTGATTGGGAGTTTATTGAATACTTGGAATATCCCAAAATTTGTCTGACAAACATAAGGTTACGCTGATATAGCATACCCTTACAAGTCTCTAAGGAAGTAGGCAAAGCTGGTGATATATCGCTTACCAGGGTTTGATGATGAGGCATATGGTCTTGAGCTTGACAGCACAATTTTGTATGTCTTGGTTTGGTTTTTGCTTATTCATCCTTTTGGTGGGATAAATAAAACAAAAAAATGATGATGCACGGGTACTTGGAGACTGAGGCCATGGTCTGTGTTACAGAATAAAGAAACACATTGCTGCATGAAGTCTTAGGCAATGGGTTAGGTTCGCAAATCGCTGCGTGAAGTCTGAGGCGATAGGCTAGATTTTGGGTTTTCGAGCATCGCTGCATGAAGTATGAGACGATGATCTATGTCGCAGAATAAGAGAATGCACTGCTGCATGAAGACTTAGGCAATGGGTTAGGTTCACAAATCGCTGTGTGTAGTCTGAGGCAATAAGCTAAATTTGGTTTTTGTACATCGTTGCATGAAGTCTTAGGCGATGGTTTGTGCCGCTGAATAAGGAAATGCATTGCTGCATGATGTCTTAGGCAATGTGTTAGGTTCACAAATCGCTGCGTGAAGTCTGAGGCGATAAGCTAAAAAAAATTTTCGAGGTACTTCTTGATGTCGTAAAACCAAGGCTTGTTGTCTGGCTCTTCTTCAATAGCAAGGCAATATGCGGGCTCTTCGAAATGTCTGATTGTTATGTGTGGTTCGTAGTTTGGCCAAGTTACTTTGAATATAGTTGATAGAGTTGCCAGAGTTTCTGCCATTTGATTTTCTTTTCGTGGGATGTGCCTGAAAGTGATCTCTGTGAATTCGGCATTTGTGAATTCCGCAGTCAGTTTTCAAAACATGATCCCGATATGGAATCCGTTTTAGATGTTTAGTATCCCATTCGCCATTGACTTGGCATATGGCTTGTGAGAATTCTTTGGAGAAGTCAAAATTTCCCCTATATCGTTCCCCGGTGCATTTGAAGCCCTGTCGAACGTGAGTATCCAACATGCCCCTGGCTCAGGTCCTTTGTCAAGTCTTGGTATTTCGTAGTTGCTTATTTTTACAACAATGTCTGTATCTATTCTTGGCCTATTTCTGTAGGACCAAGCAAATATGTGCAATAATTTGATCAGTTTTTCTTTGACGCTCTGCTCTAACATTGCCCCTAGCTTGATTTATTTCGGATCTTCCCCTGTGCCCAGATGGATAGCCTCTTGATATGGTTGTATATTGTCAGCCTTTCATTCTATTTCCCTCGCCCTTTCCTCAGAGAGTTCAAGATCTTAATCATATTTCTCTTTGGCTCGATTGATGGGAGCATCAAAATTATATCAGGTCACAGCAGTAGCATTATTAGTGGTTTTGGGCATGGATTTGCACCATTATCATGTTTTGGTGCAAATTTTAGTATATGAATATTTGAAAATGCATATGCAGAGAAAGTATTTCCATTTTTAAATTTAAGAGATAAATGCAAGAGAAAGACATGGATCTTAATTGAAAACAAAATATAACTTTTATTAATTGCAAATGTTATCTGAAACAAAACGGGGGAACCCTTACAAGAAACCTCTATGCCTCAGGCTTGACATAAGTTCTTTCAAAAACAAGAAAAATTACTTAGGAAAGAAAAAGATCTCGGGACTCTCCACGACAGTCCATCTTTTGAGTTCTTCTCCTGGGGCGCATTCTCGGATGAAGTCAGTTGCCCCTTTGGTGTTGACTTTGTTGGATATCTTTGCCACATGTCCACCATGCTCTATAAAGGTCTCTTGGATCGGAGGAAAACATGCTTCACCCTTCAGAGTAGCTTTATATTTATCTTCAGGGTATGGTCAGAATTGGACTATCCCCTGATCCACTAGCTTTTGTAGCGTTCTCTTGAAGGCTTCATTATATTCCAACAGGAATCCATATTCGAGCAGATGCTCCTTCAACAAGTTGATTGAGGTTTTGGCTTGTCTGGTTGCCCCACAATCGGCGACTACTTCAATTTCATTTATTATTGGTCCACCATGCAGAGGCATAGGGTTTGATTTGATGTTGGGCTTCTCGAAAGGGATGTCTTGAGATTCTAACAAATCTTGGACCTTGTGCTTAAATTCCCAACATTATTCTATGGTGTGCCCCGGAGAGTTAGCATGGTATTCGCACCTGGCGTCAGCATTGTACCTTTGCGGGAGCGGCCCGACTGGAGGAACTAGAGGCTTGATTTCCACCAAGGATACCTTAACCAAGTGTTGTAATAACTGGCTAGGTGGCATGGGGAGTGGATCAAAATTTCTGGGTGGCCTCTTATATCTATCTTGCTGCTGTCCTTGTGGGTTCACTAATGGTTGTGGTACCCTTTCTTGTGAAGCTACAACATTGATTTCTCCCTCCTTTCCTTTCGGGAAGTTTGAAGCAGTCCTTCTTGAATTGTGGGGTCCCGCTTCTGGCTCTTTTATTAGTTGGTGACCGCTTGATGTGCCAATCGTTTGAGCTACTTCTTTAAAAGATACCATGGGAATCTGGTCTTGTTTGTCAATGAAGTTCTTTAGGGCTAGGAGAACTTGACTCAGATCTCCTTTAATCGAACTCACATCACCTTTGACTTGGTCTAGATCTTCCTTGAATGCAGCCTGGTTTTCCTCGATATGTTCCAGGGTTCTTTGTTGGTAGGCCCTTGTTTGTTATGGAGGCCAAGGAGGTGGTGATCTTCTTCTACCCATGGCTTAACTGGAGAGATTTTTTTTGAAAAATCGAGATGAGTTTTGATATGATATGCATGTGTTTATGAATGCGTGCATGCGTATGATTATGTATGAATATGAAATGGTTACTTGTTTTAAATGTTTTATTCATTTGTCTTTTGCTTGTTATATTTAGTGACCAGCTTAAAAATAGATACGCAAAAGTGCAAAAAAAATGCCTTTATTGAAGGTAACATAATTCAGATATTGAAAAATATTACAATCTTAAACCAAAACTTTATTTGCGTGGAATCAAGCAAAGGGAAATAAGTCTTCTAGGTGCACCTGCTGATATCTGCTCTTGAAACCATCCATCTTTGCTTGACAAAGCTTGATAAAGTCTTCAGCATATTATTTCCCTTTTGTGGCTTTAATTTTAGATATGTATGGTGCATTGACGTGGACAAGTTGTTTCCTTTGGCATCCATTTTTAAGGACAGTCACCAAAAATCTTGTTATTATTTTTTTGTACCCTATGAATAAGACAAAGAAACGGGTGACGAATATATGAAATGTATGACAAATATATGAAATGTATGAAGGCACGGATGTATAGACGCAGGGTTGAGTGACAGGGTTTTGTGATAAGTATCCTTAGAAGGTAGGTTCCTTAATTTTGACCTACGGTTGATCTGCCCTCCCAGAAGGTGGTTTCCTTAAGGGTATCATGAGTAACACCAGAGGGAAAAGACACAAGGGCCTCCCTTAGGTGGAGCCTCTTTACGGACCGAAACTTTCATCTCAAAGTCGTGAAAGGTCTCGTCATGAGATTTTAGGTTAAGGTCGTTACTAAGAGTCATGGGTGTCCTTCCAAAGTCCTACTCATCAAGAGGATATCTCTCGATAAGTATTCCTTTTTCGGAAGTCCACCGACTCTAGGCAAAGTCATCACATAAACTCGTAGGGATGATGTATCCTCTAAGCTAATAGATGAACCTTCTTTCTAAGGGTTATTGAAAATATTTTGAGAAATAAAAAAAATCCCGCCACGCAGTATATATGATGATAAACAATAGACAATAATTAAATAAATATAATGAATAAATGAAAGCAATAAATAAATAAAGTAGTAAACCCCAAAGCAAAAAACCCTAAAACCTAAAGCTGAAGTCCCCAATAGAGTCGCCAGCTGTAGCAACTGGTTTTTGAATTAGATTCGCCACTATTAGTTTTTATCCTAGGGAAGAGAATCTAACAAAAAAACCTAATTCACAGACAAAGATTCTAGGTTTCAGACTTCTTTAGACGAAAGGAAGGTGTTAGGCACCTTTCATCTATCTTGTTCACAAGGATACTAGGTTTTAGGTTTGAGTTGGGGAAACAGGATTTAAATTTCATTAGGGGAAAAGGTTTTAATTTTTTATAGGGAAACTCGCTACGATTTTTGATCGTATACCTACGTATCCTCTTATGAGAAATCAGAGTCCCAATTCGTAGTTCGTATGAGTTGGTGTTTTTTAAGGGTTGCAAACGTACTTTGAATTACCTCGCATTTTGGCCGGGAGTAGGGATTGCAAAGATTTTGGCTAAATGTGTGGTAATTCAAAATCTGTTTGAAACCCTTTTGCAGAAAATAGTTGATTAGCTTAGTTTGTTGCAAAAAATAGTTTGATGTTTGTTAGTGTTTTTTAATCGTGTTAATTGCAAAGTTCTTGATTAATGCATGATATAAAAAATTTAATACAAATAATATAACAAAAATAATATGCATTTTTGACATAAAAATAATTTACATGTTAGTATAGTAATATTTAAATAGTAAATAAAATATATTAATAATAATAATTAATAATAATTAATTATGGAAAGAAATAAGGAGTTATAATAATAATATAATAATATATTCAAAAAAAAAAGAAATAAATAATATTTACATATAATATAAAAAAATAAATAATAAGAAAATAAAATTAATTAATAATAATTATAATAAGAAAAAAAATTAAAATATAATAAAAATGTAAAAAAGAATTAATTTAGGCAGGGGGTGCGTTTTCTAGTTATGCAGTAAAATAAGGGGGTGCCTAAAGTAGAACTTGGATAGGCCCAAACATGAGTCCAGACAAGGGGGGTGTGATTTGTTCTGGTGCTTAGTAATTAAGTGAAAGGGGGGCGTGAAGAGTAATTGGGCTTAGGCCCACTACGTAGTTGGAGGAACCCAACGAGTTGTATGTGGCGCGGGCGCACGAGTTTATCATAGGACTTGGCCTATCGGCCGTCTGATTATGATCTAGCAGATGACAACGAGGGAGTATGATAATTAGTATGTAAACGCGTACATGGAATTGCTACGGAATATAAACATTGTTTTTACATTATTCGTTCAATTTATTTTACAGTAATAATTCCTCTCCTTTTCGTTCCAAACCTTCTCTTCCCCTCTTCCTTAACCTTTTGCTCTCTTCCAAACCCTAAAACCACCAACAACGGCGTTGTAACCCTTAACAAACCCCTACCCACTATAAATCAAACCTGTACCACCCAAATACAAGAATAGCGACAGTAAAAAAGCTAAGCGAGATTACCCCTTTGCGATTCTTCTATTCTGATTTCTGAGTTTTTCGATTTGGGTACTAAGCTCGCCTTCCCCTTTTGTTTTATGCAGGTTCCGGTGGTGGAGTAACA
This sequence comes from Vicia faba, assembly GCA_948472305.1. Lineage (NCBI taxonomy): Eukaryota > Viridiplantae > Streptophyta > Magnoliopsida > Fabales > Fabaceae > Vicia > Vicia faba. Next base: position 341,043,193 of record OX451739.1, on the reverse strand, counting down.
AAGGCGGAGTGTTGAAGATGATGGTGTACGATTGCCAGCGGTGGGGAGGCTAGCGAGGCCGATTAGGGTTTCAGAGATTGAAACCCCAATTGGTGCTCCGTTCTTCTTCTGTATTACTGTTCGATATCCGCCCTCGTCTCCTCTTCAAATTTTCTCCTGTAATCTCCAATTTTTTCTTCCCTGTAATTGACCCCTTTTCTCTTCTGTTCTTATTAGTATTTATAGGGTAAGATTTTTTTGTTTTGGATTTGCTGTTAGAATTTTGATTTAGCATCAATTAGGGAGATTATAGCTTTAGGGATTGAAAATAGAAATTAGGCGTTGATTGATTTACTGTAATAATTAGATTTTGTTTCCACTGTCAATTTTCAGATTTGAATTGTATTATAAGATTTGGACTTGGTTAGGTTTTTCCGGATTTGAATATGTTGTTTGAAGATTCTCTGGGCTTGGACTTATTTTGTAAGATTTAATTGATTCAATATTTAATTATGTTTTTGAGATTTGATCGCTACAATATTTGTTATCTACAAAATGCCTGTTGATTTAGGACTTTGATAGATACAGTAGCCGTTCATGCCTTCTCCCAAACAATTCTACAAACAAATTTTTGGGCCTTGCATCGTAACAAAATTTCTCTTTTGCCCAACACAATTTATTTTGCCATTACAAACATTTTTTCCTTTAATACGGACTGGGCCTAATTGGCTTGGGCTTTGAAAACAAACTTAATTAACTATAACATTTATAAAATAAATCTTTTAACAGTTTTAAAAAAAAAATACTTAGTAAGATAATTGTAAATGAGAAAATGTTTTTTTAATAAAAATAACAGTAACAATAACATAACTTTTTCTTTCACAAACCCATAACTTAATTTACGGAAAGATATTATTTTTCTTACAAAAAATAATGACAGGTAAGTCTATAATAATAATATTTTTTTCTATAATAAATCAGCAAAAAAAAGACAGATGGACTAATTTTAAAAACCCTTAATGGGCCTGCAACTTGTAAACACCCCCTCCTCTTGCTATTTGCCAACATGAAATGAAATGGGCCAACATGAATTATTCTTAAATGGATTAACAAATTAAAGACTTAATAATTACTATTATTTTGAAATAATTTTCATTTTTGAATCGCATGGGGCCACTGGCCAACATGCTTCGCGAAGGAGTTTATGAGTCTTTCTAATTTAGAAAGTCCCACTTTTCTAAATTAAAATACACCCCCTAGTATTGGATAAAAATGGGTCATCAGATACTGCTGTACCATCTTTAGATAAGTATTTCTTTTATTTTTATTCTTGAAAATAAAGGTAGGGCAAATTTGGGGTACGACATCAGTCTTCTGTTTGATGCCCTTTGAACTTATGGAACTTGAAACAATTGTGGGAATCAGGCCCTATGATGCATGTCATGTGAGCTGGCGATTAGGGGATGTTATGCATATGTAGGACCCCTCTCCATATCGGCTCCCGACTGGCTTTCATGAGACTGAAGATTTTTGTGGGTTTCCACTTTCTTTGAACATTGTTATGTCCCTCATGGGAGACGTGTATTGGATCCTTTGTGATTTGTGTGTATTGAGAGTGTGTTCTTTTTCATCACGAGCCTTCTTTTCTGCATTACTCTCTTTGCCCTTGATGTAACATTTTAGTCGTGTTACTACTTCAACCAATGACGTAACTAGTCTCTAGGCGAGGCATTCTTAGAGTGTCTCATCCTGGCCCAATTCTGAAATACTCCTACGAATATTTCCTGGTTTTGATAGATTACCTAGGTTGTTGCTTCATTAAAAAATACAAGATACTCCCTTAGGGATTCTGAGGGACTCTGGCGAATATTTAATAGTCCGATGAAGGACAACTTCATATGCTTGTTTGCAACGAATTGGTGGACTAGCTTCTTTACCAGGTCTTGGTAGCTAACAAAAAGTCGGGGGATACCCATATACCACCTTAGAATGCACCACTAAAGGTTCCAAATAGAAGCTTGCACTTCAATAAATCATGTGCCCCAATGATGACCATCTAAATGTTGATGGAGGAAACACGTTCATACGGGTCATTATGCCCGTCAAACTTAGCCACCGATTGTGGCTTGAAGTTGTCTGAAACGGGCGCCTCCCATATCTCATCCGACAGAGGTTAGGGATCCAATACCTCAAATTAGTCCAACATGTATGTCTCATGCTGGCGCTGCTGGATATGGAGGACATTATCCTGTAGAGTTTGGTTTTGGCGACGAATGTTGCCCATAGCAATACACATCTCTACTATGACATTTTCCTTGTCATTAGATTCCTCACTGACCAAAGTTGTTATCTTTTTGTTCACTATAATGTACAACGAGGATGACTGTAAGGACAGTAAATTAATTAAATGTTGTATTGGTGACCCATGTTAGTTTTACCAGGGTCTCAAGATGGGCGCCAATTATACTTGTTAAAAGTACAAATTTGTGACAACCCCTAATGATTAAGGGTTGTCAGAGGCTTTAAGGTTTGTTGTGAGGTTGAGAGCTTGCTCACGTAGGGGTGAAAAGCTCTAGCTGCGTGTATTTCTGTATTGGAGTTAGATCTCCCTCTCAATTGTGATTTTGAGGTATTTACAACCACATTGGATTTGGATTCAAGAATTTATTGGAAATAGAAATCACTTAGGAAGTGGACAGTTTATCTCTTGATATTTAGAGGAGTGTAATCCACTTCTCTCACGACTTCTTCCATACCGTACAGAGTGATGACAAATCACTACCCAATTTCCATGTTGGGTGACTTATCCTAGAAGATGGCGGGATATCCAATAGAAGGGAGACATATATAATAAATATACGATTGATCCAATAATAGGGCGACTGATAATCCCTACTTCGCATCCTACGACCTTCACAAAGTATATGGATACAAATTCATACCCCATTGGAAGGGTGGATGTTGTGGATTCACAATGTCAGATCTGGGTAACCAAGGAATTATTGATAAGGTGGCAAAATAAATATGTGTAAGACATGAGAATAAGACTAAATGGTATTGATTTTTTCTCTAGGTAGTTTTGTGGATGTTGGAAAGGTGTAATGCTGGTGTTTACGGTTGGATATTGGATGGTATGAGAAAATGAATAATTGGTTAGTTTGGCCGAAGGGGATTGATTATGAGAAGCTACAGTGATATATGGAGACGAAAAATAAGAGTATTAAAAGGTTATGGGTGGAAATTAATCAGGTTTCTCCTTTTTTTCTTTTTTACGAATCCTTTGGGAAGCTTCTTAGAACGACTCATTCCAAAATAATTATGAGTAATCTTCCCACTTCTAATTCGATGTTTGAAAAGTTTTATGTTAAACTCATGATCAATTCATCATAAAAGGGTAAATTAAGTTTATTTATATACATAATTACCATCTCTTTTTCAAGAAGGGGTGGTTCGACTTGAGTTTCCAACCCTCTTCACCATTAAGAATATTCCTTAAATGTCTCAAAATATTTCTTATTCACCACATTTTGAATTTGCATTATGTTAGGCGACATACCAATGTTATATCTATATTGTATAAAAAGGTATAAGCAAGATCCTTCCAGAAACAAATATGGTATTGCTATAGGTGTGTGTATTTAGCTCAAAGGTTACCCATGTTAAATTATCTGGAAAAAAATGAGTTAGCAACTAATCATGTTGTGCATGAGACATTTTTTTTGTGTGGCAGTACATGGTCAACTGGATTCTCAGACAAGTTATCCTTTTTGCTCTTAATAGAACTTAATTAGTATACCTCGACCAGCGGTGGTCGTGCTTAAAGTTTGACCTATTAGGATTTAGATTAAAAGTGACTTAGATTTATCTATTTGGAGTGACTCTATTTATATAAGTGAAAAATTAGTCAATTTAGATATTGGGTTTGTTAATGATAGGAGCCAAAGTTATTAGTTCTAAGAGTTAGTTTAATATTTTTCCAAGTCCATAATTTCCAAGAACGAGGTTCGAATGGGTGAGAAATTAAAAAGTATTTATCATGGTCACATGGCGTGTTGGCCTTTGGTAGTGATATGGATAAGAACAGGATGGTACGAGTTAAGATTTACCTAATTTAAGCCGGATTATTTAAAAAAGTCAAGTCTTAACTCTGATATATAGGCTATTGTAGACTTATTTTTAAGTTTGAGTCAAACATTTTCAAATATATGATTAGCTTATTAGTTTACTTAAAATTTCAAATATTTTGAACATATGTAAATAAGAAATTCAAATAATGTTTAAATAGACTAACAAACTAAAAGATCAATGGAAAATTTAAGAGAATTTATGAAAACAACCAATGACATTGTTCTTAAGGTATTTTCAATTTATCTTCATAAGTTCTTAAAAATAACTAAACTTTATATAGTATTTCATTTGACATTAAGTTTAAATTATTGAAAAAGTTAGTAAATTTATATTTTAATAAAAATTTATTTAAATAAGTCAGTCTGATAGGCTTAAAATACTTTCTTATGTTATGTTATCTAATATTTTTAACAAAATGGAATTTCTTAAAACACCATATGCTTTTCTAGCGTACCGTACAAATATATATATATATATATATATATATATATATATATATATATATATATATATATATATATATATATATATATATATATATATATATATATATATATATATATATATATATATATATATATATATATATATATATATATATATATATATATATATATATATATATATATTGTGATACGGTGGGAGAACTGACTTGAGTTTTGTGTTTGTATTCGCACTTGTTCGGTTTAGCAAGAGTCGCCACCGACTTTTTATTTTATCCTAAAGGAAAGGTTTAAAAAGCACAGGAAAAACCTTTTTGAGATGTTTCGTGGGTTCGGGGGATAGATTATGAAAATGGAAGGTATTAGCACCCTTTTCATCCATGGTTATCCATGGGCTCTTAGTTACTTGGTTTTTTAGATCACTTGCCTTTGATTTTTGATTGCTTGAAATTGTGGTGTGTGTTTGTGTTTTGAAAATGTTTTTGAAGAAGATGCCTTGTCTTAGGCAACCAATGTAATGACTCGTGTTTGAGTGTTTCACAAAGGTGTGTATCTTTTCGAAAAGATGTTTCAAATGTTTTTGGAAGTTTGTTTTGAAAGTGTTTGTGAAGTGTGGTTTGGAAAATAGGCAAGTGTTTTTGCAAATTGATTTCAAATAACTAAGAGTTCTACCCCTATTGTACTCAAAGGTTTTCTCTATGTTTTCAACCCCTATTTTAACAATTTTGTTCCACCATTGAATTTAGTGGACAATCTTGCGTTTAGGATGTTTTAACGGGACATGCGCGGGTCATCGTACGGACCATGAATGCAATGGTGCCAAGTGTCTTTGGCAATTTTGCTTGAAGGGACTATGATCATTTTGATAGGCAACTTTCGAAAGCGTCATCGAGGGACTTATGATCATTTGAATTGTTTTTGCCAAAGAGACTCGACGTGCAAGCATGGCCCATTTTGGAAGGCAACATGTGGGATTACCCTAGGGGGTGCAAGTGTGATTGTGTATCGATTTCATGCATTTTGTTTTTGTATTAGGTTATCTAGCGTTTGATTTTATGTACATACAAACCCTAGGTCTAACCATGGTATATTTCGAAAGCGATAAATTGTGGGAATTTAAAGTCTACGCTATTACAAAATAAGTATCCGGGAGTGGGGGTACGAATTTACAAATGGGGATGAGACTTAAATAATTACAACCAAATCGAATTGCGATCTCAAATGTAAATGTATCGAATATACAAAAATAAGCAAATGTATAATGTATCAATGTAAAATGTATTGTGTAGGTGTAAGTGTAATTTATTTACAAGTGGCAAGGTGTTAACTTAATGAGACAATTAGGTATTTTGTTTATCTAATTTTTGTATTCTTGTATTTTTGTTTAATATGTACAAAAAAAAGTATTTTTAGAAAAGAAAAGTATTAACTTAAAGAAAAATCATGTATTGATTTATTTATGGACAAATAAGATATTTTAAGAAAAAGAAAGAAATGTTTTAAGTTTTAATTATATTATGTATTATTGTTTTATGTACAAAAAAGATGTTTTAATAATAAGAGAGTATTAAGTTTTTAATTAAAAGAAAAAAAGATTTAAAGGAAAGTTTATTTTCTTATGTAAACTAAAAGGTTTTAATAAAACAAAAAAAACGTTTAAACTTAAATAAAAAGTCTAATATTTATTTTAAATGTGATAAACAAAATTTTGTGAGATTAATGTATTATTCAAATTTTAGTTAAAATATTATGTAAAAAAAAAGGTTAGGTTATAAAATAAGTGAAAATTAAGAAAAGGATAAAAGGGGTTATGTTAATAAACAAAGAAGAAAAAAGGTCATGTGGGCCTAAAGTTTGCACTAATGGCCCAAAACGAATCAGGGAGAGGGGGTACGATAGGAAATAGAAAGGGCTTAGTCGTTCAGAAAGGGGCAAGGCCCATTTGTTTCACAAACTATTTTTTAGGGTTCTTTGGTTTTGTTCATTAGGGTTCACAAGCTTGAGAGTTACAGCGCCGTTTTGGTTTCATCTTCGTCTTCTCCGGCCAGCTTCTGATAAAACTTCTTCATCCAAAGCCATCGGCGCCACCATTCCCCTTTCTCCCTCCAGTGGACCGCTTAGGCGACGCTTATAAGGTTCAAACGCTGTCTCCATCGTGTTTAGGGCTTTCGTTATTGTTTGATTTCATGTTTTGATTGAGTTCTGATTTAAGTGTTTTGTTTGCCATTTTGAAATGCATGCAAAGGGTATGAGAAGACTACCTCTTGGAGACGGAGGAGGAGGGAACTAGGAGGCGCGTAGGCGGCTTGACGGAGGAGGAAGCAGTGATGCACGCTAGCTTGCTTGGACCCTGGTATTTCGTACTTTTCTTTAGGTTTTGTGATGCTCCCTAAAAACCTTTTGTCACTTCTTTCTTCTTCTTGCTTGCTTTCTGTATGCTTGTGTTGCCTTTGATGATGTTGCCTTTGATGATGATTTGCTGAGATATTCTGTATGCTTGATGACGATTGATATGCTTGGCCCAGTGATGAATATTTTCTGAGGGCTTGTGTGGGTTGCCTTGTATGCTTGATTTTCCTCTTCCTCTCGTTGGCTTACTGAGATGCTTGTTTGTTTGATATGCTTATTGGTATGTTGTGCCCCTGTATGTTGCTAAGCTTGAGATTGACTTGAATGTTTTCCCGATGATGAAGTTGGCTGAGGGCTCGTGTTGGTTAGGCTTCTAGTTCAATCAGGCTTAAAGCTTTTGTGGCTTAGGCTTTTATTCAAGGTTTGACAGTTTTGTTTGAACTTCTTGTCTGAATAATGGTAAGGCTTTGGTTTGCTGGTCAGGTTTACTGTGCTTACAGGTTTCAGCAGGTTGTTAGCTTGAAAGGCTTCATAGGTTTGTGCTTTTTGACAGGGGTTAAGGTTTGAATGTTTTGGCTTTGGATGTTTTGATCTTGGCTTTAGCTTGAGGTCTTTGTTTTGATAGGTTAAGGTTTGAATGTTTTGGCTTGGACCGTTTGGATCTGGCCTGTTAGGTCTCAGCTTTTTGGTAGTTCAGGTTTCACAGTTTGTGGTTTGAAAAGGCTTGGCCTTGTGGTGCCTTGAGTTTGTATGTTCTCTCTGTTTTTATGGACTTGGGAACTTTATGGAGGTTTAGTGCTTAAAGGCTAGAGGCTTTCTTTTGGTGGAAGGCAGTTCTGTTCTTTTTTCTACAGTTTGTAGGGTTTTTATCTTTTATATCTTTTTCTCCTCTTTTTGTCACTGTTTTATTGCGGTCTCTTTTATATATTTTTCTTTCTTTAGCCTCAAGCCAGTAAGCCCATCTTCCTTTCTCTCTTTTTTCTCTCTCTAGTACAGTTAAAACATTTAAATAATGTTTATGTTTGTACTTTTTCTGAAAAGTCAACTGCTGGGAAATGATGAAATGAAACCTTGCTTGCACATGTAGTTCTCTGCATACTTTATGTCTTCTTGATATCTTTCCAAATCTTCTTTTGACGGCATCTTGTACTTGCATCTGAATAGCCTTTTGGACAGTTTGACATTGGACTTTGTTTGGCAATTTGAACTTTTATAGTTGTACATGCTGTTTGCTTTGAACTATGCAGTTGGTTGGCCAATTTGAAATGTGCAATTTTAACTTTTGTGCATTTTCAATATTTTTGTTGCAAGTATTTTTCATCCCTCTCTGTGAACCGAGAGAAATCTCGTGATTTGCAGAGACGGTGAACTGATTCCAGCCAGTTGCCTTTAATGATGAACCCAATTTTTATCCGTCTGCTTTTAATTATTTATCTGCTTCTGACTTTTTCTTCTTTTCTTTGCAGATAAAATCAAATGGAGAGAAATAGCAACAAATGGAGGATGAAGAATTGAAGACTTGGGAATTTAGGATAGTTTATTTCACTTTTAATTATTGTAACTATTATTATTGTAAATACTTTGTAAATAAATACTTGTATTTAAATAACAATTGTAACAAATATTTAAAGATGAATAAAAATTCCTTTTAACCAATTAATTCTTTTTATTCTTTCCAATTGTTTATTTATTATTTATAATTCTTTAAATTATAATAATTGAAAATAAATTCCAACCATTTAACTCAGAATAATAAATAATCCATAAACGTCCGGTATCTTGAATAATCAAAGTAATGCACCGTCAAATCATACATGCCCAAATGTCTTTTCTTCTCACTGATTTAGTCAAACATTGCAAACTCAGCCCAAATGCCTCAGTCCATATCTCGGAATAACTTGAAAAGCACTGTAGAATTTAAATCTTTCTGAGAGATCTGCGCACAAACCCTAGTTCCTGATCAAATGCCAAAGAAGCATTCGCCTGATCAAAATTGAGCCAAAATCAACCAAAACCCTAAACCAACTGTTTGAATTGTTCCAGAGCCATGAAAATTAATGAAGTCCCTAATTTTGTCTGACTGACGAGAAAAGTCTGTTTGATCGATTCTTGAGCCAATCTGAAAGAAAAAAAAGAAGAAAAAAAATCAAGAAAAGCCTGAAGATGTGATTTCTCGTGGAAAAATGCGAGGGCAAATTTTGGGGTACAACATATATATATATATATATATATATATATATATATATATATATATATATATATATATATATATATATATATATATATATATATATATATATATATATATATGTCCCTAGCTATCAAAAATATATTTCGGGAAGCACCCTAAGTCAGGCCTTTGATGGACAAGACCCTATAAAAGAGTAGAGAACTAACCGAAAATGCATTTACGGGACAAAACCGTAGTTGTATTCCTGGAAGCACCATAACTACAGACCGTAGTTTCGCTCAAACACAAAACTCAAACACAAAATCCTATCAAACTTCCATTGTATGAAAATCTCATCAGAAATCAACAAGCAATAAAAAAACATCATTGTTCAAGATTCATCAACCAACAAATTTCAGAAATTGTAAGTTAATTTTGAACTTTTTTGAGTTAATGTAATTTCACCTAGAAATTGTATTTTAGGTTAGATAATCTAAGAATTTCCAGTGTTTACAAGCTTAGAAGTAGGAATAAAGGTCTTATTATGGTTATTTTTACGATCAATGACCGTTTTTTGAGGTCTTAGTGGCCGAGGTTCGTCATTGACGAAGCAGAAAAGTTACAGGTCGTACCAGAGATACATATTCAGTTTTGTTCAATGTTTACATATAAAATTAGAAATGCATTTCCGGTTTTAGTCTGTCTGTATTTTTCATCAGTTTTTTAACATGAGTCTTTTTGGTAACGTTTGCTTCGTATTTCTACAGGAGTTATGGCTGAAATACCATCTAGATTAAGCCACGAAAGGCTTGCACAACATGCTTCAAATTTAAAAAGTTGACAATTGAGAATGACATAAAATTTGTGTATATGACAAAATAAATGACAAAAGTGTCATGGTGATAGTTTGTCAAAATTTTCAAGAATATAAAATATATTTTGCATAGGATAAATGTACTAATATGATAAAAGTGTCATGGTTTTATGATGGTTGATAAATATTATTAAGAGTACATGAAGTAATCTTAAACATAACTATTTGAAAGATTGAATATTCAAAGTTTATTAAAGTTTGAAAAATCTTGCGATTCTTTGACGAAATGATTGACAAGGATATGATATCCTTGAATATAATTGAATACAAGGAATACATCATTAGGGATGTGGAACAAGCTCATATATAATTAATTATCAATAGTGGAAACTTAATTCACACTTGATTAACGTTAAGTATTGAGTTCAATGATGAAAGTACACTATTAGAGTGATTGAAATACTTGAAAATAGATACATCCCAATAAGTAAAAGTACTTGGACTATAAGAATAAATATGGTAGGATGAAGTTTTTCTTTTAATGGACATATAATATATGTTTGCTGAAATGCATAATTATGGGTGCATTTATGATATAGTCTACCTATATGAGAATGAAGTAGTGCCGCTTCATAGAGTTCAAGGGCTTGACTCTTAAATTATCATGAAAAGGAAATGAGACACAAGGCCTTATTTATGTGTCATATTGATAATTCGATCATTGGTACCAAGATTTCATGTGTGAGTTATGCACGTTTGTTCTAATGAATAATTTATTTAAAACTTGTCTACTAATCTATTTTGGGATAAGGGAGAATTTAACTGACTAAGTAATGGTTTAAATCGTAAGATACCTTTATCTGAAACCATGAAGTTTCCTGAATAATAGATTTAGATATTTTAGAAAATTGTGGGGGATTGTTGGAGAAATTTTCAAAATATTGAATTGATTAGTAATAATGATTAAATTTATTTTGTGAATTAGTTTAGTCAAAATGGTTAATTTGGTGTAGGGGTTGTGGCTTAGCATATGGAGTCAAATATTACGGGTTCAAAACTTGGTTTGAACAACTTTTGAATTTATTTGTTAAATTATCAAAATAAATGATCAAAAGGTAATTGTTGGTTGGGCTCGAACCAATTACCCATTGGTTACAAGGCACATAAAGAATAAAGGGTGCCACTAGACCAACACAACATTACATGATAATTTTGAAAGTTATTAATATATAACTATTCTAGAATAGCCATCTTAAAACATTGTTTTTCCTCATCAATTGTTTCAAGTTTTTCTATAAATAGACACACTTGGTAGGTATAAAAGGGACACACAAATTATTATGTTTCCATTGTCAAAAACAATATCTAAGTCATTCTTTTATTTTTCTAGTGCACGAAAATAAATGAATGAACTTTATTTTATAAAATATCATTGATAAATATGCCTAATATGAATGTGTAATTCATGTTAAGGTTTTCAAAGTATCCTGAAGGAAATTTTCCGGTTTATCCAATTCCATTCAATTTGTCTAAACTGGTGGGGACGAATCAAACCTAAAACTTAGTGTAAACACGCATTTAGAATTTATTTTGTGCAACTTTCATCATATCATCTTCATCTTCTTCTTGTTTATGTTTCACAGCAGATCTCCAACACAAGATATAACATGAAATTCGTCAAAATAGCTTATTTGAAGTTAATGATTTTTGAAATTTTGTAGTTGATCAATTTCTATGAGCAACATCTCTGATATAATTCAATTTCTTAACTGGATATTGTATTATTGAAGGTGGTGGTTTCTTGTGTGACTATATCTTTCTTTACTTGTTGTTAGTTATATATAATTGAGTTGTAGATGCAGGGATAATAAAGATTTAGAAAGTACCGTTGAAAGTATAAATCCTCGTGTCAAAGCAAGTTGTTGCTCGACACAAGGTGTGTCGAATTGGCTTAGTCTGTCGAGTTGTTAGGTGTGTCGAAACAATTGCTACACACATATTTGATTTAGAGTTGATTTAGTTCCAAAATAGGTTTTTTGGGATTTTGTGTTTTGGGCTTTGGCTTAGGGAGTAACCCCTATTTTTGTAATCAATTCATTCATTCACAATATTTACAGTTGCAAGTGAATAAGAAACTTTTCCACAGTTTGTGGGCAGAGAGAAACTCTACAGAAATCCTAAATCTCTTTTCTTTATTTTTATTTTATTTTCATTGTCATTTTGTGGTGATAACAATCTTGTTCATCAAGATTGATAAAAATTTATCATAGGTTTTGGTGGATTTCCAACATCTGATATCAGAGCTATGGTTGAGCGATCAAGGGAAGAAGAAAAAGAAGAAGAGAATCACAATGGCTATGAATCATCCAAACGATTATTTTCCAGCAAGTCTTCCAATTCTTAAAGCTGATAACTGTGAGAATTGGTGCAAGCAGATGAATATTGTGTTTTGTTGTCAAGATCTTTGGGATCTTGTGAAATATGGATTACAACCACTTGAAGAAGACGCCTTAAAAGAAGAAGAGAAGGAATACAAAGAATCAAAGAATAAAAATTATAAAGCTCTCTTTATAATTCATCAATGTCTGAGTCCAGACAATTTCGAAAAGTTAGTGATGTAGAATCTGCAAAAGAAGCCTGAGAGATTCTTACGAAATCTTTTGGAGGTGCAGAAAAGGTGAAAGAGGCGAGGTTACAAACTCACAAAAGGACGTATGAATTGCTTCAGAAAAGGTGAAGAGCAATTTGATCAATATAGGGAAGTTACTCGAAAAGAACTACAAAGTGTTAATCAAAGACAAGATGATGAGAGTCGTCGACATAAACTGAAGGTTAATCTTGAAGGCTCACGTGTCTCAAAATAGAACCTTCAAGATTGAACTTAATGTGATGGAGCACAAGTTCCTTTCGACTGTAGCTAGCAGAGATGAATGGATATGAAACTATCGACTAGGCCAACTCAACTTCAGAGACATTAGAGATTTGAGAAGAAGAAATATGGTTTCAGGGTTACCAAAAATCGACATTCCAAACGAGGTGTGTGAGGAATATGTACAGGCGAAGCAAAATAAGAGCAACTTCAGCAAGGATGCAGGAAGCAAGTCGAAGGCTATTCTTGAAATCATATATTCAGATGTATGTGGACCAATCCAGGTGGATTCGAATTGAGGTAACAAATACTTTGTTACATTTATAGATGGTTTTAGTCGAAAATTATGGACTTACGTGATCAAGAAGAAAAGTGAAGTGATCGAGGTATTTTCCAAATTTAAGTCTATGGTCGAAAGACAAGTGGTCAAAAGCTTAAAGTTTTGAGAACTGATGGTGGTGGAGATTATGTGTCGAAATACTTTGACAAATTATGTGAAAAAGAAGGGATTATGCATGAGGTGGTGTCACCATACCCTCCATAGCATAATGGAACTGCAGAAAGAAAGAATCAAATCATTATGAATATGGTGAGAAGTATGTTGAAAGGCAAGAATTTTCCTAAAGAATTTTGGGGTGAAGCTGTATTGATAACAACAAACATTTTGAACAGATGTCCGACGAAGAAGCTAGAAGGAATTACGTCAGAAGAATGTTCGTCTATGTAAGCCTAGCTTGAGTCATCTGAAGGTATTTAGATCTATTTCACATAGACATATTCCATATCAGTTGAGAAGGAAACTTGATGACAAGTCGAGTCAGATAATGCTAGTAGGATATCATTCGACATAGGGTTACAAATTGTTCGATGCAGTGAACAAGCAGATTGCGATCAACAGGGACATGATCATAGTTGAGCTTAAGGAATGGGATTGGACAGAAAATGTCAAGAAAGATTCAGTAAGAATCTTATTCGAAGAACCAGCAGTTGAAGTCAAAGGAGAAGTTCGACAAAAGGAAGTTATAGATCAACCGGGACCAAGCAGGCCTCAAAGAACAAGACACATGTCTGCAAGGTTGCAAGACTGTGTTATTACATCAGATGGTGTGATTGATTATGAAGGTGAGCTGGTACATTATGCTTTCTATGCAGATGTCGAACCTATCAATGCAACCAAAACATTAAAAGATTTGAAGTGAGTGAAAGCAATGAATGAAGAAGTGAAGTCCACCAAAGATAACAACACTTGGTCACTTGTCGAATTGCCTCAAGGCAAGAAGGCAATTAGTGTCAAGTGGGTATACAAGATAAAATTGAATCACAGGGGGGGAGTAACTCGACACAAGACATGACTTGTGGCGAAAGGATTTCTTTAGAAAGAAGGAATTGACTTCGATAAAGTATTTGCACATGTGGCTAGGATCGAAACAATCAGGTTGATTGTTGGTCTAGCAGAAATGAATAGTTGACACATATGTCAGATGGACATAAAGTGTGTATTCTTAAATGGACCCTTAGACGAAGAAGTTTATGTTGCACAACCAGTTTGGCTTGTGAAGCATGGAGAAGATAGAAAGGCGTACAAACTGCATAAAGCCATGTATGGATTGAAACAAGCTCTAAGATCTTGGAATAAGAAAATTGATAGTTTTCTAAGGGAGAAGAAATTTGTGAAGTGCACAACTGAACATGGAGTATATATAAGAAGAAGAAATAGTGAATTGCTTATACTATGTCACTATATCAATGACTTGTTAATAATATGTAGCTGCAAGAAGAAGATCGAAGACTTCAAAGATGATCACAACAAGGAATTCGAAATGTCTGATCTGGGTGGCGTTTCATATTTCCCTAACATCAAATTCTACAAGAGTAGTAGAGATTTAATGATGCATTAAAGAAGATATGCAGGAGAAACTCTCAAGATATTTGAGATGAAGGAATGCAACTCGACATCGACACCTGCTGAACTAAGGTTGCAACTGTCGAAAACTTCAGACGAAGATGATGTCGATCCAATCTAATATAAAAGACTTATTGGATCATTACTATACCTTTGCCATACGATGTCTGACTTAGCATATAGTGTTGGTATGGTGCGTAGATTCATGCAGAAACCAAATGTATCACACCTAGCAACTTTGAGTAGAAGATATTGCTTCAACCTATGACAGGTTTGGTGCGTCAAACACTTTGCACACACTTTGTTCACATTTCCCTTTCATGAACATCAGCCTTATTGTGGCTGCATGAGCTAGCACATGGCCTCCTGTTGGTTTTTTGGATCTGTTATAAACATACCACCTCCTGGATCAGCTATGATGCAAACAAAATATTGTGGAAATATGCAATACACCTATAGTAAAAGCAAATGATTTAAATAAAAGCTTTAAAATTCTAATTAGTTGGGACTTGGAGTGAAATATCAACTAAAAAAATTCATTCATTTTTAGAAGAATATACCTTGATTTGTCATATAAACTGCAACATTGAATTCCTTAGTAATCTTAATCAAGCGAGAAAGCATTTGTGCCAAGTTTTGCTAAAAAAAGTTGTTCATTTCAGCAAAAGTAGGCATGAGGTTGTTTGAAATGAAGTCTAGAACACTGGCATGGGGTTATCCCTTATATGATGCAACTACTTTTTCAAATTTTTTTATCCTTTACATAATAGTAATGATATTGCACACATCCTTCGTATAAAATTAATACACCCATTATATAAAGAGTCACTGTGCACCTGTAGGTGAGCTGGTATTTGGAGAATGTGAACCTTATTATTTCATTTGTGACACTCAAACTTCATGTCCTCGTATCCACATCGTTAAAAACAAATCTAGGATAATCTTAACTATACTTACATAAATATATCATCCAGTTGACATATCTATAACATTATATCTTACTGTGAGGTCTGACGAGAACTTTCAAATAGAAACTTGCTGCTTATATAATCCTGAAACCTCCATCTATATAGCAGATGATAAAGCATTGTGAGCTTGTTTGCACCATTAAACAACTTTGACAGTAGGTGATGTTACATTTTCGGCATTCTTTAGAAATTCCATGCACATGCATCCATACAAATTAGATTTAATGTAGAAACTAGAAGCAATACTAGCATATAATCTTCAAGAATAGGCATTTGCATATATTGTCCCTGATCACGTCTGAACCATTGGATTTTACAAAAATGACTTATCTAAACACCTATCCGGATATAAACTACGGTGTGGTTGAGTGTGCAATATCCAACGATCCAAGCGACATGACAATGTTGATTAGCAAACAAGACTTGATGAACCTAGAAGCGCTCATCTTCTCCTTCTTTCACCTCAAACGAAAACCCTTCTACCTTAGGAGCCCAATCACTCTCACCCACACATCCTCCTAGCTTCTCCTCCTCCAGTTATCGTCAAATTCCCCCCTTCAATTACGCATCTGTACGATGTAAAGGAATTTGTAACCCTTTAGGAAAATGGAATTGAGAAATGCAGAGAGAGTTTTAGTTTTTGGCAGTGTGTGGCCAAAATGTATGCAGGAAAATGAAAAGTTTCTGCCAACAATGTTTTGATAAACGTAGGATAGTCAAATAATATCGTTTTATATAAAGTGTTATCTTAAAGAAGAATATTAATAATGTTTTAAAGAAAGTGTCATCTTAGTGAAGTTTAATAATAATATTTTGTCACAAGTGTCATTAAAATCACATTGTTTTTTTTTATGATAGTGCCTGATAATGAAGTGCTATTATAAATTATTTTTTTTCCTTTTTAATAAGACTTTCCTTGTAAGTGCTATTAAATTAGGCGATACAAAAAATTAATTTTAGCGTAGTGTGAGGTATCCGAAAGGAATTCTTGATTATGATATTTTATTTCCTGCAGTTGGTAAAGGAAAAAAATGCAAGTTAGTAGGGTACACTGATTCAAGTTAGTGTAGTGGTGTTGAGGATCGAAGGTCTACAACATGATATGTATTTATGCTAGGTGGTGCACTAGTTGCTTAGAGTTCGAGAAAAGAACCAATAGTTGCATTATCATTGTGCGAAACAGGGTACATAATTGTTTCTCTTTGTGTATGTCAAGCAACATGGATGGTGAATTTGGTCAAAGAAATCACATGGAAAAATCATGGAGCAATTACCATTAAGATCGACACCATGGAAGCTATCAACCTGTCGAAGAATCTGATAGCTCATAGTCGAAGCAAGCACATCGAAATGAGGTTTCACTATCTTCGAGAGCAGGTAGCAGATCAGAAGATGAACTTGGAACATGTAGCACTTAGAATCAGAATGCAAACATCATGGCGAAGGGAGTGTAGGTCAAAGTGTTCAGAAGACTAAGAGCTATTATGAATATAGATAGCTTAGACACAATGAATTATGTGGTGTGTTAAAAGTATAATTCCTTGTGTCAAAGCAGGTTGTTGCACGACACAAAGTGTGTCGAATTGGCTTAGTCTGTCGAGTTGCTAGGTGTGCCGAAGTAGTTGCTATACACATATTTGATTTAGATTTGATTTAGTTCTAAAATAAGTATTTTGAGCTTTTGTGTTTTGGACTTTGACTTAAGAAGTAAGCTAACCTAAAATTATAAATAGAGAGAGTAACCCTTATTTTTATAATCAATTCATTCATTCACAGTATTTGCAGTTGCAAGTGAATAAGAAAGTTTTTCATAATTTATGGACAGAGAAAAACTCTACAAAAATCCTAAATCTCTTTTCTTCTTTAATTTTCTTTTCTTTTCATTGTCATGGTGTGGTGATAATAATCTTATTCATAAATATGGATAAAAATTTATCATAGATTCTAATAAATTTTTAACAAATACGATATTATTGTTAGTGTAATGCTAATAAAAAAATTAACTAATGAAATTCTAGTAACTCCCAGAATAAAAACCATAAATATAGAAAATTAGGATTACACATAATAACATATAGTGACATCTATTGTAATTGTAGGCAAATAGACAATTTTTTTATCGTAGTTAGAGGTTATTGTGACTATTATTTTAATGTAGCATCCCACTCCATTATAACTGACGTCAGAGTATGTGTCACTCAAAGTCCTGCAAGCATTTATCTACAAATTCTTAATTATTAGTTACAAACGGTAAGAAATCAATTTTCTTGTAGTGTAATCTTGAGTTTAAAAGTTTAAGATTTTAGTCCATCAAAATAGAAGTTAAATGAAACATAGATAACAAAGAGATAAATTAAAATCAAATTTTATTAATGACGTTCATCATTCATCGAAGTCATATAACTGCAACATTTGTAACGTTACTACTTGTAACTAGTACAATATAAACATCTAACAATAGCAATGACAAAAATTATGTGGTGATGGTTGTTTCCATCTAAGAGTTTTGCAAAAGCCTCCTTTATTATGGCCATAGTGTTTGCAAAAACAGTCACAACATGCATCATGCACGTTAGGAACACATTTTCCAATAAAATTGTCTGTACAAGAATAAACTTTCTTATTAAACAGATTATTTAGTGGACATTGAGGTGGTGGCCAAGACCCTCCTGATCCACATTTAGCATAATCCAATTCTGATTCATCAGCAAAAACTTGTTCCAAACCTATTCATTCAATTTAGATATATTAGTTATCCAATAAATCAAAATATAAATTATTTTTATAAATACACATAAATTAAGCATTTCCTAAATTGAGATTTTAAGAATTTCAACCTTAATTATATTCAATTCCTAAATACTTTAGAAATGAAAATTAAGAAATTAAATTTACTTAAAAATAGGATGATCATGACTCCCATGGTGGTGGCAAAGAATGGTAGTAGTCCAGTAGCTCTAGCCATCTTCAATTTGTTTGGAAAAAGTAGTAAGAATAATCCTTTTTTATAGGCAAGAGACCAGTTTTTGTTCATATATTAAATTAATGTATATTAAATGTTTTAAAATCTTTTACTATGTTTAATTATCTGAAAATAGGAGTTAGTGATAAAATCAAATTTGTTAGAAACAGTGCTTATTTAATCTATTAAATGGGAGTTAA
Source organism: Vicia faba (assembly GCA_948472305.1). NCBI lineage: Eukaryota > Viridiplantae > Streptophyta > Magnoliopsida > Fabales > Fabaceae > Vicia > Vicia faba. The sequence continues at coordinate 341,024,408 of OX451739.1, read as the reverse complement.
TGATAAAATTAAATGACTAAATAAATCTTAGAATTACTAAATAATAGTACTAATAATTATTCTTATTAGAAGATATATTACTAATATATTTTAGAAATATTGGTAATTAAGGAAAAAAATATATATTGATAAATTTCATTTTTATTTTTTAAAAATTGATATGACATGACAAATATAAGAATTTTGATTAAATATACGTGTAAAATTGATTTACACTGTTTGTATATTACCTTTAAATTCGATAATTAATTACATCAATTAAAACTTTATGTTTTTGTAATCAACATATCTAATTATTATTTTAAGTAAATACTTAAATGCATTTTCTTAGTGTAGTTTATAATTTTTTTAAAGAAAATATGACAAATATATAATTTTCTCATACACATATGTAATTTCTTTTTATTTTTACTCTCTAAAAAATATTTTGATGTATTTATTATATTTTTATTAGAGAAAAGTATGAATCACGTTAATAGAATTGTATCTATTTTTTTTTTTAATAATAATATTTTAAAATAATTGGGGAGGAAAGAATGTTTTAAATAATAATCTAAAAGAACTTGAAAAAAATACTTTAAATTAAAATCTTATAATTGACCTAATACTTCAAATGTATGATTTATTTCATTATTTTAACTTAGAACAACAGTTGTATTTTTTTTTTTTTATTTGGAATTTGCCTATCACGGTAAAAGGGTCTCAAAACGAGGAGATTCGTATAAAGAGGGATTTTTAAAGTAAGGAGACTCATTAATTTTATTTTATTAATTTTTTTTTTTTTTGAAATTGTTTATCTCATTTTAAATGGTGAAAAAAGAGATTTTAAAATGCTCCTCTGATTCTGAAAATGCAGTTATAGATGCACTTTGACTCTTATCAAAACATACTTCACTTGAATTTTATGCCATATTTATTTCAATTTATTTCAGATATATCTTTGAATTCACTCCATATACGTCCCATGTATTTCTTACTGAAACACGCTCATATTGACATAAATCGATCAAGTGATGTATCTTTCTATTCACACCAAATAGAATCTTGAGATGTATTTTTGTAATCTCATCATACAGTAATTTTTTATTTTATTTTAAGAAAATACTGATTTAAATGACCATATTATATCTATATTGTCACATTCAATTTTATATAAATTAAACCATACTTTAATCAAATAAAATACAAACAATAAAAGTGCTTCTAATAAAATATCATATACTATTGTGTATGACTAACTCGGGACTCCTTGCTCCTACACTGCCTCATGTATTACAGTTCCTTTGATGCTTCCTATGATACGGTGGGAGAACTGACTTGAAGGTCTTGCGTTTGATCGCAAATGTTGCGGTTAGCAAGAGTCGCCACCGACTTTTATTTTATCCAAAAGGAAATATGAAAAAACACAGGAAAAACCTTTGAGATTATTTCTTGAGTTCGGGGGGTAGATTATGAAAAGGGAAGATATTAGCACCATTTTCATCCATGGTTTTCCATGAGCTCTTAGTTACTTGCTAGATCACTTGCTTTTGTTTGAAATTATGCCTTGTGTGGTTTTTTGAAAGTATTTTGTAAAGAGGTCATTGTTTAGGCAAACTTTGTAATGATTCTTGTTTGTAAGAATGTATACAAAGATGTTTGATATTTTGAAAATATTTTCAAGTTTGTAAGATGTTTGAAAGTGTAAGTGTTTGTTTTGAAATTGAGCAAGTAATTAGGAGCATTCTACCTACTCAAAAGTCTTTCATGTTCATTTCCTTTTTCTTTGATATTGTTATCTTACCATTGGTTTGGTAAGTAACCCTATCTTTGGATGTAAACGGGACGGGCGTGGGTCATCGTATAACCATGATTAGCAATGTTGAAAGGTATCTTAGCATTCTTTTTTAGGGACTAAGATCATTTGAAAGGAAACTTAGATAGCGTCATCGAGGGACTATGATCTTGTATTTTGTTTGTTTTTACTAAGATACCTCACATGCATAATATGGTCATTTTATATAAGGCAACCAAGTGAAATAACCCTAGGGGTGCTTGTGTGCAAGTGTATTATTTTCATGCTTATTTTTGTCTTGAATTAGAGTTTTCTAAGTATTGGTTTTAGTCTTTCCATACAAACCCTAATTACTAGCATTTGTATATAAAAGCGATAAATTGCGGAATTTAAAGTTACTACGCTATTACAAAATTTGTGGGATGGATGTGTACAAATTGAATGGGGATTGCAAAAATGTAAATCTAATTAGTCTATTACAACCATATTGAATTGGTATCAATATACAAGAAATTAAATGAATACAATGTACAAAATGAATAAATGTACAAAAATGCAAAATGTGAAGTAAATGGATAATTGTTTGGATTTTTTAGAGACAAGGGATTTTGTCTTAATATAATTAATTAAAAGAAAAATAATTAATGAAAAGTAAACCCTAAATTTGTTAAGAAAATATTTTTAAACAAAACCCTAAATCTATTAGTTAAAATAAAAGAAAACAAGTTTATAAGAAAAGTGTTTTTTGGTATTTTTGTCTTGAAAATATTTATAGCATTATAAAATATTTTTAGTCTTTTTTATATCAAAAATAATATATTTTAATTAGTGTGAAAGAAAATAAATAATAACCTAGTTTTAATTTAAATTTACAAGACTTGTTAGTAAAAATAAATAAAGTATAGTTAAATAAAATATTTTTGTGAGAAAAATAAAATAAACTATGTCAAAATATAAATCTATTATTTTTGTATTTTTTATGATTTTTTAGTATTAGGAAAAATATTTAAATAAATAAAAATTAAATAAAAAAAGAAAATAAATAAACTTGGGCCAGGGGCGCAAACAGCTTGCAGGGGGTTAGAAAGAAAAAATAATAATAAACAGGCCCAAGGAGGCCCAACGTGTGCAAAAAAGAAAGTCAGAAAACAAAAAAAATGTGAAAAAACCAAAAGGGTACCACTAGGGATCGAACCCAGGTCCCAAAGGTTACAGGCGCGCGCTTCTACCACTGGGGTGGCTATACATCCGTTAACATAAGCAAATTAATAAATATATGATACAAAATGCGCCTGATGTCTTCATCTTCAACCTCCAGCCAAACCAACTGTAACTTGCTCATTTCTCATCAAAAATGAAAACTGTAGACATAAAACTTGTATTAAATTTCCTCGCGGTTTCAAAAATGTAAAGCATTAAAACTATAGATCAAAGATGAGCATGAATTTTATTGGTCCTAATCTGAACCCTACAAATCTCAGAAACTTCAGTTTCAAAATTCTCTAAGATCAAGCAAAATTAATGGAAACTATGGACATGGTTAGCTTTAAGGCAATGGTATCTACATGTTTTATTCACAAATAAATCATTAATGATGCTTGTATGAAAAGTTCAACGTTAAGAAAACTTACCTCAAAACTGGAAATCGTGTTTTGAGTTTGAGCTTGTTTTAAGTGATGGTGATGATCAGGTTAGCTTCCTTGAGGTCCCAGGAAGCTAATGCAATGATTAGCTTGAGCAATGGATGACTGGAATGGTCTGGAGAAGTCAATGTGTAGAGCTCTGTTTTTGAAAATGGAAGATGATGTTAATGGTGTTACAATTCTGTAACAGGGTGTGGGATCAATTCTATATGATGTTTTGAAGCTTTAGAAACCAAAAGGCCAAGAAACGCATGAGTAGATTATGAGTTTCAAGTTTTTGTTCAGTGTGTGTGAAAATGGAAGTATGAGATGTGTTTCTGAGTTCTAGGTGTTTTCAGGGCATAAGCATTCGTATATTTGGTGCCAATAATTTGTGTATGTATAAGCAAAAGTGTTTGAGAGCTTTGGACAATCAGAAGTACAAGTTCTTAGCTTTTGGCTAGGTTACTTGATTTTGAAGAAAAGAGGGAAATAAGTTTCAAGAGGAGGTACAAGCATAGGATGGGTGATTGTAAGTGTCTAAACCATTTCTCATGAGTTATAGGACTTGTTTGATCAGAAGAGAACAAGTGAAAGACTCAAGAACAAGTTTTGTACAAAAAGTCACTTTATCAAAATGGCAATGTAACCTTTCTTCCAAAAATGGATATAAAGCATGTCCATGCATTGAATACTTGAAGTGAGGCCTCTAACAGCTGTGTAAACCATTAATTATGGAGTGCCTAACAAGTTTTAGGCTTGAAAAGTAGTGTTTATGCAACATAGTTTGAATTTTGAATTTGGTTCATCACAAAATGCCTTGTAAATTAAGTGACAAAACCCTAACTTCATCTCTTCGATTCTCCCTACTCAAGAATGATTGGAAATTTTAGAAAGCTTGAAATTTGATCTACAACCCATCTTTGAATTTCTTTTGAAGATTCCCCTTGGAACTATATGAAAAAGTTCCATGAAGTTGGGTCAAAATCCTGATCAAATTAGGGCAAAATTTCACCAAGTGTTGAGTTTCATGACCACATGTTCATAAAAGTATAACTTGAGATCCAAGCATTTTTGGAAGGAGTTGTGTAAAGAAAATTTGTATATTTCATGGAGATCTACAACTTTCATGTTGGAAGTTTCTCTTGAATCATCTTGCATCATGGTGGAAATTTTGCTCAAAGTTATGAAAAAACATGAAATTTCCAACACTTAGAAAAATTTCTAAGTTTAGAAATTTTGACTTTTCAAAATGAAATCTTTACTTTTTGATTTCTTGATGAATAAGTTTAAAATTTTGACATGTTTTTATTAATTATGATCTTTGGCACTTGAATTTGACCAAAAAGTCAAAGTTTGACTTTTCAATATACAATTGACTTTTGATCAGTTGACTGAAAAATTCATTTGTCAATCTAATGGACTTGCAATGTTTTGAACCATGCATTAGGTCAAAATGATGCAATTGGACTATTGAGATCATGGCTTAAACCAATTGATCATTTTGTAGGTCAACAATCAGAAATTGCCCTTTCCCATTTAAAACCCTAATTTTGACTATTTTGCCCTTTTGGAGATTTGATCAAATTTCTTGGGGAATTGTGGTCCAAACTTGATCAAATGATACATATGAGTTTAAAATGTTGATGTGGATAAAAAATTATGAAGTTTGACTGTAAATTGACCATGGTTGACTTTTTCCCCAATACAACTGATTTTTAGGTCAACTGCTCAATTGATTGAGCAAAAATGTGATCCAAGGCTTGAAACTTGACATGAGTGATCTTGGGGGTCCATAATGATCCATGAAAGTCATCTGGGGCATTGGAAGTTCAAATGTCCTTGTGCAATCTCAAACCCTAATTTTGGTCATCAGTGCTTAAGGAGGTGTCTTGAGCTGATCAAATCCTAGTGCAGTCTTGAGCCCAAGGAGATCTTGTGAGCAAATTCTTGATAAGTGAGAGGACAAATTTTGGGGTACAAAACTTCCCTTATGATGGCATCTAGAATGTCCCTCGCCTTAGATCCTTTCGAAAAGACTCATATATTTATACCAACATGTGCCATATCCATGATACGCTGACATATATGCTACAGATCAACAACATAATATGCCCTAACATGCTCCTCCTCTAGTATCTATTAATGAGTTGACATGGGTGGATCTCCTGGAGCATCATGTGACATATAAGGATGTGACATCCTGAAATACCACTGGATGTAGTTGTGTGCAATACTCCAGTTGCTAGGAGCTATAGTACTTTGTGCCTCATTCGGTATTAGATGATTAAGGTAATTATCAAACATGACACCTACATCTAACTATGCCATACAATAGGAGCATAATTAGATGGGTTTCTAAGAACAAACTGCATGTAGATGAACTGCCGCATGACGTGCTCAGGTAGATGATAATACATCACACGTGAACTACAGGTCAATCATCTAGAGTAGAAGGTTATATCGTCAAAGGGATGTGTCTCACGGTGATCGACGTACGTATGTAAGTGTATATCATATACTACCATGTGATCAAGATACACTTAGTATGGATCAATCACCTGATTCCCTCTGAGCACGAATGTAGAAGCACATGACATATCGTCAATGTAGTTCGGAACATATGGCAAGTCGGATATGCGTGGGAAGTGCTAGAGGATCAACCCCTGGAAATGGTACATGTGAATCATTAGTAATGGCATTACAAAAGTTTTATGAAAACGACATACAAACACTAAAAGATGCATAAATATTACCATCAACAATGTGATTCTAGATGTCATTTGTTTCGTGTTCCACATACAACCTTCAGTTAACTTGGAGTAAAAGTAGACAAAACAAGCGGGCCCCCAATTGTAATCATGGATCCTATACTATCTAAAAAAGTATAGGTGTGTATGTAACCCCCCCCCCCCTATATAGGGAAGAGATACTCAAAGGCCCCAGTAGGTATATTAGACATTTAAGGGTGAGGGCTAGCTCAAGGCGGCGAGTAGCCTTATACGGTAGTGTTTGAGACAATTTAAGGGACCAAATCATGTGAGGTGAGAGTGAAGGTAGAGAAAACACAAGATGGGGGGGGGGGTTGAATTGTGTTCATAGAAAACATTCCCCTTTAGAAATTCTTAGCACTTAAATGATAATAACTATAAAGACAATGAAGATAAAATGACACGAGTATTTTATCCAGGTTCTTCGTTAACTAAGATACTCATGTCCATCCTCGCAAGGATGATTTGGCCTTATCCAAGGACTTAATCCACTATAACCAAACTGATAACACTTTCACGGGAAACCGTCAGTGACTAATACACAATGACGCGTTCAATGATCCAACTGGATATAACTTTCATTGACCTAATTGAATCTGATCCATCAAGATCTCCTACCAGGATTTCCTTGCAATGATATCCATCAGTGATCTCACAAGACTCTTACCTTCACTCGGCCCCCTTTGAGATATGACTACCATTGACCTAACAGAATCTGATCCCGCATAATATCCTATTAGGATTTCCTATAACGACCATAGCCATTATCTTCTTGAGATCCTACTTTCACCAAGTCTCCCAAGGAATCAATCAACAACAGTTGATGGTGGTCTTGTGTTTACATGAATGCTTCTTCTAAGCAGATTACACAAATGTTTTGAGCAAATATTGTTTAACACTTCTACGAGCAACAACTCAAGTATTAAAATAATTTACATGAAGAGATATAAACAGAAACACTCTACGAGCAACAACTCTAGTGTTTATTATAATGTTCTACAAAGACGTGTATAATCAGAAGTTGAGTAGCATCTTGTAGTGTTCTTCTTCATTTTCTTATTGAGCAAGCTACAAGAAGCAACTCCTTGCTTCTTCTGAGATCTACCAAGATTTAAGTGATTGGAAGTTGAATAACATCTTGTAATCTTCTTCTTCTTTGAGCAAGCTACGAGCAGTAGCTCCTTGCTTCTTCTATTTCATCCAAGATTCATATAATGATAGTTGAATGGCATCTTGTTGAAATCTTATTTCTTTATTTTCTCTCTTCTTTAGTGGTCTTCAGAATGTATAGCATTGCAGCTTTAACATCTTCAGAATCCACTGCTTTCCTTCCACAGGATGAAGCTTGATGGAAAATGGCAGACGATATTCAGTAACCGGCTTCCAGCAATTTATCTTTGAAGCTTTGGTCTTATTTTATAGCCTTTGACCGAGAGACATGTTGTGAGGATAGAACATACTTTTCCTGAACCAATGGTTAGTTCTTAATAGATAGAATAAGGTGTAAGAGTTTAAACAATATAAAATAATATTTTTGTATCCTGTCACTGTTCAATGATAGCTTTCCACCTTTTCTATGAATAATAATTTTTCTATTAAGCGTGTAAATAGAGATCCATTAAGTAAAGAAAGATAGTTGTAAATCCAGCTATTTGTTCCCAACGGTCATAATGAGAGTGGTTGACAATACAAGATAAAGGACTGTCCTTACGCCACCTGAGAGGGTAGAGGTCACAGACACTTTATGTACCTTTTATACAACATCAGACATTAACCATTTGAACTTTCTTCTTATCTTCAGGGGCTTCAGATATTTGAATATTAACCGTTGAAGCTTGTTGTATAAGAATATTTCTTAAGCCTTAGAACCTAAGTCTTGGAGTCTTTAGAACTTGTCACACAGAACCTTGTCTTCAGAGTCTTTAACACTTGGTTGAAAGAACTTGCAAAAGATAAGTTCATAACCTTGATTTCAACTAAACATGTAACCACATGTATTCTTCCAGAGTGTATGTTCATATTGTACCCCAAACTTTTCCCTCCTATCTTTGAGACAAACTGATTCAAGACACATCCTTATGCTCATGAAGGTCTCAATTGCTCAAGACTTATCAAAGATTGATCAGATGGACTCTCCTCCTAAGCAATTGACCTACAACTAAGGTTTTGCTTCTCTCAAATGAAATTGGACTTCTAATGCCTCAAATGGACTTCATGGTTTCTAATATGTCTCAAGGTACCCTCATACCAAATTTCAAGCCTTACATCATAAGTTTGCTCAGCCAATTAGCCAGATGATTGAAAATCAATTATATTGGACAAAAAAGTCAACTTTGGCCAATCTATAGTCAAACTTCAAGATTTTTGGTCAACATTAACATTTTTAAGTCACATTCATCATTTGATTAAGGTTTAATCATGATTCATCAAGAAAACTCAAGATTCATCAAAAGTTAAAAGTTACTAAATTAGGGTTTTCTTAAGGAGAAGTCAACTGAACTTTGACAAAGCATAACCACTTCAGCTTATTTTCAAACAAAAATCAAAGATATGATTTCATGTGATGTCCAAGCCCACCACTTGACCTAATCTTCTCCTCTATATATACATAACATCTTCAGACATCAAGTAACACACATGCTACATTATAGAGGCAACCCTAAAATCTTTAAATTTTCAAGAACTATGGAAAACTCAAACCCTTGTCTCCATCCATTTTCATTCCATTCCAAGCATCAATCAAGCTTTCTGAAGACTCCAAGAATTCATTCCAATCATCCTTAAAGCTCGTAGAATCCTGGATCATCGCAACCAAACATCATTGGTTTGGTAACTTTCTTTGATTTCAAACTCTTAATTCGCACGGTACAAATTGTTTTTAAGCATTCACATATGTTCATAATCATGTTTACAATGTTTTTGAACCATTAACTTTGAGGTTTAGTGCAGGAACAACAAAATGCCGTTGTTAGGGCTCGGAGCTCTCAAAGTTTCGAGACCCTAGCTACAAGCGTTTTTAGGCCAAATGAATACCACCATTAAACTTGCAGCATGCTAATTAGTGGACCTGAGTTATTAGATCTTTCGTTTTCATCCATTTTCACAGGTTTCCAAAACCCCCTAACCTGAGAAGACGAAGTTAACCACCCTCCACGGTGGTTTGACCCTATTGACTCAGGTGACCTGGGCGTGTCACCATCCCATTCGTTGATTCAAAAAAAACCCGAATCCACCACAACACGCATTCTCTAATTTTTATTTTAATATGATTTCTTGATTTTGATTTATAATATATGGAATGCATGTTGATTAACTAACGCATAAAAACTGATGGACGAGTGGTAAGAAGCGTGACTGGTATTGCTGAGGGCGTGGGTTCGATCCCACCTCTTGTCATTTTTTGTTTTTGTTTTTCAGGATTTACAAAGCAGGTTCATCATATGTTGATTCATTCTCATTCCATATCACAAAAAACAGCGTGGCGCAGTGGTAAAGGGAATGGTCATTAAAGGGAAAGGCGTGGGTTCAACTCCCACCCCATGCATTTTGATTTTTCATATTTTTGCTAACCCTAATTTCTTTTCCATTTTCTTAATTATTTCCTTTCTAATTAAACATTAACCTTAAACTTTTTAGGATTAGGGTTTTCTAGTTAGTAATTAATTGTTTTCACATATTTTTCATTTATTAATTAATTAAGTTAATTAGATTTTTTTTAAATATTAAAATTAATTAGAAATAATTAGGTTTTAATTACTATTTATTAACCTAAATTATTTTTTACAAAAAACACAAAAACATTAAAACACTCTTTTCTAATATTTTTCTTATTTCTTTTTGCTATTTAGTTTTTCTAGGAAAATGTATAGGTCACACTCTTAAATGTAATAACTTAGGTTTACATTCCCGCATTTTTTTCTAATTATATAACTGTCCACATGATGTAATAGCTTAGATTTAATTTTTTGCACTTTACATTCTGCAAATTATATTTAACTGTTAGTAATTAGGATTTGTATGGAAAGACTAAAAGCAATCTAGAAAACCCTGATTCCCAAGATTAAATAAATGAATTAACACACTATTCACACTTGCACCTCTAAGGTAACCTCTTTTGTTGCCTTACGAATATTGGTCACGTCCCTCAAAAGTGGGGATACTTTAGAAAAAGACCCTCAATTTAACAACATCATCATGGTCCCTTTCGAATAAAGATCATAGCTCCTCGATAACCCTTCAAAGTTGCCTACAAATGATCTAGTCCCTTCGATGATCCTACGAGAAAAATGATGATAGTACTTCCGATAAAATTGCTAAAGTATCCTTACATATTGCCTTCAATAACCATATGATGACCATACGCATGTCCCTTCACATCCAATAGATAGGGCTACCTACTAACTAATGGTATGGATATTACTATCTCCAAAGGAGAAGGAAAATAACAAGAAAGACCTTATTAGTGGGTAAGACTCATAGTTGTTCACTCACAACATGTTCAAATATCCCATTTTCAAAACAACAAATATTTTCAAAAATACTTTGTATACATTCTTGAGGACTGATACGAGAATTATTACAAAGTTAGCCTTACATTGGCATTTCAAAATATTTTCAAACAAATCACACACACAAAGAAAGATTTTAAAAAGTGAGCTAAGCAATTAAGAGCCCGTAGATAACTAGAGATGAAAATGGTGCTAACACCTTCCCTTTTAATAACTTACCCCCCAAACTCAAAATCTATCAAAGGTCTTTCCTGTTCTTTTCACCTTTCCTAAATATTGGATAAAAGAAAAGTCGGTGGCGACTCTTGCTAACCGCAACATTTGCGATAAACCAAAAAGTAAGTTCTCCCTGTTGTACCCTAAATTCCTCCCCTAACTTTTTCAATCACACTTTCATATCATATTTTGTCATTTGGTCACAATCATTAATAAATAGCTTCATTCATCACATTTGCATCCTATCTTTAAGTTTGCTCTTGTGTTGTTGACTAACTTCTAATCAAAATACAAAAAATATTTGTCTTTGTCTTTGTATATTTGTGTTTTGTAGGTACCGAGTCAAAGCATCTGACAAATAGGGTTTTCCGGTATTATTTCCCTAAAATCTCTATTTGCAAAGAAAAATAATTAAACTTTTTTCATTTTTTTCACTATACAATCGATTGCTCTTAGAGTGCAATCGATTGCTCTTAGAGTGCAATCGATTGCACATAGTGCATTTTATGCAATATTTGAAAAAAACTCATTGTACAATCGATTTCTCCCAGAGTGCAATCGATTGCACATAGTGAAATTTTAAAAAAATTAGCAATTTCAAGCTTGTTATTATTTTGGCTTCAATTTTTCTTCATTACGTCTGCATTACATGCATAGATCATTCACATATCATGCTTCGTCAACGTCTGTTTTACATGCATAGATCATTCACATATTATGCATAACAAAATTCATACATAATGTATAACAAGAGTGTTACAGTCGACATGTCACCTTGAGATCAAAGTCCAACTTACTTGGCACCTACCAAAGCAAATGTCAGTTCAGCTGTTTCTCTCTTTCGTCCAATGCTAATCTTGGATGAGATGTTTTCTCTCTTTCGTCCAATGCTAATCTTGGATGAGCTTTTTCTTTCTTTCGTCCAATGTTAATCTTGGATGAGTTGTTTCTCTCTTTCGTCCAATTCTAATCTTGGATGAGTTGTTTCTCTCTTTCTTCCAATGCTAATATTGGATGAGTTGTTTCTCTCTTTCTTCCAATGATAATCTTGGATGAGTTGTTTCTCTCTTTTGTACGATGCTAATCTTGGATGAGTTGTATTTCTTTCAACCAATGCTAATCTTGGGTATCATGTTTCCCCATGCTATCCAAAGCCAATATTGGATGTCATGATCTTCTCTTTCCATCCAAAGCCAATATTGGATGTCATAATCTTTTTTGCTGTCCAAAGCCAATATTGGATACCATGATCTTTTGTTTCCATCCAAAGCCAATATTGGGTGTTGTTATCTTTTTTGCTATCCAAAGCCAATATTGGATGCCATGATCTTCTCCTTCCATCCAAAGCCAATATTGGATGTCGTAATTTTTTTTGCTGTCCAAAGCCAATATTGGATACCATGATCTTTTGTTTCTAGTGTAGGCGCAGGCTAGGTGACAGCCTTGGAGAAGACATCTCTGAATGCATGTAACACTATTGGACGTGATGGGAGGCACCTTAGAGGTTGCAGTGTAGGTGCAGTGTAGGCGCAGACTAGGTGGAAGCCTTGGAGAAGGCATCTCTGGATGCATGTTGGTTAATTCAAATTCAGTACAACCTATTTAATCTTACATTTATCAAAACACTCATACACTTAATCTCTCAAACACTAGAACATTCAAAAATTCCAGCAATTAACTCATAAACTTAAAACCTTCGAACATTCAAACCTTCAAACAGTCATACACAATGGCCTCTGCACCCCAATATGTGATCAGTGCACATTTCAATGGTGAGACATACATTTGTCCCACCTCTGGGTTTTTGTTTAGAGACACTGAGAACATCCAATTTTGTTTAAACAGGAAAGCCAATTTCTTGTAATTCAAAAAACGGTTGGAGGCCAAACTTGGACGAGGCCCCGTGACACAAATATTTTATCAGAATCCCGTTTTTTTGGTAACAACCAAATAATATTTTATAAGGTTGAGGTTCAAGATGACGAGGATCTTCAGAATATGTTTTCCAGTCATGAGTATTCTGGGTACGACTCTATTGAGTTGTACATTATGCTGCGAGAGCCTCAACTGTCACAAGTGGTTGATCCTTTGGAGACCGAACAAGCAGAAGTAGATACAGTTGATGAAGAAGAAGAAGATGACGAGTTGCAGTTTGACGAAATGGTCAATGATGATTCCTAAGACGATGGGATACCTGGTATTCCTGCAAACGAGATCTACACTCCACCTCTGCACATGACAAACTTCAACATGGGCGAAGATGAACCGTCTTCTGATTTATTTTTCAATCCGTATATGCAGCCAGATGAAAATTTAAAAGAGAAAGACAAATTTCGTAACAGAGAAGAATGTATCAGAGCCATCAAAAAATTTCACATGCTCAACTCGGTCGATTTTAAGGTGGACTGTGTAAATCCAGAAAGGTACAAGATCAAGTGTGTCCACCCTGATTGTATGTTCAAGCTCACTGCATCATACAGATTAAGAGGTGATTGTTGGGTCATAGGTTCCATGTCTACCCACACTTGTGTCAGTTCTACTCAATCACAGGATCATCGAAAACTTAATTATGATCTCATTTGTCAAGAAATCCTACCACTCGTCAGCAATGATCCATCATTGAAGGTGAAAACCATAATCTCCCACATCACTACGATATTTAACTATACTTCGTCTTACCGAAAGGCGTGGTTAGCAAAGACCGAGGCGATTGAAAAGGTATATGGAAACTGGGAGGATTCATATCAAAAACTTCCTCGCTACCTGAATGCACTCCAGACTTATTCTCTGGGTACTGTTTACATTCTGGAAACAGTGCCAGCATACGCCTCGGATGGTAGTCAACTCAACAGAAATGGAATATTCAGTCGAGTGTTTTGAGCTTTTCAACCTTGCATCACAGGGTTTGCGTCGTGCAATCCAATTATACAAATTGATGGGACTTGGTTGTATGGGAAATACAAAGGCACGCTACTGATGGCAGTTGCACAAGATGGAAACAACAACATTTTCCCAATTGCTTTTTCCCTAGTCGAGGGGGAGACTGGTGGTGCTTGGAGCTTTTTTCTCAAAAATCTGCGAACACACATGGCTCCTCAACCAGATCTTTGTTTGATCTCTGATAGATATGCATCCATTGAAAGTGCATACAATAATCCTGCAAACGGTTGGCATGACCCTCCTTCTACGCATGTCTATTGCGTTAGACATATCGTCCAAAATTTCATGAGGGAGATCAAAGACAAAACACTTAGGAAAGCGGTTATGAATGTAGGATATGCATTGACACAACCTACGTTCAAATATTATCGCAACGAGATCCGTTTGTCAAATCCGGAAGCCGGTAGGTGGATCGATAATATTCCGGTAGAAAAACGGACTAGGTCATACGACAATGGACAAAGATGGTGCCACATGACAACAAATCTAATTGAATCGATGAAAGGGGTATTCAAAGGCATACGAAACATCTCGGTCACTGCTTTGGTTAAATCAACATATTTTAGGATGGATTCGTTGTTTGCTAAAAGAGGTGAAATGTGGAATGTTGTGTTGCAATCTAGACAACTATGGAGTGAAAGCTGCATGAAGTACATTAAGGCAGAAAGTGCCAAAACTAACACCCATATGGTTATATGGTTATAGGGTTGTACTACATTCTCGTTGGTGCGATTGTGGCAAGTTTCAAGCCTTTCGTATGCTTTGCTCTCATGTCATTGCCGCGTGTGCCTATACTCATCAAGACGCGCTACAACTTTTGTCTCCCAGATTATTAGCCTGCATACGACAGCGAAATAGTATGGCACAATGACCAAATGCGAAGGAATAAAAAGGGTCGTCCCAAAAGTAAGTGCATCACAACCGAAATGGACTCCCTTGACAAGCTGGAAAGAAAGTGTGGTTTATGTCGTCAGGTCGGACACAATCGCAAAAATTGTCCGAATCGGGCTACTGCCTCAACCACATAAAAATTATATTATAAAAAATATTTCATTTATTATGTTGTAAACATTAGGGTTTTTCGTGAACAGTATTTGTTACAATAAACATTGCACGAACAAGAAAAAAAACACGATAAATCGTCTATGAAATTACAACTGTTAAAACAATTTCATCTGACCCATGCATCATCAATATTACATCGCTGTCTATTTTGACTTCCTCCAACCAAAAATTAGGTCTTCCTGTCGCAAGTGAGGTTGCTGTTCGTCTTCGCTGGATCCTTCTAATTTGTTCCCCCTCCACGATGTCTCCCTCTAACCATCGCATCAACTCCCTCTTCAGACGCTCCATGGATTGAATGTGTTTGGATTTCATTTTCATCGGAGAAAATAACGTAACCATCTCTGGTAAAAATCATGGGCGATGTCATGACGTAAATAACAAAGTAAAAAATAAGAGAATAATGCGAGAAAGTGTGAGGAATGACGGAGAAATGGATGAATTATTTATAAAAACAATATTTTGCCCTAGGAGCCAAGTGAGATGGCGCATCCTCTCACTTTTAAAGTGCATGCGCCATTTCACTTGGCTAAAAGAGAGAGGAGGCGTCAAGTGGGATGACGCCTAGGGAAAGAATGTGAGTGGAGGCGCCAAGTGAGATGGCTCCTCCCTTGGAGAATTTTCTAAAACATGGTTATTTGCGTAATTTTTTCCGAAACATGGTTATTTGCGAAATTTTTTTTAATATCTGGTTATTCCAAAAAAAAAAGCATCACTTTGAACTCTTTTTTCAAAGTTTAACATGTAACCAATATTATATTGACAAGTG
Source organism: Vicia faba (assembly GCA_948472305.1). NCBI lineage: Eukaryota > Viridiplantae > Streptophyta > Magnoliopsida > Fabales > Fabaceae > Vicia > Vicia faba. The sequence continues at coordinate 341,008,746 of OX451739.1, read as the reverse complement.
GCGGGGATATTAGGAGACATAAAACAAAAAAAACCACATTAAATCGGAAAATAAACACGGTCTCTCACCTTTATCATCTCAGACTTTTTCTTTCAGTTTCCTAATTTCTGCTTATTCTTTTCAATATTAACCAAACAAATTAATCCATATAATAAACTTTAATCAAGTGAATGAAATTAAGAACAAAACGAAAAGAACTCACGCAACAAAGATTATGGAGGTGGGGTTGCTTTATCACGACAATGCATAATGAGTTGACGGTGATATCTGGTGTGATGCGCGGAAGCTGAGGGTGGTTGTGTGATGTGGTCGTCGTGGGAGTCACGCATAGAGGCGAATGTAGCGTTGTGGCTGGGAGAGATTAGAGGCGTCGGAGGAAGGGTCGACCATGGCGCAGATCTTCTCACAGAAGGAGACTGGTGTTGAGGTAGAAGCAGAGTTTTACATGATGGCTGGTGGTTGTAGTCATATGCCGCTGGGGCGTGACCGGAGGGGAGTTTTGTTATGATGATTCACGATGAGTTTGATGGAAGTACAACTCGTTAGAGCTTCCTTGCACACGTGAGTGTTGTGAGCGTGGTACCGTGATGGTGATGATTGCACGAAGGATGTTTGTCAAACTGCAGCAGTTCCTTCTTCCTTCTTTTTAATTCTTTGTTCTGTTTTTTCACTTTGGCGTTAGTTTGTTGAGGTTGTTAGTTATTATTGAATATGTAAATGTTAGCTATGTTTACATGTTTAAGGTTTGTATGTAATTGAAAGAAACAAATGAGTTTGCTTTGTGAATATTTGGATAAAATTGTGGTTTAAGGTTTATGGAGAATGTCAGTTTCTTTATGTGAAGTTTTCTGGTTGAAAGTAGTGGAGATTTATGGTTAATGACTTGGATCTTTGTTCAAATTTGTAAAGTTAATGTTTGTGGGGCAGGTTACATCTTAAACATTGAAACATTCTTTGAAAGACTCATGGTTACTGATATAATCAAAGAAAAAAAATTGATAGAAAACTTAACTGAGATTTGGATGGTTTATGTTAAAAAAATAAAAATGTGGAAGAGGAGGGTATAGGCTTTTAGGGGAAACCAAGGAGTGTGAGATTTGTACCTTTCGGATAGTAGTGGGGTTTGACTCAAAGTTTTTCGATATAAAAAGGTGGTCTAGTTTATGTACAAAACTTGTGAAGATAAAGTTTTTAAAAAGGTGTGAATATTTGAAAAATACATGTGAACTAGTGAACTGTGGATGATGTCTGTGAATCATGAATGATTTTTTTGTATAAAAAGTTTGTGAATGGAGTTACTTACATGGTGTGAATCGTGAATATGGAACAAGGGTTAGAAAATTGGTCTCTTCTAAAGTGTGAAATTGAGACATTATTTATACAAGAAATTAGGTCAAAAAAATATATAAAAATGTTAAATATTGATCAATGATTTTTAAAAGTCCAAATCGAAAAAATTCCATTTGATTGTGATTTGTAACTATATTCAATCAATTAATCAATATTTTTCTAATTTCTTTTACTTGCTCCTCGAGATGCGAAAACATGCTCAAATAAGAACAAATTGAATTAAATTTTTTTGTTGGAATATTTGACTATTTAGTGCATAAAATCACGATTTTAATGAAAAAATAATATTTAAAAAAATGCAAAATAAAATAAAATTAAAATTAATAAATAAATAAAAAAATACAATTTTGTGATTTTTGAATATAATATCAATAAAACAAAAATAAAGTTAGAAGCAAAAAAAGAGAAAAAATTGTAAAAGTTGAAGAGGTGAGGTTTGAACCCATGACCTTGTGTTTGCAAGTCTTACCTCTTGCCAATTGTGCTATTTTATTTATTTGAAATAAAGTGATGCAAGAAAACATATGAATGTCAAGTGCCCGGGCAAAATTGGGGTATGACAGCTGCCCCTATTTAATTATCCTTTGACTCGAGAATGCAGAAGATGAAGTCTTCGCATGTTTGTGGCAAAGGATAATTAAATACCGGAAGACCCGAATTTTGTTCCTTGATAGGAAGAATTGTATGAAGGACTAACTCCACTGAGAATATGCGGGAAAGCACCCATCCACAGGTTAATGAGGAACCTTCGAGTCTTGATTTTGCCTTAGCAGGACTTAGAATGACACGGGATCCCTATTTAGATGTCACGAGGACACCAATAAGAACAAGATGGACAAGTGTCTTAGAGTGAATAAAACATTCTAGACGAGACCAGAGATGGCATAGGTGGGAAGGACGATGCAGATATCTCGTCAATACCTGTGGATGATTAAAAAAGTAACGTGGATGACCAGGAGATGACGATATAGATAACTCGTCAACGCATGCGAAAAGAAAACATAAATAACCATGATATGACAACACAGATAACTCGTACATATCGAAGGTAACCAAGAGAAGATAACACGAATAACTCGTCAACGGCTGGAAAAAGAAAATGTAGATAACCTTGATATGGCGATGCAGATACCTCGTACATATCGAATGTAACTAAGAGAAGACGACGCGTATAACTCGTCAATGCCTGGGAAAAGAAAAAGTAGATAACCTTGATATGACGATGCGAGCAACTCGTACATATCGAAGGTAACCAAGAGAAGACGGTGCAGATAAATCGTCAATGCCTGGGAACAAGTAAGCGCAAAAACTCGACCGATCACTACCAGGGGACTAATGCGATAAGAAGGGAAAATAAACACGGATGACCAATCAATTACTGCCAGGGGCTAAGGTGATTTGATCGGAAGTAACTTATTATTGTTCGGGGACTAATGTAATAAGTTAAACATTGACTTGTTATTGCTTGGGGACTAACTTAACAAGGAAAGACGTAGATAATAAATTAACCATTGCTCGGGGACTAACGTGATTTGATTGGAAGTAACTTATTACTGCTTGGGGACTAACGTAATAAGTTTAAAGTTGACTTGTTACTGCTCGGGGACTAATGTAATAAGGAAAGACGTAGATAATCAATCGACAATTGCTCGGGGACTAACGTGATTAGATTGGAATTAACTTATTATTGCTCGGGGACTAATGCAATAAGCTGAAAGAAGACTTGTTACTACTCGAGGAGTAACATAACAAGGAAAGACATAGATAATCAATCAACCACTGCTCGGGGACTAACATGATTTGATTGGAAGTAACTTATTACTACCTAGGGACTAACATAATAAGTTGAAAGATGACTTGTTACTGCTCGAGGACTAACGTAAAAGGAAAGAAGTATATAATCAATCAACCACTTCTCAGGGACTAGCATGATTTGATTGGAAGTAACTTATTACTGCTCTGGGACTAACGTAATAAGTTGAACGTTGACTTGTTACTACTCGGGGACTAACATAACAAGGAAATACATAGATAATCAATCAACCGCTGCTAGGAGACTAACGTGATTTGATTGGAAATAACTTGTTATTGCTCGGGGACTAACACAATAAGTTAAAAGTTATCTTGTAACTGCTCGGGGACTAACGTAACAAGGAAAGACGTAGATAATCAATCAACCGTTTCTCGGGGACTAACGTGATTTGATTAGAAGTGAACTTATTACTGCTCGAGAACTAACATAATAATTTGAAAGTTCACTTGTTACTTCCCGGGGACTAACGTAACAAGGAAAGTTGAGTATGAAAAAATTGATATTCTTCCTCAATGGCTATGCTATGGATATAACTATCTAGTATACCACGTAGCTTGACTGGATATGGTACCTTTGAATGAGTTATCTCCTTGATACTAGTCTGGTTGAATAGTGCTAAGATTTAATTTTGATCGATGATTATGACTTAGCTGAGTTTTTGGCCTTGGATTTTTTTTTGAAGTATTATGGGCATGCTATGCTTTGTGCATGATATGTTACATGATATGTTTGAGTGAAGTGACATTACTAATGCATGACGATGACTTATGCGATGATTGGTCAATACAATGCACAAGTTATTCGAAGTTGAACTATTGAATTTAAGGTAGGCTACTAGACGAGAATTGATGTTAAAAATTAGCTTCCAAATGGGAACTGGAAAACTACCAGACGAGAACTAGTTTTGATTCAAGTGTCAGAAGAGAACTGACTACCCGACGTGAACTAGTAAAAATGATAATGCGCCAGACGGGAACTGACTACCTGATGGGAACTTGTGAAAATGATAATGTGTTAGAAGAGAATTGACTACCAGATGGGGACTGGTGAAAATGATAAGGCGTCAGACGAGAATTGACTACCAGACGAGAATTGGTGAAAATGATCTGAATGACATAGTTCTAACAATTGTCGGTCTTGAAGAATGAAAGAAAGAGTTACACCTGACTCGTGTTATGAATGATAAATGAATGAGATTTGTATGAAGTTCAATGATTGATGCAATGCAATGCATTATTCTTGAACTATACCCCTGAATATTGGGCCTTGGATATGTAGGTGTGAGATGCCAAGAAAGGTTGGACTTTATGATATGCACCAAAAGGTTTTAAGCTTTTGTAAGGTGTCAAGAAATGTTTGGAATATGACAATATGAATGTATTGTTTGATTCTAGAGAAGCGAAATGATTAATGCATGATAATGATTTATGAAGTTACTTGAATGCATCAATAAATGGTGCCCTTGTGAAGGGTCATGGACGGTTAAGGCTTAGAGAAGTTGCTTATGTAACAAGGTTGTTTGTCACATGATGGTAGGGTGTTATGCTAGCATGAATTCCTTATACTCATTTCTAACTCGGAGACTGTTGATGTATGTAAGAGATTTACTGGGGATTATGAAAGTATGAGGAGAGATTTCCCCTTTATGGTATGCCTTGCCCCTATCTGTTGGTAGGATCTTTGAAAGAATTTCTTGAGGAGGAACTTGGACACCACCATGTAGTGACATGATCTTGATAAAGACTGACCCTATATTTGCACTTTGAAAGGTCTACCACTGATTAGTAAGGTCTAGAGAAGAGTCTTGACAATAAACTAGGGTATCACTATGTCTTGATAAGGACTGCCCCTAGTATATGAATCTTGCAAGATATGTCCCTAATTAATTGGTGCTTTGAGACGTGACCCAAGTAGACCGATTCTTGGAATTATTGTCCCTAGTCAATAGGATCTTCATTAGGCATGTCTCTGATTATAAGGATTTTCCCCTATGAAGCGGTAAAATCCCTAGGTGCTTTGTCCCTAGTTAGGAGCTTCTTGAAATGAACCGCCTTTGATCAGATTGTTCTTCAGATTTCCTTGATGCTAAGTATTGACTCGCACATAAAATTGCACATTTTGAAAAGTAATTCTAACGTGATGCACATGCAAGTTTTGAAATAGAAACTTGATACAGAAAATAGATATGGAGAAATTTGTTATGGAAAATAGATATGGAAGATGAGCATGAAAGAAATGATAAAACAAAGTGCTTGGCGATGATTTAACAAACATTTGGAGTCAGTTTAACACAAACTTTGTTGAGTACGCTTTCATAGTAAACTTAGCTTCAATTAGCACTTTTAAAGGTTGTAATGTAGTCAGGTTCACGGTTTTAAGAAACAAAGGATATAAGGCTCAAAATTTATTTAACCCACCCCATTCTCCTTGATTTTCTCCATTCCTAAATTCAATTAACTCAATGGATGTGTTCAGTCTGCAAGAGAATTTTTGGTAATCATGACGATGAAACCTTGATAAGGTTTAAGCACTTGATGAGAAATAATGATGATTTTTGAGGTGGCAGTCACAAGCTTATTTTTCATTGTTTGCTTTCAATCCCTTATTTTTACATCAACCGTTTTTTTTTTATAAATTTCCCAATCCATCGGGATGCTCTAACTTTTGCCTAAGTCAAATTTTTTCAGTTTTTTGGATTTTTCTTTTTGATTAAACGGGGTCTTTCTTTTTTTTGTTAAAACTTTTGCTTTTGATATTTTTTTTATTTTCATTCAAAAACGTTGTGATTTCCATGTTGACTTTGGTGAACTTTATTTTCATTGCTTTCTCGATCTTATGATGTACGCGAGGAAGAAGATCTTAAGAGTTTTATCTTCATTGCTTCCTCGATCTTGAATGATGAATGTCAGGAAGAGGATGTGCTTGAACTTTTTTCTTAGATAGACAGATCCTCTTGAGATTAGAATGCCCCCTTGAATTAATTGAAAAACTACCCTCCCCTGGTTAAAATTAAGGATTTTTAGAAAATAGAAACAATTCCAACTTTTGGCTCGAGGGGGTTGACTGCAGATTAACTCCTTATTTCTTCAGTGTTTAGGAAGTGAAATAATGCCTTACATCGTCAGCTAAGTCTTACTATTAAAAAGCATGTGTCAGCAAAATTCAATTAATTTTATTTACATCATTCTCCCTCAAAGTTTGTTAAAAACGAAATGGAAAAGAGTTGATTGGTTTTTTTGTATGGAAAGTGATGGAATAAGAAATAGTGAATACAAATGGATTAATTCCAAAAATATGCATGATTATTTTATTTGAATTACTAGTCAAAAAGTGCAAATTTACAACAGGTAATACTTAGCAAAAAGGAAATTACGATTAAAAATGATAAAAGCCTAATGATCCTAGAGATGAGCTTCTTTGTTGATCCACCGACTTTAAGAGATGCCTTTTGATACTCTTTCAGTGATCAAAGTGGATGACCTCTGTCTTATATTCTCTTAGACATACCAATTCTACTGATAGAGCATTTGTTCTTGATGTAGGGAATCACCCACGATAGTGGCATCAGAGGCGCTAGGTAGGCATATGGTGAAGGTTTGACTTCTCTCATTAATAAGACTTGTATCTGTTGAGTTCCTCAACTTCTTGAGACCTTTTTTGAGTTCTTTTACGAGTATCAAGAAATCCACTAGCTGGATAAATGTTGGATAAGGGCGGAAGTGAAAATGATATGAAATTTATCCAAATGTATGTACGAGATGTATGAAAATGCATGGGTATGCAAAAAGATTTTTTGTTTCTAGGATATGCTAAAAAAAATTCATGGAAATGCAATGTAATGCAGAGTTATAATAAAGATGGACCTAAGGACAACCTATACGGGTCTAGAGATATATATACAATAGGAAACCCCTATAAGCTAGGGAATATTATATATAAATGGAAACCCCTACAGGCTAAGGATTATGATAAACAAGAGGAAACTCTTATGAGTTTAAGGATAGTAATAAACATGAGGTAACCCTTACGGGTTTAGGAATAATGACAAGATGTCCTTCGCAGGAAGGTTCCCTATGAAAAGGTCTAAGTTTATTTTACCCACCCTCTTATAAGGGAAGTTAACCTTAAGGGTATTTTGGAATGAACACCTAAGGGTTTCCCTTAGGTGGAGCCTTTGCATAGACCTAGTGAGACTTTTGTCTCGTAGGCCATACAAAGTCTCTACTTTAAGATTTTGAATAAGATTTTATGAGTCATTGCTCAAATCCAAAATTCGTCCTTAAGAAGGGCTAGCCATCTTTAGACATGTGTTTTGAACTGACCCATTTTGAGTAGGATTGTTGGTATGAAACTCATTGGGATGTAAAACCCCATTAGCCCATATTAGACAACCCCTTATTGTTAAGGTTTTTCTGAGGCTCGGGTATAGAGCCCCACATACAAAATTCCCACAAATGAAACTAATGTATATATAATATGAATAAATTGATGATATAAATAATAAAAATAAAATAAAGCATAAAATATGGAATAAAACAAGAAATAAAAGCAAATTAAAACACGCCAAGAAAAAATAAGAAGCCTAAAACTAGAGGATAGGCGAGACTCTCTTAAAGGGTTCCCCAGTGAAGTCGCCAAATGTAACACCTGGTTAAATTAACGAAGTCTCCACCATTATTTATTTGTCCTAAGGAAAGGAACCTAATGGGAAAATCCTAATAGTAAGGATAAGACAGTCGTTGTAATTAAGTTAAGGATTCAGGAGTCAATTAAGTAAGGGGAAGGTGTTAGGCACCCATCACATCCCTTGTACTCAAGGAGAACCTTCTCTAATCTTAGGGTTGATAGGTGTGTCTATTTATTCTTGCTAAATATGCTTTATTATTTTATTTATTAATTATAGAAAGAGAAAATATTTTAATTATTGCTCGTCAGGTTCTCCCTGTGCCTAAGTATCCTCGGGGGAGTGAAGAGGAATCAGAGTACCGTAGTTCGTATGATGTTTGGTTGGTTGATTTTAGTTTATGAAAAAAGTTTGAATTTTTAATTAGAACTAAATCACGCGGGGCGAAGAAGTTGATTCGATTTATCGCATGGAGGCGGAAGAGTTTGATTAAAAAAGAAGTATTTGATGAGTCGTCGTGGATTTTAAGATTTTGATTTGAATAACTAACCGGTAAGATGTTAAGTCAACCACTTAATTACTCGAGAACGTGATGGAAGTGCATCCACCCATCCTATTATTTGTAAAATGTTTGAATCAATTTGATTTGAAATAATATTTAGTTTATGTGCACTTTACGAATTATTTACGAGTGATAAGAAATTTTAGATTTGATTCAGGACTTAGATTATATACACAAGAAACAATTAATTTTTTTTTATTCATATTTTTTATAAGTCAAAACAAACTAACTTAAATTAGTTTTAAACCCTAATAACTAAATTAATCCTAATAAACTAAATCATTTAACTTATAACTTAAGAAAGTGAATGTTTTCTTTTTTGTCTTTTAATTTTGTTATTTAGTTAATGATAAAATTAAACTAAAGACCTAAACTAAATTAACTTAATTATATATACTAAATAAATATCATATAAAATCTATCATAAATAATATTTACCTGACTAATCTCTAAGCTAACCTATTAAAATAAAAATTAAATAGTATAACAAATGCTAATAATAAAACCAAATCCGAAAGGGTGTGAATTATCATGGGCTTTTAGGCTTAGAACTAAAAAAATAATCTCTAATTCTAATAATAATTTAACAAAAAAACCAAATGAAAAAAAAAACGTTAAAACCAAAAGCAGTAAAAGTGGGGGCGCTACTTTCTTGCAATAGAGATTATGGAGGTGCAGTTATAAATGCAATCAAAATTTGCAGACATTTTGCTTGGGGCTAACCCTCTAGCAAAATACAAGTGTTTTCCATTAACTAGGGGTTAAGCCCCTGACAAAATATAAAAAAAATTATAAAAGAAAATAAAAATATTAATAGAATAAAAATATATTAACTATAACATAAAAAATAATAATATTATAACTATAATTAATATAATTAAAACTATTTCATTATATTATTTTTCTAAAACATCAATAATGTTTTCATGATAATATATTTATTGCCTTACTATTTTTTAAAGTATTATAACTAAAAAAATCATTTTACATACTACTGTTTTTTATAAATATTTTTAACTAGTTTCTAGCATACTTATCATTATAAATAAATAATTTTTAATCAACAAATATTTATGCAAACATCACTCATAATCATTATAATAATAAATAATAACAAACATCACCTATTTAACAACACTCATTTACAACTATAATAACAAACAACACCCATTTACAACTATATAAGTAGATTTAAGAAAAATTAAACAAAAAATATATACCTTTGACGAACACTCAATTTGGATTTAAATTCTTTGATTGTCTTCAATGATAAAAATATATCTAAAAACATAAAATGAAAACTAAATATTAGAAAGAAAAAAACATAAATTAAATATTATATAAAATATAATTTAAAAGAGCAATACCTTTAATAATTAATAAAAATGAGAGATGAATGTAGAAGAAGATGGGAATATGAGAGAAAGAAAGAGAAGAAAGAAAGAGAGAAAAGAAAGAGAGAAAAGAAAGAGAAGAAGAGACACAAATGAATCTTGAAAAGTAGGGATTTTTTTAAATAGGACAATTAGTGAGGGGGTAGCCCCTGGCAAAATGTTAGTTATATTTTGTGAGGGGGTAACCCCTCGTAAAATATAGACCGGTAAAATTTTCAAAATTCAAAAATCCCTCCTATTTTATTTGCGAGGTAGGCCATCCCCATTTAAAATATTTTTTTCTTCGATTTTGTCATTTGCGAGGGGGTTTACCCCAAGCAATGTCAAAATTTAGTGAGGGGTTTATCACCTCACTAAATCTCCTAGCTAATCAAGCCTTTTCTTGTAGTGTAAGGTTTATGGAGAATGTTAGTTTCTTGCTGTGAAGTTTTCTAGTTGAAAGTAATGGAGATTTATGGTTAATGATTTGGATCTTTGTTCAAATTTGTAAAGTTCATGTTTTTATGGAAGGTGACATTTTAAATATTGAAACATTCTTTGAAAGACTCATGGTTTCTGATGTTGAGTATAATCAAATGTAAGTATTGTGTATTATCGTATCTGCGGGGATTGGAGCGATATCAAAACCGTTCAACGATTTCTATAATTCTAATTATAAGTTTCAAGATTTGTTTTGTTTATAAGGGACGAAAAGTAAAATGCGTAAATAACGAAAGATAAGGTGCAGTGGAATAGACTTGTTGGAAATTGGCTTTCATTCACCGATTCAATATGCACATATTAGATCAGTTATACACAGTCTATGCTTGTTTCATTATCATCACGTATCGCATACAAACAAAGCTTATGTCTAAACTTTGATGCGATTTCTACCTTATGGTTTAATCGATGGTTTCTCATCCTATTAAACAATACGGTAGCATTACGTTTCGATACTTAGTGAATATTAAACTTAAATCTATTTCTAGAATTTAGAGTTTAATAGTAGTTATCTTGGATCGAGATTAGAACCGTATTTGTCAATATCAATTTAAACCATGAAATAAACGGTCATACGAAGATAACAACGATAATGATTCAAACATAAATTGCATATAACACCATGATCAAAGTAAATACATACTATTTCGGCGAACTGCAACCAATCCCAACAAGATAGGGATTTATCTACTCATGGTAGCTTAAAGCACAAATGGTGAATTGAATTGAAATGATATCAACGACGGTTTCCCGACTCTTGATGCAAATTCAGCCCTTCTACCTAAAACCTCCTTTACCCCTTCTGTTATTACAATTGTATACTATAATACAAGATAAAAATTGGAATTCCTTGTTGAACTGAGTTGGTGTCCTATTTATAGTTGTTCTAACCGCCTGAGTTTGCTAAGAGAACTATACTTCGCTAAGCAAAGTCTTTGCTTCTGAGATAAGTTTTAAAATCAACTTGGCAACTTGAGACCGCCAAAGTTCGCTAAGCGAAGTTTGGCCCTCTTAGAAAAGTTGATTTCTTTGTCATTAAGATTTTTAAAATATCCTCCATAAACCACCAGAGTTTTCTAAGCGAGGTGAGGCTCGCTTAGCGAAGTTGCTTTCTTCAGCCTGAAATCTTCTTGACTGCCCTGTTTCACTAAGCGAATGCCCGATTTGCTTGGTGAACTGCTTCGCTTCTCCTTGCTGCTGGAGAAACTTATTGATTTTCTTATGTCTTGTGTTCGCTACGCGAACTATTCCTTGCTAAGCAAATTGGTCTATTTGCTACTGCTCGCTTAGCGAAGTGTCTGTTAGCTGGTTTTTGCTTTAGTGACCAAATCCTGCATAAAACAAACCAAACCAAGTAGACTTGCATAATAACATTAATATTCAATAATTGAGGTTTTTATGTTATAATATTGACATTTAAATGAGATAAATGCTATGTTTTAATAGGATATTTAACATGAATTAAGCATTTATCAAACTCTCCCCAACTTGAATCTTTGTTTGTCCACAATTAAAGTAAAACAAAAGCAAGAGTTTCTATATCAATTTTCACATGATCAAATTTTTTTCCAATGAAGTAATCAAGGCACATGGTTTTTGAGGTTACACATTCAAGTGTTGATGCATTATTACTTTCTTTAGCATTTTAGACATATTCATGAAACAAGTCTTCCACATAAAATTCATCTCAAGCAATCCAAAGCAATAAACATGTCAGTCATGAATCACACCTATCACACTTTTTTGTGCAAGTGAAAATGATGAGGTATTTTGATCTCTCACATGACAAAACTTGCTAACATCTTGATTGATTCATGCATTCAACCAAGCAAAATATGTTGATATGTAAAGACAAAGATCACTAAGGTCTTTTCGTGGTTGTAATGTGGCCAAGGTACCAAACAAATTTTATTTCCTATGTGTTGTACCCCAAAATTTGCCCTCCTCTTTCTCCACAAGAAATCGCAGTTTCGGGCTTTTCCTGATTTTTCAGACTGGCTCAAGAATCGGTCAAACAGACTTTTCTCATCAGTCAGACAAAATTTAGGGTTTTCATTGATTTTAAGACAGTTCAAACAGATTGCTTAGGATTGGTTGAATTGGCTCAAAGTTTGATCAGGCAGGCGTTTCTCCAGTGCTAAGTCAAAAATCAAGGTTTTGTGCGCATATTTCTCAAGAAGAGTTAGTTCTATCAATGCTTTTCAAATTACTCTGAAATAAGAACTGAGGTTGCTGGTTGTTAATTTGCAGTTGTTTGGATTTAATCAGTGAAAGAAGGCATGTGGACGTTTTGTTTGATTAACTTTCATTTGGTTTGATTAACTGTGCATTGCTTTGGATAATTGGAGCGCCGGGTTTGTTATTGATTGATGATAAGACCACATTGTTTATCAATTGATTATTTATTTTAAGTTAGAATAATTGGAATTTATTTCCATTTTATTATAATTTAAGAATTATAAACAATTAGATAAATATCTGAAGAAGAATTAAAAATGAATGTCAATAAAAGGACTTTTTTATTTATCTTTAAATTATTTGTAAAATTGTTATTGTTTACAAAGTATTTACAATAATAATGTTACAGTAATTTAAATTGAAATAAAACTATGTTCTAAAATTTCTAAGTCTTCATCTTCTATCCAATGCTCCCGTGTTGCTCAATTATTTTTCATCTGCAAAACAAAGAACAAGAAAAGTCAGAGCAGATAAAATAATTAAAGATAGACAGTTAAAAAGATTCATCATTAAAAACAAATGGCCGGAATCAGTTTTACCCTCTCTGCAAATCACGAGATTTCTCCCGGTTCACAAAGAGGGATGAAATGCTTGCAATGAAACATGAAATGCACAAAGTTATGATTTTGCACAAATTCAATTTTTTAAGCATACTGCATAAATCAAAAGAATTGTCAACAAAGTTTCCAAACAGCATAAAGGCAAACTGAATTGCAATCTCAAACTAAGCCAAAAACTGTCAAAATTTGTCCAAGGATATCAAAATATCAACAACTCCAAAAGCTGTCAAAAGAAAGTACATAAAGTATGCAAGAAACATGGAAATATGCAGTGGAAAAGGGACAAGTGCAAGTAACATTCAGAATGCATCATCTTCCTAGGCCATTTGTTTTTTCAGAAAAGACGAAATTAAAGCAATAAAAATGCTTTCTTTAATCCGGAGAGAGAAAGAGAGAGGAAAGCAGATTACAGTACAGCAGGCTAAAGGCTAAAAAGAGCATGTATCAGAGCTATTCAAAAAGAGGCAGAACATATGCAGCAGAAGTGATCACAAAGAGTGAAAGCCTCAAGCCTTGCAAACCTGTCCACAGATTTGACCAAGAAAATATAGCGCCTCCTGCCCTTAAAAGACAAGAGGGCAAAGACCCTGAAGATATACAAAAAGTCCATCAAACCTTAAGCATTCAAACATACACTCCTAAGGCCTCCAAACCTGTAACCTCAACTAAAACACCAAAAGCCAAACAGCATAAACCAAAAAACCTGTAAACTGTCAAGCTGCCTCAAAAACCTCAAATGGCCTAAAACATTCAAAACCAAACCTGCATAAGCCTTTGCTTCAAAAGACCATAAGCCTTAAACCATTTTTAACCCAAACTGTCAAACTGATATACCAAAACAAACAGAACATCAAACTGTCAAGCCTGTAAAAGCCTAAAAACCTGCATTTAATTTGCTTCAGGCAGACTTGAAGCATCAAGCTTCAAGCCCACGCCAAAATCACCAAAACCTTACTTCAAACCATACAAACTGTCAAGCACACTAAGCCTAACCAACAGGCCGCTCTCAGAACATCAATGGTTCATCACTGAGCAAATCAACCACTCGTCCAAAACCAAAAAGCATCAGTATAACCAACATCAGCAAGCAACCATATTCATCATCCAAGGCAACCAAACATATCAAGCAAGCATACGAGGCAAAGAGGCCCTCAGAGGAAGCCTCATCACAGAACTGGCGACTCTGCTGGGGATTAACTTAAAAGTGGGGTTACCTTAGGGTTTTAGATCACCCTCTTGCATGATTAATTGTTTGCTTTGATTACTTTACCTTTGTGGTTCTCTTGTTTGGGCTTGAAATCCTACACCTGGATTTGGGAAACATTCATAGATAGCAATACATTGTAGAAACTGTGCGGGGTATACCGACACGGTTGAAGCAATAGCTATATTAGTGCGACATATTTGTGAGTACCGGTAACCCTTGAGTTCAATCAAGGAGAGTACGGGGCCGCTGAGTGATGTCACTAAGCACTAATGACTTAGAACCTTACTTGACCATCTTGGCCTTTTGTTAGGGGTAGTGAGATGACCGGCTTTGGTGCAGTCCGAAGTTGGTAGATACTCGATACTACACTCATTGAGGGTTGTCTTCTTGGAATATTTTGGTCGCTAGTTAAGTGGCTAAACCAAAACAATGAACATGGAAGACAATCCGATGATATTGAGCTCCTTAGAACCCGGTTACTATTTATAGGACAGGTTTTTAAGCCAACTACACTCAAGAGGGTACTTACCTATGAAACCCCATGCAAGCCTGAAACTAGGGTTTTGTGTGATTTGGTTGTACATGTGTTTTTGCATGCATCATAAAACATCATAAAACATCATAAAGCATCATATGCATCCGCTAACCATTTCAAGGGTTTGGATATTCACCTTTGTTCTTGTTTTGTAGGTCATGGAAATTCCTCGCAGGAAAACTATCCAAGTCAACCTTGTGAGAATCCCTCCTCAACTCAAGGAGCTCACATCCAGAATTCCCGAAAGCTCTCCTTTCAGTGAAAGACATGGTAGACTGCTCAGCCTAGTCAACACCAGCATTGAAGAAGACATGCTGAAGGTTTTGTTCCAGTTCTTTGACCCCCTTCACCACTGTTTCACTTTCCTCGACTACCAATTGGTGCCCACTTTGGAGGAATTTTCTCAACTCCTGAGAGTTCCTATCCTTAATCAACTACCTTTCAACGGTACGGAAAAGGAACCAAAGCCTGAAGATGTTGCTCAAGCACTACACTTGCAACCATCCGACATCAAGGGGCATTGGGAAACTAGAAGCGGTGTCAAAAGCTTCTTGGAAAAATTCTTGTTTGAGAAGGCACAAGAGTGTTGGAATTCCTTGGACCTACAAGCCTTTGAAGAAATTGTGGCACTCCTCATTTATGGGTTGGTCTTGTTCCCAAATCCTGACCAACTTATAGATGTCAACACCGTCAAGATCTTCTTATCCAGGAATCCCATACCAACATTGCTTGGGGACATCCTCCACTCATTTTACACACGAACAATGAGAAAGAGAGGTGTTCTCATGTGCTGTACTCCTCTCCTCGCAAGGTGGTTTATTTCGCACCTTCCACAGTCTGTTTTGAAGAATGACCAAGGCCTAAGGTGGTCACAAAGATTGATGACTCTCACTCACTCTGATGTACATTGGTGCTCTCGGTCCAGAGAAAATGTCATCATCGTCGACCGTTGTGGAGAGTTCCCCAATGTTCCATTACTTGGCATTAGGGGAGGCATTACCTACAACCCTTGTCTGGCTTTGAGATAATTTGGATATGCACGGAGGGATGGCCCCCACGACATGCTGATTCCTGACATAGTTTTTGACTTCGACAACGATGCGCAAGGACTTCGTCAAAGATTCATCAGAGCTTGGAGGATGGCTAACAAGGTAGACAGCAAGACACTGGGGCACAAGAATTCCATCCCCCTTGAGCCTTATCTCAAGTGGGTCCGAACCCGAGCCCAAAGTCTAATGATGCCTTACCCTCATGTTCTCCCTGTGATTAAGGAGCCTGTTAATGAAGGAGAGGTTCCCTACACCATCTTATATCCTGACATGCCACGACATGGGAAGAGATGCAGAAGAGTTGGATCCAACTCAGGGAAGAAAGGGATACTTTTGAAGCCAGCTTCTACGCCAGCGAGAAGAAGGTTTTGGAGCTTACCTGCCGACTCCATGAGTAAGAGACCCTCAACACCTACATCACGCTGAAGAGGATGCTCAACGTCTTTTTACCATGAGAAGTTTTTGTAATATTTGGCCCATGGGGCATTTATGTACTAACAAAATTTCTTCTTATTAATATGACGTGTGTTCTTTTTGTCTGCAACAATTGTGAATTTCTAAATCCTTGAATGCATTGCATAAACAAACATATCATTCATCATGTGCATAAGCAGGTCTCCACACCAGGTTTCCTTATCTTTCTGCTGTTTATTTCAGTAAGATGGATCTTGAACAGACGGTCAAAGATCTACAGTCTCAGAACTCACAGTTTCAACATCTCTTGATGACCTTGGCAAAGGGTCAGGAGGATCTAAAAGCCCTGTTGGGGAACAAAGAGCAAGTGAAAAAGAAGAAGAAGAGAGTCGGGGTGGCTACCCTGGGAAGAAGGTTTGAGGGTGAAGCCAGAAGGGTTCTTGAATTTCCCCCTACATCTGAAGAAGGAACCAGTAAAGGAAAAGGGGCCACAGTACCTTCCGAATCCGAAGTTGAAGAGGAAGAGGCTAAAGAAGACGAAGACTACTCAGAACAACAATACCCGCCGGCTGATGACAAGTACAAGAGTTTGGAGGACAGGTTAGCAGCTATGGAGCTGCAGAGAGTTCCAGGCTTAGATTTCGAAGATTTGGGATTAATTGCTGGAATTGTGATCCCCCCGAAGTTTAAAGTGCCAGTTTTCGCAAGATATGATGGCCTGTCTTGCCCGAAGATGCATCTAAGGTCATATGTCCGAAGAATCCAACCTCACACATCTGACAGAAACCTATGGGTACACTTCTTTCAAGATAGCCTGTCTGGCACACAGCTGGATTGGTTCTACAATCTTGAGAGATCAGAGGTACATAGTTGGGAGGATCTTGCAGCTGCTTTTTATCGCCAATATCAGTATAACTCTGACCTGGAACCAACCCGTACTCAGCTACAGAGTATGGGGATGGCCTCAGGTGAGGGATTCAAGGAATATGCCCAGAAGTGGCGTGATCTGGCCGGAAGAGTGCAGCCACCTCTGTCTGATAGAGAGCTTGTTGATATGTTCCTGGGGACCCTGTCTGGTCCATTCTTTAACCACCTGATCGGTAGCTCTTCCGCAGGGTTTACCGAATTAATTCTGACTGGCGAGCGGGTAGAAGCCGGTATCAAGAATGGGAAGATTCAGAAGGATGCCTCTGCATCTACAACTGTTAAGAAATTATTTCCGGTGAAGAAGGAAACGACTGTTGTGTATTCTCAGAGAGGAGCAGGAAGAAATGAGCGCCGACCGACTGTGGGGGCCGTGATGATCCAGAATCCATCAAACGATCAGCCTCGCAATAACCAGTCCAGACCTAAACAGCAATGGGGAGAACGGCCACCACGGCAGTTTACCCGCATCAATATGACACCTGCGCAGGTTCTTCCACATCTGTTGAATTTGAATCTCACCAAGATTAGGGAAGCACCGAAGACTGTGAATACTGCGTCACCGCACTATCATCCCAATGCTAAATGCGCCTACCATTCCGATAGCGTCGGCATGACACAAATGATTGTTGGGCGCTAAAAAATAAAATCCAAGACTTGATAGATGCAAAAGAGGTGGAGTTCGATTCCCCCGAGAAACCAAACGTGATATCTGCTCCGATGCCGAAACATGGTCAAAATGTCCATGCTATTGAGGAAGATTTGTATGTTTCTGATGTCAGTGACCTGAGGACTCCGCTGTTAACCATCAAGTTAAACCTGCTAAGAGCCGAGATTTTCCTGGGATGCAAAGAAGACTGCTACTGTTGTTACTCTCTGCCATTTGACTGCCCATCACTGAAGAAAGGCATCCAAGGCCTGATGGACAGTCAACAAATTCTGTTTGAGAAGGTTCCTGCTATTCCAACCCCTACTGAAGATGTTTCAATTATCACCATTCACGCCAATCTTTCCAAGGCCGTCAGAAAGCCTGTTAAGATTACATCATCTACAAAGATTGTTCCTTTGAAAATAACTATGCCTGGGCCGGTCCCCTACAGTTCTGACAAGTCAATACCATGGAATTACGGTGGAGAAATCTACTACCATGGTGTTAAACAAGTTGAAGTAACCGAAGAAAGCTCTGATGAAGAAGAGGCCAGCATTGGAAACATTGCTGGTACAAGCAAGATCACCCGAAGCGGGAGAATATTTTCTCCAGAGATTGCCCCCCCAAAGGAAACCTTTGGACCCTCAGCTGCTGCCAGAGTTAATCCTGCACCAATAAAACTTTCCGCCGAAACTCCGTTGATGGAAGAAACTGTTATTCCCGCTGTTGTCCCTCCTACTTATGCTGATAAAGGTAAAGGGACCCAAGATGAGCTCGTCCGGACGAGGGCTCAGCCTTTGGTCATCCCGGAGACCTCTAAGAAAGAGATGGAGGAGATCCTGAAGATAATTAAAAAGAGTGATTATGACGTGGTAGAGCAACTGGGGAAAACCCCCTCGAAGATCTCCATGTTAGCATTGCTGCTTTGTTCTGAGGCGCACGCCAAAGCATTGATTAAATTCCTGAAGACAACCCATGTACCACAGGAAACCTCTGCCGACCAATTCCAAGACTGTGTAGCCAGTCTTATAGCAGACAACGGTTTCGGTTTCTCAGATGTTGACCTGACCTCAAAAGGGAGAAAACACAACGACGCATTACACGTGTCAGTAGAATGCCAAGGAACTACTCTGGCCCATGTTCTGGTCGACACTGGTTCTTCTCTGAACGTGCTGCCCAAGAAGGCTCTCGACCGTTTAGATTGTGAAGGCTTGGAGTTGAGGCCAAGTAATATCATTGTAAGGGCATTTGACGGGTCGAAGAGAATGGTACACAGAGAGGTAGACATTCCCATTAAGGTCGGCATAGAAGTATTCCCCTCAACTTTCTATGTGATGGACATCCGTCCGTCATACTCTTTCCTGCTGGGAAGGCCATGGATACATAACGTTGGGGCAGTTACCTCCTCCTTACATCAAATGTTGAAATACCCTTTCAAAGGAAAGATCATAACTGTGCACGGTGAAGAGGAATACATGATCAGCCACTTGAACTCCTTTCGGTATGTAAAGGTAGAGGGTGAATTCATTGAGACACCATTCCAGCACTTCGAGGAAGTCTCTTCTGAAGTGGCAGTAGCAAAAGTGGTAGCTGAGGTACCAAAGCAGATGGCCAGTATGGCATCTCTAAAAGACGCGAAAGCTGCAATGAAGGAAGGGAAGAGCTTAACATGGGGTCAGTTTCCTGATATTCCTCACAAAACAGACAAGTTTGGATTAGGTTTCACTACTGCGGGACAGAAAGCTATGCGCCGCTCAAAGGTTGAAAGAGCGCCCATCAAGATTTCTCCTTATGGAATCAATGCTCTGGAAGGTGAAGACGAAGAGGCCAACATTGAAGATTGGATCTACCCAACTGTCGAGGGAGGACTACGCAACTGGGAGGCAAAGGACTTTGTCCCCATTACTTTTATTAATCAGTAATTATCTGTCAAACATTTCTTGTTGGTTTGTAATATTTACTCTTGAACAATCCGTACACTACTTTTTCACCTCATGCCTTGCCCGGGGCATTTAGGTCCATTTGTAAGGGTTTTGATTATCTTCATATCCATATGCCATGTTTAATGATTCATTAGACGTTTTTCATTGATAAACTGCTGTGTTCATTTTCTTTCCTTTTTGCATTTTGTTTGTTTAAGGATGGCTATCCCTTACACACACCCACACTCACAAATGCAAGTACCCGTCCACTCTGGATTCTATGGGTGACTTTTCTGCTATGTCCTTCAATAACTCTGAAGATCTGGTCAATCAGGCTGAGTATGAAGATGACGAAGATTGTGAAGTACCGGAAGAGCTAGCCAGACTTCTACAATAAGAAGAAAGGGCCATCTTGCCTCACGAAGAGTTGTTGGAAACTGTCAACTTAGGAATAGAGGAATACTGGAAGGAAGTACAAGTGGGTGCCAATCTGGAGCCAAGTGTCAAGGAACGCTTGATACATTTGTTAAATGAATACATTGAAATCTTTGCCTGGTCTTATGAAGACATGCCGGGTTTAGACACAGACATCGTGGTTCACCGTCTCCCTACAAGAGAAGATTGTCCACCGATCAAACAAAAAGTTCGCCGAATGAGGCCCGACATGTCTGAGAAGATCAAAGCAGAAGTGATGAAGCAATTCAATGCTGGTTTTCTGGCTGTTACATCTTATCCACAATGGGTTGCTAACATCGTGCCAGTACCTAAAAAAGACGGCAAGGTCATAATGTGTGTGGACTACTGGGATTTGAATAGGGCTAGTCCTAAAGATGATTTTCCGCTACCGCATATCGACATTTTGATTGACAACACAGCTCGGCACAAGGTGTTTTCCTTCATGGATGGATTCTCGGGCTACAACCAGATTAAAATGGCCCCCGAGGATATGGAGAAAACAACCTTTGTTACACAATGGGGTACCTTCTGCTATAAGGTGATGCCGTTCGGACTGAAGAACGCAGTGGCAACTTATCAATGCACCATGGTAGCTTTATTTCATGATATGATACATCATGAGATCGAAGTTTACATAGACGATATGATAGCTCGGTCACAAACGGAGGAGGAACACCTTGAACATCTAGAAAAGTTGTTTGCCAGGTTGAAAGAATACAAACTCAGGCTGAATCCAAGTAAATGCACTTTTGGAGTTAGGTCTGGTAAACTTCTAGGGTTTATTGTCAGCAACAAAGGCATTGAAGTCGATCCAGCAAAAGTGAAAGCAATACAAGAGATGCCTGCTCCCCGTACTGAAAAGGAGGTTAGAGGATTCTTGGGGCGCTTGAACTATATTGCCAGATTCATCTCTCATCTGACTTCTACCTGTGAGCCAATCTTCAAACTATTAAAGAAAGATCAGGTAGTCGAATGGAACAACGATTGCCAAGCTGCCTTTGATAAGATCAAGAAGTATTTGCTAGAACCTCCTATTCTGATGCCACCCGTCGAGGGAAGACCATTGATCATGTATCTGACCGTCTTGGATAACTCGATGGGGTGTGTTTTGGGCCAGCATGACGAGTCTGGTCGAAAAGAGCATGCTATTTATTACCTTAGCAAAAAGTTTACCGACTGTGAGACTCGCTACTCACTGCTCGAGAAAACTTGTTGTGCTTTGGTATGGGCTGCTCGCCGACTAAGACAGTATATGTTGACTCATACCACTCTGTTGATTTCCAAAATGGATCCTATCAAGTATATCTTCGAAAAGCCTGCTTTATCTGGAAGAATAGCTAGATGGCAAATGATCCTAACTGAGTATGACATCCAGTACACCACCCAAAAAGCTATAAAAGGGAGTGTACTAGCTGACCATCTATCTCATCAAGCTATCGAAGATTATCAATCCATGAGATTTGACTTCCCAGACGAGGACATCATGAATTTGGACAACATTGAAGGTAACGGACCGTATGACGGACCTGAAAAGGGATCCCGATGGACCCTGTACTTTGATGGTGCTTCAAATGCACTTGGAAACAATATCGGGGCGGTACTCATTTCCCCGGAAGGTTGCCACACACCTTTCACGGCCCGACTCTGCTTCAGCTGTACCAACAACATGGCTGAATATGAAGCTTGCATTTTTGGTCTCAAGGCTGCCATAGACTTGGGGATCAAATCTTTGATCGTATTTGGGGACTCGGATTTGGTTATCAGTCAAATCAAAGGAGAGTGGGATACCAAACATCCTAATCTCATCCCATACAAAGAACATGTCTTGACATTGTTGCCTCATTTCGAGCAAATCACCTTCGAGCATTTCCTGCGAGAAGAGAATCAGCTAGCAGATGCTCTGGCTACGATGTCTCCCATGTTTAAACTCAATTGGGATAACGAGTGTGATACGGTGGGAGAACTGACTTGAGGTTTTGCGTTTGTTTTCGCAAATGTTTCGGTTGAGCAAGAGTCGCCACCGACTTTTTATTTTATCCTAAGGAAAGGTTAAAAAAGCACAGCAAAAACCTTTGAGATTTTTTTCTTGGGTTCGGGGAGTAGATTATAGAAAGGGAAGGTATTAGCACCCTTTCTATCCATGGTTATCCATGGGCTCTTAGGTACTTGCTTAGATCAACTTGCCTTGATTTTCAATTGTTTGAAATGGTGCTTTCAATTGTTTGAAATGGTGCTTTATGTGTGGTTTTGAAAATGTTTTGAAAAAGATGCCTTGTCTAGGCAACCCTTGTAACAATTCTTTACTCGAATGTTTTACAAAAGGTGTTTGTCTTTTTGAAAATGTGTTTCAAGGTTTTTTTTTAAAGTTGTTTTGAAGGTGTAGTGATGTGTAGTTTGAAAAATAGGCAAGTGTTTTTGTTTTGCAAGTTGACAAGTACTTAAGAGCTATCTACCCTAAAGTTCTCAAAGATCTTTGCTATGTCTTAACCCTTTTAACAATTTTGTTCCACCATTGCATTTGGTGGACAAACTTGTGTTAGGATGTGAAAGGGACGGGCGCGGGTCATCGTTTAGACCATAATTGCAATGGTGCCAAGTATCTTTGGGCAATTTTTCCTTTAAGGGACTTGATCATTTTTAGGCAACTTTCGAAAGCGTCAACGAGGGACTATGATCATTTGATTGTTTTGTTTTGGCCCAATGATACCTAACATGCAATATGGCCCATTTATTGAAGGCAACAAGTGGAATACCCTAGGGGTGCAAGTGTGATTAGTGTTGTCCATTTTCATGCTTGTTTATCTTGAATTTAGGTCAAACTATTTTTGGTTAATTGATTTGCATACAGACCCTAATTCTAACATGGCATATTTAGAAAACTTTAAAGTGCGAAAAAATAAAGTTCCTAAGTTATTACAACACAATATATGGGAAGGGGGGTACAAATGTTCAAATGGGGATATTTTAGCAAGAAATTAAATCCTAAATATTACATCAAAATTTGGGAATTTACAAGGTATTTAATTGCACATATTAAATAAAAATAAAATAAATATGTAAGATGCAAAAAGGCTTTTTATATGTATGAAAAAGTATTTTTTTTTATGTGCCACATAAACAAAAATAAAATGAATTAATTTTTGGTATTTTTAAGTTTAGGGCAAAATCCTAATTTATTAAATAAAAGGTATTAATTATTTAATATATATAAATATTTATTAATTATGTACAAAAAATAAATAAAAGAAGGTATATTGTAAAAAAGTGATTTTTTAAGTCAAATATTAATAAAAAATGAAAATGTATTATTTTTATGTTTTTAACCTAAATATACTAATAAATATATAAGTATTTGTATTATTTACTAAATATATTAAATATGTACAAAAATAAAATATTTAATATTTACAAAAAAAGTATATTTTATATAAAATGTTTTCAAGAGAGAAAATAAAATAAAAATCAGAAAATAAAATGTATTAGTATTATTTTCAGTATTTTTAAATAAAAGATATTTATGTTTATTTATGTACAAAGCTAACTAAAGTCAAATAAATAATGTTTTTTTTATGTTTTTTA
Organism: Vicia faba; assembly: GCA_948472305.1. Classification (NCBI taxonomy): domain Eukaryota; kingdom Viridiplantae; phylum Streptophyta; class Magnoliopsida; order Fabales; family Fabaceae; genus Vicia; species Vicia faba. The sequence goes on along the minus strand of OX451739.1, from coordinate 340,984,990 downwards.
TGATTTAAATAAAAATATGGAAACAAAATCAAAAAGAAAAAATGGAAAATAACAAGTAATTTCAAAATGGGCCAGGGGGGTGTAGGTGCAATACAGTGGTGTGAAAAGAAAAGACAAATCTCAGGCCCAGCCCAAGACCCTGTCTTCTTCAACCTCCAGCACCTTTGTTCAACAAAAACACGCGTTTGCTATCTCCAGATTCTTTGACTTTTTGCCAAATCTTGCAACATGAAACTTGTAGAGCTTGAAGCCACGATTCTAGACATATAAAGAAGTTAATCTAACTCTCAGAAATGAGAGAGAATTTCTTCTCCCCCAATTCCTGACCTAGTTTTTATTCAATGTTCAGAACCAAAATTCTCATAGCACACATAACATAAATGAAAACTAATTATATGGGCATGTTCAGGGCCATGAATGTGACATAATTTCTTCACAAATCTAAACCTAACAATGCCTGGATAGAGAGATAAGAGTTCATGAACTTACCTATTCAGTTGGAATCGTATCTGGTGATGGAGGTGTTTTCAATGCAAGGTGATGATTGATACAGCTTCCTTGATGTCCAGGGATGCTATTCCAAGCTTTAGTTTGCTTTGAAACCAACTGAATCAAGCTATAGCAATCAACCTGCAAAACAGAAAAAGTGAAAATGGCAAATGGTGTTAGGGATGTTACAGGTCGTGTCCAATGCTTGGGACAACTTCAGTGGGTGGTAGGGAAAGTGTTTGAAGTGGTTTTAGCAAGAATGCACGAGGGGAAATGTTTATGGAAGGCAAGTTGCATGGATGCCCTGTTTTTGTGCAGTACAATGGTGATTCTGTGAATGGGGAGGTATTGGAGATGATAGGCTCGTGTTTCAGGTCAGGATGGATGTTTAGAATGTGTGGAGAAAGTTTGTCTTAGCCAGTTCTTGCAGCAATGAGAGATGGGAGTTGTTATGCAAGGTTACTTCAACTTTAAGCAAGAAAATCAACTTGGTGTTTCTAGCTTGCACAGGCCCCTCTATTGTGCTGCACTAATCTCTCTTGGTCAGAGTGATTAGTGTACAAAATACCAGCTCAAAAGATTGTGCCTATGCTTCTTGGATTTGCATTTGACATAAAGTTCAACTTTTTCTAAAATGGCTAATTTGCTTTTTCTATTTAAGGCTTTATTTTACATACAATGCTTGAACACATAAAATAAGTTCTTGGCACAATGAGTTAGCATTAAATTTATGAGTGCAAATGGGATATAGGACCTGTAATCAAGGAATGCAAGCTGAGTTCAAAATTGCCTAAGTGTATGAACATGTAAATTGGCCATAAACAAAGTGATTTTTTCCCAACTTGCCAAATTCGATTCTCCCTAACCACAAGGTTGTTTGATGAGTTCTTGGACATTTTGGAAAGCTTGGAATGTGTACTACAATCCATCTTTGTAATGCAAATTGAAATTCCAAGTGGAAGCATGTGAAAAATTGCCATGAAGTTGGGCAAAAATCCTGCCTAAAATAGGTCAAAATTTCTCTAAGTTAAGAATGGTTTGGTACCCTTGTTCCAAAAATTGTAACTTGAGCTACAAGCTTATTTTGAGGAAACTTTGTGAATCAAAGTTGTAGATTTTGCAATGGACTACAACTTTCATGTTTTGACTTTTCCTTGAATCCAAATTCATCTTGATGAGAAAGTGGGACAAAGTTAGGAAAAAATTAGGGTTTTTCATAACTTAGAAAAATTCTAAGTTATGAAAAATCTTCATTTCAAACCCTAATTTGCAATTCTTGATTTCTTGATGAACAAGTTTCATGATTTGGCATGTTTTGATGAAAAATGAATCTTGACCCTTGATTTTGACCAAAAATTCAAAGTTTGACTTTTCAGTATACAGTCAAATTTGGCTCAGTTGACTGGAAAATTCATCTGTCAATTTTGTGCATTTGGGATCTTTTGAACTTGTTGAGCATGTCAAGATAATTCCATGGGGTCCTTGAGTCCATATGTGAGCTTGGTTTGCCATTGGCTAGGTCAAACAGTCAAAAATTGCCTTTGTGCAGTCAAAACCCTAAAAATGACCATTTTGCCCTTTTGGTGATCTGACCAAATTTCTTGTGGAATTGTGATCCAAACTTGATCAAATGGTCCATGTGAGTTCATAATGTTGATGTGGGTCAAAAATCATGAGGTTTGACTGTCAATTGACCACAGTTGACTTTTTCCCCAATACAGCTGATTTCTAGGTCAACTGTTCAATTGATTGGGCAAAGATTGGAATCAAGGCTTGAAACTTGGTATGGATAAACTTGGGGGTCCAATATGAAGCATGAAAGTTATTTTAGGCATTTTAGGTCAAAACATCTTTGTGCAAACACAAACCCTAATTTGGGCCTGTTGTACCCCAAAATTTGCCCTCCCATATTCTTCAAGATTTGCAAAGAGCATGCTTCAAAATCTCCCAAGGGTTGCACAGTCCAATGGCCTCCTAACAGTCAAAAATTAGGGTTTTGATTCTAGCAAAGAAATTTAAGTTTCCAAGGGTCCAATCAAGTCCCACATGCCTACAAACATTGTCAAGTATCCTTATGCCAAGTTTCAAGACTCACTGCACAAAATTGCACAGTCAAAAACCCTAATTGCTCAACAGTCAACTGCAGGGGCAAAATGGTCATTTGACAGTCAAAAGTCCAAATTTTTGGTCAACATCTTATTTTGAAGCCACAAACATCATTTGATCAATTCTTGATCATGATTCTCAAGGCATGGCTCAAAAAGTCTCAAGATGCAAAAATTTCTATTTTTGGACAGCTGAAAAAGTCAACTGTAACTTGACCAAGGCATAACTTCCACATGGTTTGTCAGACAAATTCCATCCAAATCTCATTTTGAAGAGAATGACATTTCCTACAACTCCTCTTCACACTTCAAGTCCAAGAAATGCTCTCACAAAAAAGTTATCAATCTCAATATTATAGGTCATTTTCAAGAGTCAACAAAAAGGCATTTTAAGTCAAAGACCATAACTTGAGATTGGTAAATCAAAATGACATGGGAACAAAGGCATTGGTTATAGGACTTCAAGACCTTTCCAAAATGTCCAAGAACATGATCAAAGCTTAAAAATTGAGCAAGATATGCCTTGTGGAAGTTGGGAAATTTTTGGGAATTTTGAAAAGTCAACTTTGCTTCAAATGCCTCAAAATTGCTAATGGGCCTCAATTTCTTCCAAGAATCATCATCCAAAAGCTATGCACGACCCATTGACCCAAAGGTGAGTTATTTTCTTATTTTTTATTAATTATTTGAACTTTTAATGTTATTAATTCATTTAATTAAAATTAAATATGAAAAAATACTCAAGCATGTATTTTAAATCTTTTTATGCAGCTAATAGGTCTATCATAAACTCAAGATTTCGTGCATCACTAAAAAGGCAAGAATTATTCATGATTTGGCATATTTGGCATAAAAAAAGATTGAAAAAGATTATGCAAAATCACAAAATTCAAAAGCATTGATTCCATGGATTTTGGACTTGTTTTGTTACCCTAATTCATTGGCATACATAAGCAGATCACAACCCTAATCACAAACACAAGCTAGCTGCGCCCAAACCTGAAAACCAACTTTGCATTTTTTCCAAAAATTCTCAAAAACTGATTTCATAGCTAGAGGGTGTTTCAAGGCAAAAGGACCATTCCAAAGGCTTGCTGGGATAACTAGGGAGCTTTCTCAATCAAAATCACATCCCCACACGCAGAGAAACGATAGAACACCATAGTCCTGTTCAAGAAAACTCTCATAATCATACTTTGATTTATATGCATATTTCATACATTTTAAATGCTGATTTTTACTAATATGGACTCACTGAAGCTTTTGGTGTATGTTAATTGAACTAATCTTGCCTGTAGCAAAATATACCATTGAAATGTTCTAGGGTTTCAGAAGCTTCCATTTGGGGCTTTGAGTATCTGGAAAAATTAAGCCATAAGACCAGGACCATTGGATTCGTGACCTTCATACGAACTAATTCCATACATCGCGCTCAATTTATGATCAACGATACTCTAATCGCTATTTTTCGCAGGATGCATTTAGTGGGGGTTTAAAACCCCCGCTATCTCTTTTCTGTTTATAGGCACAACGAGGAAGAAGCCTGTGTGTCATATCATGGTTGGATCATTTAAATTTTCAGCGCGTTTTTTTGTTAATATCATTAACGTGGTTTATTGTTTATAATATTTGTTTTTCATGATACATACAAACGCGTTGAATGGTGTGGTGGTTGGGAATCTGATTGGCAAGCCTTGGGACCTGGGTTCGATTCCCAGGTCCCCCTATATATTTCATGCTTTTTCAATTAACATGCTTCTGTGCAGCGTACCATCCAAGGACTATCATGCAACCTCGCTTCTTAACTTGCCACGCGCCCAGGAAGTCCAATCTAATGGCTATCAACAAGCGACTACCATGTACGTTAGTCAGCTATCCCACATAAGCGCTGGGAAAGTCAATGTGGCCAACATCCTGATGGGCCAAAACTCTTCTAATCACACCTCCAATTGGGCCAACTCACCCCCTCTGGTTTGCATATGTATATTTTTATTTCTTGTTTTAATTCTTTCTTTATTCTTTTGTTTGCTTTATTATTTTAATTAATTCATCAAATTAATTTTTTTATAACATAAAAATGCAAAAAAAAATCAGAAACTATAAAAAATAAAATATGTTCTTTTATTTTTTAATCAATATTTTGTAAATAAAATTCTAATAACTAATTAGTTTAACTTTAGGTTTAATTCTAATTTTTTTAAATAAACTAAAAAATGTAGAAATTAGGATTTTTATACTTTTATTCTTTTTTCCTTTTTCACCATTATTAATTATTAATTATTTTTGTAAATAAATATGCCATTTAATTAATTAGGGTTAAATTAGGTTACAACTTAAACATTTTTTTTATAAATTAAAAACAATTTAGAACTAGGGTTTTAATTAACTTTTAATTCCAATTTAATTCTCCTTAATTCCATAAACACAAAAACTCCAAAAAAAAAGTTCTTTCTTTTATTTAATTTAATTAATTTATGATTTCGATTTAATTTCTTTAAAAGGGTCCAACGCCCTCGCATTCTCGATTTTTATTTCTTTTCGCACATTTACTTTTATTTCCCTTTTTTAAGTTTCATGTAATTGCCCCAAAGCTTTGTAATAGATAATTAGGATATTTGCTTTCCGCATTTTATTTATTTCAAATCGGGTCTTGGTTTAATTTGGCGATGTAGACCCGCGCCTTTGTAATAGCGTAGGACTTTTAATTCCCGCACCCTTAACTGCTAATAATCACATGAAAGAATGTATGCCAAAAAAATAAAAACAAAGCGTAGATCACCAATGCATGACAAGACAAAAAATAACTGAAAGTGACACACAAATCACACACCACTCCTAGGGTATGCCTCACTGTTGCCTTGCCCCTCGAAACGTGGTCGTCGAGTAGAGGACGTTTTAGTAAGTCCTCATGTCCATGAACATGGCATGGGGGTAGCTTCTAAGGTATCCTCCTATTGCTCTGGTGACCACACTGTCCCTAATCCTCGAATTGACCTGAACACCTCCAACGACGGTGCTACATACCTCTCAATGGTGGGATGGCACTATCTTAAGGACATTTACACAGACGAATTCCTTAGGGTAAGTAGATGACTCGTAGATACTTGCTCTAATTCAAAACAAATCAAAAACTTCTTTTCACACTGACACTTTGCAAAAAGCTTTCAAAAACAACTTTTCAAATACTCTTGAGGACTGATACAAGAGTCGATCTGAAACTTTCAAAGAAAGTTTTTCAAACTCGCTCTGAAAAGCAAACAAACATTTTTGAAAACACAAATGAGCAAGTATATAAGAGCCCATGGATAACCATGGATATAAAGGGTGCTAACACCTTCCCTTTCTATAAATCTACCTCCCGAACCGAGAACTAATCTCGTAAGGAATTTTTCTGTGCTTTTGTCCTTTCCATTTGGAGAAAATAAAAGACGGTGGCGACTCTTGCTTCCGTGACATTTCGCGAACCAGCGTTAAACAGTCAGTTCCAGATCCACCGATCACAGAACTGGCGACTCTGCTGGGGATATCTTTAAAAGTGAGGTGTACCTTAGGATAGTTCATAACTGTGTTTTCAATTGTTTTGACTTGTTTGGTTTAAATTGTGGGTTGCATCGGAGTTACATAGATCCTAACCCGGATCTGGGGATACCCTGTTTATGTAGCATAAGCTGTGAGGGACCTGTCCGGCGTAGACCGACATGGGTGAAGCAGTGGCTACGTTGGTGTGGCACCTTGGTCTGTACCGATATCCCTTGTGTTGCAACGAGGAGAATATGGGTCTTCTGAGGAGTCATTAAGCACCAACCGACCTTAGAACCTTAAATGACCCAACTTGGCCAATAGAACAGTAGCAGTATGCTACGCCCATTGAGGCTAAACTCTCGTGATGGTTCTGGCCGCAAGAAAAGATTGTGATGCTGGAATTATGACCGATTGAGGGTAGTCAGTGATATTGGGATCCTCTAGAACCCGGTTACTTCTGATAGGACAGGTCTGAACCAACAAACTGAAAGAGGGTAATACCTAGACCTCATGCTGGCCTAAACTCTAAGGGCTTGTCTTGTGTGACTTGTGTGCCTTATCATGTTTGCCTTTGTAAATATTTGTGGTGTGCTTTATCATAACATCATAACATCATGAGCATTGCATGCATCCTGCATAAGGACTGACCATTTCAAAGACAAGAGGGTTTCACCTTTGCTCTATTTTGTAGGATATCATGATGCCTATGCGAAGGAATACTATCCAGTTCAACTTTGTTCACCCACCTGAGTTACTTGAAGAGTTGGTTAGCAGAATTCCAAACACCACATCCTTCATCCAGAGGCATGGTTCTCTTCTCAGTTTAGTCACTGCAAAGCGGAATCAACAGTTGATGAGTGTCCTGACCCAGTTCTATGACCCTTTGTACCAGTGCTTCACCTTTCAAGACTTCCAGCTGGTCCCTACCCTGGAAGAGTTCTCTAATTTGCTTGGTATCCCTATCTTGGATCAGACTCCCTTCACTAGTTGGGAAAAGACTCTTAGGCTTGAGGAGGTTGCTGCAGCTCTTCCCTTGACCCATCAAGAAGTAATGGACAACTGGGTGACTAGAAGCGGAGTTAAGGGTTTCTTGGCCAAGTTCTTAGTTGGTAAAGCTAACAGTTTCTGGAATGACTTGGACTTTAGGGCATATGAAGACATCTTGGCTCTCTTAATCTATGGGCTAGTCTTGTTTCCTAATCCTGACAACTTCATCAATGTCACTGCCATAAGGATCTTCATGTCTCAGAATCCGGTGCCCACTCTCTTGGGTGACATCCTGCAACAACTTTATGCTCGTACTGCCCGAAGACGAGGAACTCTATGGTGTTGTATCCCTTTGTTGGTGAGGTGGTTTATTTCGCACCTCCCTAAGTTCGTACTGAAGAACCAAGAAGGAAGAGGTTGGGCTCATAGGTTAATGTCTCTCACCGATAAGGACATCATTTGGACTTTCAGAGGTTTGGATGAGATAGCTGTTATTGATTGTTGCGGAGAATACCTAAATGTTCCTTTGATTGGTACTCAAGAAGGAATCTCTTATAATCCATGTCTAGCGCTCCGTCGGTTTGGAAGGGCCAGAAGAGCAGGACCTCATGAGATGTTGGTGCCTCACATCAGTTTTGAGTTTCAGGTGGATAGTGACGAGCTGCATCGTAGGTTCACCAAGGCTTGGGAGAGAGTTCATAAAGCTGACCCACAAGAGTTGGGGCCAAAGACTTCTCTACCTATGGAAGCCTACTACAAATGGGTTCGCATCCGTGCTCAGAAGTTAGGTATGCCATACGAAGCTGTCAGACCTATCATTCTTGAGTATCCTGACAAAGATGGTGCTCCTCCAACTGTCCTCCCTCCTCAGATACCTACTGATTATGAGACATTAAAGAGGTTTTAGTCGCAACTGCGAGAAGAACGGGACTCTTACTGGGAAAAGTTCAACGAGCAGGAATTGAAGATCCAGAAGCTGACAAAGCAGTTGGAGAATGAGCGAGCTCTGAATGACTACATCCGTACTGAGAAGAGGAGACCATGGATCAATGAGGATATTGGGATGTTCTTTTACAGTTTTATTTCCCTTTTTAGTATTTCCATTTCTATGTAACGCCTAAGGGCAATCTGTTGAACAATTTGAATTTCAAAGTTGAATCTAATGAAGTGTGTTCCTTTTTGTTTACAAAGTTGATTCCCGATTGTCTTTGAAAACATAAATCATACGCATTCCATTCATCATGTGCATAGCAGGTATTCTTCTTTTCAGGTTGCTTACTGTTCTTCGCTGTTTATTTCAGCATCATGAACCCTGAATCATCAACTGAGACGTCTATCAAGGCCCTTCAGGCGCAGAACGCACAATTTCAAGAGCTGATCATGGGTTTGGCTCAAGGTCAAAAAGAACTGAAGGCTTTGCTCCTGAAGAAGGAGAAGAAGAAGAAGAGAACTGTTCTTTTCAACTCGGGCCGGAGGTTTGGTAATACTCTGTAGAATGAGGAAGCTGGTTCCTCTGTAGGCAAAGACAGTCCCCAGGGGGGAAAGGCTCCAAGTCCAGTAGTCTCTGACAACGAGACTGACTTTAATGAGGAACAGTATCCTCCTGCTGAAGACCGGTACAAGCAGTTGGAAGACAGACTGAATGCAATGGAGATCCAACAAGTGCCTGGGCTGGATTTCGGAGACTTTGGCTTATCTACTGGTGTGATCATTCCTCATAAGTTTAAGGCACCATCTTTCACCAAATATGACGGGGCGTCTTGTCCCAAACTACACCTCAGATCTTATGTGCGGAAGATTCAACCGTACGCAGTGGACAAGAACTTGTGGATCCACTTCTTCTAGGAGAGTCTTTCAGGGACTCATCTCGAATGGTTCTATCAGCTGGATGGGACCAAGGTTCATAACTGGGAGGAGTTGGCTATTGCTTTTTACAAGCAGTATCAATATAATGCCGACCTTGCTCCTACACGTACCCAACTCCAGGGTATGCCGCTAGGATCAAGCGAAGGTTTTAAAGAGTATGCACAGAAGTGGAGGGACCTGGCTGGCAGGGTGCAGCCACCATTAACTGACCGTGAACTGGTGGATATGTTCTTGGGGACCCTCTCTGGGCCATTCTTCAATCATCTCATCGGTAACTCGTCTGCAGGGTTCACTGATCTTATTCTGACTGGAGAGAGGATAGAGGCTGGAATGAAGTCCGGTAAAATTCAGAAAGGTGCATCTTCAAATGCTGAAAAGAAACCCTTTAAGAAGGAGGCCATTGCTGTATATAGGCCTAGAAGACACGATAAACCTGAGCGCCGCCAATCTGTCAACGCGGTAATGATTTCTAAGCCTACTGTCGCTCCTCGGCAAACCAATCCACAAAGGGTTGAAAGACCCAGAAGAGAATTCACCCGGCTGAGTATGACCTTGTCGCAAATCTTGCCACAGTTTCTATCCACTAACTTAGTGACTGTCAGGGAGGCCCCGAAGGTTGTAAACACTGCCTCTCCCAAGTACAATCCAAATGCCCGCTGTGCTTATCACTCCGATAGCCCGGGGCATTCCACTGATGACTGCTGAGCCTTAAGGAATAAGGTGCAAGACCTTATTGATGCGAAAGAGATACAATTTGAGGCGCCTGAAAGGCCAAATGTGGTGACTGCTCCTATGCCCCAGCATGGAGTGAATGTCGTTGATGAAGATGTGTATGCCGTTTCTATGAATGATGTAGCTACTCCTCTGATGACTGTTAAGAGGAACCTACTGCTGGCCAGTTTATTTCCGGGTTGTAGCGAAGGTTGCCTTTTCTGTGTTGTTTCCCTTTCTGGTTGTCCATTGCTGAAGTTAGGCATCCAAGGCCTGATGGATAGCAAGGATATTCTCTTCAAGAAGACCGTTGTTCCGTTTGTTCCTGTGGAAGAAGTATCTGTTGTTACAATTTTTAACAATCTAATCAAGGCTCCCTCGAGGAAGCCGGTTAAAATCATGACCGTCGCACCCGTTGTTATTACTGTTCCGGGGCCTCTCCCCTATGAATCTGATAAGGCTGTCCCATGGCACTATGGGGCAGATGTGTATGTACATGGAATAAAGCAAGAGTTCAACACTGGCACCAACATCAGCAATATCACTGGTCCAGCAAAAGTTACCCGCAGTGGCAGGCTCTTCTCGCCTGACATTGCGCCACCAGCTATTCGAAGACCTCTCATTATAACACCTGTAAGTGCACCGGTTCCCATTTCTGATCAAATTGCTTCCCATGCTGCCGAGTCATCTAATTCTCGGGGCAAAGGGATTGAAGATGAGCCTGCCCGGATGGAGGTGCCAAAGTCTGTGAATGTTGAAGCCTCCCATCAAGAGATGGAGGAAATTCTGAAGATAATCAAGAAGAGCGATTTTAATGTTGTTGAACAGCTGGGGCATACCCCCTCCAAGATCTCTATGCTCTCCTTGCTGCTGTGCTCAGAGGCCCATGCTAAGGCCCTGATTTCATTTCTCAAGACGGCCCATGTGCCACAGGAGACATCTGCAGACCAGTTTACTGATTGCGTAGCCAATCTGACAGCGGACAATGGTTTAGGTTTCTCGGATGCTGACCTTACTGCTAAGGGCAAGAACCACAATGATGCCCTGCATGTCTCTATTGAATGCAGGGGCACTACTCTTGCGCACGTGTTGGTGGACACCGGTTCTTCCCTGAATGTGTTACCAAAAAAGGCCTTAGACCGGTTGGATTGTGAAGGCCTGGAGCTGAAACCTAGCAATATCATTTTCAGAGCCTTTGACGGTTCTAAGAGGATGGTTCATGGAGAGGTAGACATTCCTATTCGTGTAGGTTCTCAAGTATTCGAATCAACTTTCTATGTGATGGATATTCGTCCATCTTATTCCTGTTTACTGGGTCGACCTTGGATTCACAAAGCTGGGGCAGTGACCTCTACCCTACACCAGAAGCTCAAGTACCCCGTCAGAGGGAAGATTGTCACTGTGCAGGGAGAGGAGGAGTATATGGTTAGTCACTTGAATTCCTTCCGATATATTGAGATGGACGGGGAGTTTATTGAAACCCCCTTTCAGCATTTTGAAGAGGTACCTCCAACTTTGGCAGCAGCAGAAACAGTGGTTGAGGAGGACTTTCCCTTGAAGATGGCTTCCTTGAAGGACGCCCGGGCTGTGATCAAGAAAGAGGCTCAGAGGGCTGTACGCAAGGCTAGAACCAGAAGACCTCCTGTGCTCATCACCAATCCAAGAGTGAATGCTATCATGGAGGATGATGAAGTTGAAGAATCTGAGTTCAACAGCTGGATTTATCCGACGGCCGACGGTGGACCTAGCAATTGGACTGCAAAGGACAACCTACCTGTTTCTTTTGTTGACCAGTAATGAATTCCTTTGTTTTGTTATTTGTAATAAACAATGATTTGAAACTTTATGGCCCAGTGTCTTACCCGGGGCACCGTGGCTTCATTTTGTGAGGGCATATTAATTGTCATTTCATATATCATGAATAAAGACCTTGGATGTTTTCTCGCATTTCAAATCTTATGCTCCTTTTCTTTCTTTCCTTTCTTTATATATTGCAAAACAGCTGTATTTACACACACTCACCCATACAGGTTTCAATCCACTCTGGATCTCACTGGTAACGACTCTGCTACTGCCAGTTATGACTTCGAAAATCCGATCAACTTAGCCGAAGACGAAGGTGAAGATGATTACGAAGTGCCTGGCGAGCTTGCAAGACTGTTACTCCAGGAAGAGAGGGCAATTCAACCACATGAAGAGCTGGTGGAAACAATAAATCTGGGTACTGATGCAGATAGGAAGGAAGTCAAGATTGGTGCCAACCTAGAGCTCAGTGTGAAGCAACGGTTGACTCAGATGTTACATGATTATGTGGAGATCTTCGCCTGGTCCTATGAAGACATGCCCGGGTTGGATACCGACATTGTGGTCCATCATTTGCCTACCAAGGAAGACTGCCCTCCGGTTAAGCAAAAGGTCCGCCGTATGCGCCCAGAAATGTCTGAAAAGATCAAGGCTGAGGTTATGAAACAGTTTGATGCCGGATTTCTTGCAGTGACTTCTTACCCTCAGTGGGTTGCTAATGTGGTGCCGGTCCCAAAGAAAGATGGAAAGGTCAGAATGTGTGTTGACTACAGGGATCTGAACAGGGCCAGCCCCAAAGATGACTTCCCTCTACCTCACATTGATGTCCTTGTTGACAATACTGCTCAGCACAAGGTGTTCTCCTTCATGGATGGTTTTTCAGGGTATAATCAGATCAAGATTGCTCCTGAAGACATGGAAAAGACTACCTTTGTTACTCAGTGGGGCACCTTCTGCTACAAGGTCATGCCATTCGGGTTGAAAAATGCTGGGGCAACCTACCAACGTGCCATGGTTGCTTTATTTCATGACATGATCCATCATGAGATTGAAGTGTATGTCGACGACATGATCGCAAGGTCCCAAACTAAGGAGGAACACCTTGATCATCTGCAGAAATTATTTGACCGTCTGAAATTGTACAAGCTGAGGTTGAACCCGAACAAGTGCACCTTCGGGGTAAGATTTGGGAAATTGCTAGGCTTCGTTGTAAGTGATAAGGGTATTCAAGTAGACCCTGCCAAGGTCAAAGCCATTCAAGAGATGCCAGTTCCCAAGACAGAGAAAGAGGCCAGAGGCTTTTTAGGACGCCTGAATTACATTGCTCGATTCATCTCGCATCTAACCGCTACCTGTGAACCAATCTTCAAGCTGCTGAAGAAAGATCAGGTAGTACGTTGGAATGATGAATGTCAGGCTGCTTTTGACAGAATCAAAGAGTATCTCCAAGAACCACCCATTCTTATGCCACCGGTTGAAGGGAGACCTCTGATACTATACCTGACAGTACTTGACAACTCAATGGGGTGTGTGCTGGGGCAGCATGACGAGTCTGGCCGAAAAGAGCATGCCATTTATTACCTTAGCAAAAATTTTATCGACTGTGAGACCCGATACTCACTGCTCGAGAAAACTTGCTGCGCTTTGGTATGGGCTGCTCGCCGGCTGAGACAGTATATGCTGACTCACACTACCTTGTTGATTTCAAAGATGGATCCTATAAAGTATATATTCGAAAAGCATGCTCTGTCTGGGAGAATAGCAAGATGGAAAATGATCTTGACAGAATACGACATCCAATACACGACTCAGAAAGCCATCAAAGGAAGTGTATTGGCAGACCACTTGGCACACCAGGCAGTAAACGACTATCAGTCAATGAACTTTGAGTTTCCAGACGAGAGCATCATGATAGTGACTGATTGTGAGGTACCTTGATCGGATGAAGGACCTGAGGAAGGATCCCGATGGTCTATGCACTTTGACAGAGCCTCCAACGCTTTGGGTAACGGTATCAGCGCTGTGATCATATCCCCTCAAGGCACTCATACTCCACTCACTGCCCGACTATGTTTCAACTGCACCAACAACATGGCAGAGTATGAGGCATGCATCATGGGACTCCAAGTCGCGATCGACTTAAGGATCAAGTTTCTGAGTGTCTTCGGAGATTCCGCTCTCGTGATCAATCAAATCAAAGGGGAGTGGGATACGAAACATCTGAATCTTATTCCTTACAGAGAATGTGTGTTGACATTGACCCCCCACTTCACAGAGATAACTTTTGAACATTTTCCAAGAGAGGAGAATCAGCTGGCGGACGCACTAGCTACGATGTCTTCTATGTTCAAAGTCAAATGGGACAATGAGGCTCCCCAGATCATTATCTGGAAACTGGACGAACCGGCATACTGTTATGATCTCGAGACTGAATTGGTGACTGAGAAGCCTTGGTACCATGAGGTGAAGAGATATTTGGAAGCTCAGGAATACCCTGAAGGTGCATCTGTCAATGACAAGAAGTTTCTAAGAAGGTTCGCCGCAAAGTTCTTCCTTAGCAACGACATTCTGTACAAGCGAAACCATGATTCGACCTTACTGCGTTGTGTGGATAAGACTGAAGCAGAAAGGATCATGGCAGAGCTACATGAAGGTACCTTCGGACACATTCCAGTGGGCACACTATGGTAAAGAAAATCCTTCGGGCATGGTATTTCTGGTCCACAATGGAAGCCGACTGTTACCAACACTCTCGGACATGTCATAAGTGCCAGGTTTATGTAGATAAGGTGCACGTTACTCCAGTTCCTCTGAATGTCTTAACAGCACCTTGGCCGTTTGCAATGTGGGGCATAGATATGATCGGTGAGATTAAACCTACAGCGTCCAATGGGCATCGCTTCATCCTGGTTGCGATTGATTACTTCACGAAGTGGGTTGAAGCAGCTTCCTATGCCACAGTAACCAAGAATGTCGTGGCACGGTTCATTCGGCACAACCTGATCTGTCGATACAGCGTCCCTGAAAGGATCATTACAGACAACGGTACCAATCTCAATAACAAAATGATCACTGAGCTCTGCGAGCAGTTCAAGATACAGCACCACAACTCTTCTCCTTACCGACCGAATATGAATGGGGCTGTAGAGGCAGCTGTTGTACCCCAAAATTTGCCCTCCCATATTCTTCGAGATTTGCCAAGTCAAAGCTTCAAAATCTCTCCAAGATTTGCACAGTTCAAGGGCCTCCTAACAGTCAAAAATTAGGGTTTTGGTTCTGACAAAGAAAATGAAGTTTCCAAGGGTCCAATCAAGTCCCATATGCCTACAAATATGGTCAAGCATCCTCATACCAAGTTTCAAGACTTACAACACAAGATTGCACAGTCAAAAACCCTAATTGCACTACAGTCAACTGCAGGGGCAAAATGGTCATTTGACAGTCAAAAGTTCAAATTTTTGGTCAACATCTCATTTTGAAGCCACAAACATCATTTGATCAATGCTTGATCATGATTCTCAAAGCTTGGCTCAAAAAGTCTCAAGATGCAAAAGTTTCCATATTTGGACATTTGAAAAAGTCAACTGTAACTTGACCAAGGCATAACTTCCACATGGATTATCAGAAAAATTCCATCCAAAGCTCATTTTGAAGATAAAGACATTTCCTACAACTCCTCTTCACACTTCAAGTCCAAGAAATTCTCTCACAAAAAGTTATCAATTTCAACATTATAGGTCATTTTCAAAAGCCAACAAAAAGGGACTTTAAGTCAAAGGACATAACTTGAGATTGGTAAATCAAAATGACATGGGACCAAAAGCATTGGTTAGAGGACTCAAAGACCTTTCCAAAATGTCCAAGAACATGAGCAAAGCTTAAAAATTGAGCAAGTTATGCCTTGTGGAAGTTGGGAAATTTTTGGATATTTTGAAAAGTCAACATTGCTTCAAAAGTCTTAAAAATGCTAATGGGCCTCTTTTTCTTCCAAAATCCATCATCCAAAGCATGTGCACGACCATTTGGCCCAAAGGGAAGTTTTTCATCATTTTTATTTTATTTATTTGAATTTTTAATTGCTAAATATTCATTTAATTAATTAAAATATATGAAAAATACTAAACCTAACTTTTTGAATCTTTTTGTGCATGGAATAGGCTTAAGATTCCGTGCATGATCAGATTTGGAAAGAATTGTGGTGATTGGACATGATTTGAAGCAAATATGCATGAAAAGATTTGAAAATTATGGCATGGAAAATCAAATATTTTCTCATCAATTCATGGATCCTTTGGCTCAGATTTTTTACCCTAATCATTCCATACATAAGCATGAAGCCAACCCTAATGCCAATGACCACAAAGCTGCACAAGAACATCATCATCACTTTTGCATTTTTGTGAAAAAACTCAAATACTGAAAACTAGGTTCTAGGGCGATTTAAGCCAAAATAATTGTTCCATTGGCTTGCTGAGACATCAAGGAAGTTGCCTGAATCAATACCATAGCCTGAAACATCAAGAATTGGTATATCAGAGTCAAGCTTTTCACGAAAATTTCCATAATCGAATCATGAATTTCATGCATTTTTCGTGTGTTTTCTTTATTGATTTACATTGAGTGATTGATTCTAAAGCTAACTGCATATTTTAATTGAGTTTTTGTGCCAAATTAGAGGATTCACCATTGATACAGGTTAGGGTTACCAAGCTTTCAAATTGGGCGTTTCTAAATGCTGTAAAATTGGAACACCATAATACCATGGTTGAATTCAGCATGCTTGGACGATTCTAAAGCAATCCTCGCGCCTAATTTATATAATACCATGGCCTAATCGCTATTTTGAAAACAAGCATATTTTGGGGGGGTTTAAAACCCCCGTTAACCTCTTTTATATTTCAGGGAAAAAGGCAAAAGGAAGAAGATGATTATGTGGCAGGACATGATAGGGTGATTTGAATTTTCGCGCTGAATTGTCCACTAACTCTTATTTTCTCTTATATTAATTGTTAGTTATTATATAATCAAAAGCGCGTGAATGGCATGGTGGTGGAGAAAGCACTTGGTAACCAACAGGACCTGGGTTCGATCCCAGGTCCCCCACTTTCTTTCAATATTTTTTCCTAACGTGATTCCATGCAGCATCTTGTTTGAAGGCTTATCCTATAGCTTCATATCCAGCGCGCCACATGCCCTATTACCTCAATCCAAGGGCATTGGTTGGGAGATCATCATGGACACAAGTCAAAGGTGCCACACGCTGGCAAGAAAAGTCAAATAAGGCCTTGAAACCTTGGGCCAATAGTGCCAATTACACCTCCAATTGGGGACAGAACCCCCCAAGGTTTGCTATTTCTTTTATATTTTTTCATTTTTTATTTGATTCAATTATTCCCTTTTTTAATTAATTTCTTTAATTTAGTTTATTTTCATAAAAATATAAAAACAATAGAAAAAATCAGAAAAGACAAAAAAAAAATTAAATATATTTTATTTAACTAATATTTTTGTAAATAAAGTTTTGTATCAATTAACTAGTTTTTATTCTAGGGTTAATTTTTAATATCTTTTCTTAATAAATAAAAAACTTATAGAATTAGGTTTAATTAGTTTAATTACTTTTTTTTTCTCATCACTAATAATTTACTATTATTTTTATAAATCAAATCGCATTAATTAATTAGGTTTAACTTTAGATAATTTTCATATTTTCTTAATAAATTAAAAATAGCTAGAATTAGGTTTAAATTCCATTTAATTCTCATTAAAATCATAAATACAAAAAACTCAAAATAATAATTTCTTTTTTCATTTTAATTTAATTAATTTAATAATTTAATTTAATTTCATTAAAAAGGGTCCAACGCCCTCGCTCCCAATTTTAATTCTCTTTGCGCATTTTATTCATTTTATTTCGTATAATATTAATGTACCTCTCCCAAAGCCATGTAAATATTTATCTTTCGCACTTTACTTCACTTTATTTATTTTCTGTCAAATCGGGTCCTGGATTTTAATTTGGCGATGTGGACCCGCGCCTTTGTAATAGTTTAGAACTTTTAATTTCCGCATCTTTTTAACTGTTGAATAAATGCATGCAAGAATGAATGACAAAAATAAAAACAAACGCGTAGATCATTTTGACATGAACAAGATAAATATAAATGAACATGACACACAAAATCACACACCACCCCTAGGGTACGCCTCACTGTTGCCTTGCCTCGAAAGGTGATCGTCGAGTAGAAGATGTCTTAGTAAGTCCTCATGATCCGGGAACCTGGCATGAGGGTAGCTTCTAAGGTGTCTTCTCATTGCTCTGGTGATCACCATGTCCCGAACCTCGAATTGACCCGAATACCTCCAACGATGGTACTACCTACCTCTCAATGGTGGGATGGTACTACTTTAAAGGACATTTACACAGACGAATTCCTTAGGGTAGGTAGACGACTCTAGATACTTGCTCTAATTTCAAAAACAAATCAAAAATACTTTTCACACCGACACTTTTCAAAAGCTTTCGAAAGCAACTTTTCAAACACTCTTGAGGACCGATACAAGAGTCGAACTGGAATTTTCAAAGAAACTTTTTTAAAACCCACAGTTGAAAAGCAAAAAAACCTTTTGAAAACACAAATGAGCAAGTATCTAAGAGCCCATGAATAACCATGGATAGAAAGGGTGCTAACACCTTCCCTTTCTATAATCTACCTCCCGAACCGAGAGCAATCTCTTTAAGGAATTTTTCTGTGCTTTTGTCCTTTCCATTTGGAGAAAATAAAAGACGGTGGCGACTCTTGCTTCCGCGACATTTCGCGAACTAGCGTTAAACAGTCAGTTCCAGATCCACCGATCACAGAACTGGCGACTCTGCTGGGGATACTAATAAAGTGAGGTGTACCTTAGGACTAAGATCACTGTGTTTTCAATTGCTTTCCTTGTGTGCTTTAAATTGTGGGACTGTCTTGGGAGTTCTATAGATCCTAACCCGGATCTGGGGATACCTTCTTAGAAAGTAGCAACAAGGCTGTGAGGGAACTGTGCGGGGTATACCGACATGGTTGAAACAGTCTGCTATGTTGATGTGGCACTTTGGTGTGTACCGGTAACCCTTGAGTTCAGTCAAGGAGAGTACGGGGCCTCCGCGTGGTGTCATGAAGCATCAACAGACCTTAGGAACCTTAATTGAACTATCTTGGCCTCTTTAGGGTAGTGAGATAACTGACTTTGGTGCAGTCCGAGGTTGGTTGATACTCGATACTACATTCAATTGAGGGTTGCTTTCCCGGAATATTTCGGTCGCCAGTTCAGTGGCTAAATCGAAACGATGAACAATGAAAGCAATCCCGTGATATTGAGACCCTTAGAACCCGGTTACTTCTAATAGGACAGGTTGAACCCACCAACTTCAAGAGGATACTACCCAGACCCCATGCTGGCCTTAAACTCTAAGGGCTTGTCTTGTGTGCCTTGTGTGCCTTACATGTTTGTCTTTGTAAATATCTGTGGTGTGTTTAATCATAGCATCATGACATCATCCAGCATCATATGCATCGACTAACCATTTCATGGGTTCGAATCTTCATCTTTGTTCTTGTTTTGTAGGACATGGAAACTGTTCGCAGAAAGACAATTCAAATCAGCCTTGTAAGGGTCCCTCCTCAGCTCAAGGAACTTATATCCAGGATTCTCGAGAGTTCTTCATTCAGTGAGAGACATGGAAGACTCATCAGCTTGGTCAATACCAACATTGAGGAAGATATGATAAAGGTCCTGTTCCAGTTCTTTGACCCTCTGCATCACTGTTTCACCTTCTTGGATTATCAGTTGGTACCTACATTGGAGGAGTTCTCCCGACTCCTGAAGATCCCTATCCTTGATCAACTACCCTAAAACGGTACGGAAAAGGAACCCAAGCTTGAAGAGATTGCTAAAGCCTTACACCTACAATCATCTGACCTCAAGGGACATTGTGAAGTTAGAAGTGGTATCAAAGGGTTCTTAGCCAGGTTTCTGTTTGAAAAGGTCCATGAATGTTGGAACTCCCTCGACTTACAAGCTTTTGAAGAAGTTGTGGCCCTCCTTGTCTATGGTTTGGTGTTGTTTCCTAACCTAGATCAGCTTATAGATGTCAGTTCTGTCCAGATCTTCATGTCCAGGAATCCTATACCTACGTTGCTGAGGGACATCCTTCACTCATGTTACACTCGAACCATGAGAAAAAGAGGTGTCCTTATGTGTTGTACTCCTCTCCTGGGAAGGTGGTTTATTTCGCACCTTCCACAATCAGTGTTGAAGAATGAGCGGGGTTTGAGATGGTCACAACGGTTGATGACTCTTACACATGCAGATATACATTGGTGCCCTAGGTCCAGAGAGGATGTCACTATCATTGATCGTTGCGGGGAGTACCCTAATGTTCCTTTACTTGGAATCAGAGGAGGTATTACTTACAACCCATGCCTGGCTTGGAGACAGTTTGGTTATGCTCGGAGGGATGGTCCTCATGACATGTTAATTCCTGACATAGTTTTTGACTTCGACAACGATGCACAAGGACTTCGCCAGAGATTCATCAGAGCCTGCAGGATGCGCAGTAGGATAGACAGCAAGACACTGGGGCACAGGAACTCCATCCCGTTGGAACCTTATCTCAAGTGGGTACGCGCCCGCTCCCAGAAGTTAGTAATGCCTTATCCTCATATGCTCCCAGTAATCAAAGAGCCAGTCTTGGAAGGAGAAGTGTCCTACACCATTCAGCATCCTGACATGCCCACGTCTTGGGAAGAGATGCAGAAGAGCTGGATCCAGCTTAAGGAAGAACGGAATTCTCTTGAGACCAGTCTACATGCTAGCGAAAAGAAGGTCTTGGAGCTCACCCGCCTATTGCATGAGGAGAGGAATCTCAACACCTACATAGCTCCAAAGAGGATGTGTAGTGTCTTTTGGGATTGATTTACTTTGTGATTTGTGCCCATGAGGCTTTGATGTATTGAACAATTATTTCCTTAATGATAACGTGTGTTCTTTTTTGTCTACAACAAATTTGAACTTTCGAACCCTTGAATGCATTGCATAAACACATATCATTCATCATGTGCATAGCAGGTTTTTCTTCTTTTTCAGGTTGCTTACCGTTCTTCGCTGTTTATTTCAGCATCATGAATCCTGACTCATCATCAACTGATATGTCCATCAAGGCTCTTCAGGCGCAGAATGCGCAATTTCAAGAACTAATCATGGGTTTGGCTCAGGGCCAAGAGGAGCTGAAGGCTCTGCTCCTGAAGAAGGAAAAGAAGAAGAATAGAAGAATTGTTCTGTTCAACTCGGGCCGAAGGTTTGGCAATACTCTGCAGAATGAAGAGGCTGGTTCTTCTATAGGCAAGGGTACTCCCCAAGGGGAAAAAGGTCCTAGTCCGGTAGTCTCCGACAACGAGACTGATTTTGATGAGGAACAGTATCCTCCTGCAGAAGACAGATACAAGCAGTTGGAGGACAGATTGAATGCTATGGAGATCCAACAGGTACCTGGGCTGGATTTTGGAGATTTGGGTTTGTCTACTGGTGTGATTATTCCTCACAAGTTCAAGGCACCATCCTTTACCAAATACGACGGGGCGTCTTGTCCCAAGCTACATCTCAGGTCCTACGTGCGGAAGATTCAACCGTACTCAGTGGATAAGAATTTGTGGATCCACTTCTTCTAGGAGAGTCTTTCAGGGACTCATCTCGAATAGTTCTATCAGCTGGATGGGACCAAGGTTCGTAACTGGGAGGAGTTGGCTACTGCTTTCTATAAGCAGTATCAATATAATACAGACCTTGCCCCTACACGTACCCAACTCCAGGGTATGTCGTTAGGTTCAAGTGAAGGTTTTAAGGAGTACACTTAGAAGTGGAGGGATCTGGTTGGCAGGGTGCAGCCTCCGTTGACTGATCGGGAGTTGGTAGACATGTTCCTGGGGACCCTATCTGGGCCATTTTTCAACCATCTTATCGGTAACTCATCTGCAGGGTTTACTGATCTTATTCTGACCGGAGAGAGAATTGAGGCTGGGTTGAAGTCTGGTAAGATTCCGAAGGGTGCATCGTCTAGTTCTGAGAAGAAACCCTTCAAGAAGGAGGCCAGTGCTGTATATGGCTCCAGGAGGCAAGAGAAATCTGAGCGCCGCCAATCTGTCAGTGCGGTAATGATTGCTAAGTGTTGTACCCCAAAATTTGCCCTCCCATATTTCTCAAAAAAAACATTTCAAGAAAAATTCACAAGTCCAACCTGGCGCGTCATATTCAGGTATTCTTTCGCCAAGATATCTCTGATAACGTATTCTCAAATTCAGGTTCGGCTCAAGAGTCAATTCTTTAAAGAAGGTATCCGAATGTGTGAGTTTTCTTGAAGAAATATAGTGAAAAAGTGTGCTGAAAGTGCAATTTTTACGCGCTAAAAAATTCATAACTTGAAGATCGTGACTCGTTTTGAACCCGTTCCGGTGGCCAAAATTCCGTCTTGACATTATCTACGTTTTCATCTCTCACGGCTGGAAGCCAATTTCGATCAGAAGGTCTTCAAAAATGTGGATTTATCAAGTATTTTCGTGCAGAAATTTGTGACAGAAGTTTATTTGCGTCATGTTCAAAAAATCATAACTTGGTCGATTTTCATCGTATCGAGCTGGTTCCGGTGCCAAAATTTCACAAATTGAGTTGGCTACATTTTCACAGAAGGTATTGAGTTCAAACGGTATTCAAAAGGCCTTTGTTTTTTTCCCAGAGTGCGTGACACGCTGAAAATCCTGAATGCTGAATATTATTTCATCTGGGCCGAAACTTCGAAAATTTATAACTCGGTCAATTTTTATCGGATTGGGCTCATATTTTTACACAAGGTCCCTGACTCGTAGATCTACAACTTTGCTTCAAAAGTCGAGACCGGATTATGCTCCGATCAATACCAGTTTTTTATTGAAGAACGTGTCAGAGTCGACACTGAAGCCCAAAATAAGTTTGTCTGAGCTGAAACTTCAAAAATTCATAACTAATTCACCGTTTATCCGATTGAGTCGATTTTCAGACAGGAGTTAGTTCTCGATGCCGGCTACATTTTGTTTTCACATTTCAACTTCAAAAAATGCACTTAAGTCCATGCGATTTAGCCTGGAAAGTGACGAATTCAAGTGAATATTGGAGGCTCAATTGCACATTCAAAGCTCATTTGCTTTACCCTAATTTCCATTATATAATCACCTTCTTTTCACACAAACCAAAAAAAAAAGAAAAAAGAGGAGAAAAGAAGAAGAGAAAAAGAGAGAAAAAAACCTTGCCACAACACTGTTAGAATATCAAACTCTTTCAAGAACCCTAAAACCTTGAAATCCTTATTACAAATCCCTCTCTCACTACAAACAAGCCATCTCAGTTACAAACCAACATCTTATTACTTCTTCAGTAAGGGTAAGGGTGGCTTGATCTCCATGATTCAAAGGGAATAAAAGCATTCATGTCACTACTTTTCCAGTAAGGGTAAGGTTGATTTGATCTCCATGATCAAAAGGGTATAATCATTCATACATGTCATATTGTGCCTAAACATTAAATTTCTTCATATATTGGCTTTATTTGCATTTTATGATTTTATTTAATGTCTTCGTGAGATTCAACTGCAGATTTAGACAGGATCCCAGGTTCATTAAGGAACGTTGAGGCCAAAAGCCAAAAGCCAAATGACCAAAGTAGAAAAACATATGCATGACACCAATACATGGCGAGGCAGACATTAAGCCAGACATTAAGGAACGTTGAAGCCAGAACACAAATGGCCAAAAGCCAAAACGCAAATGGCCAAAAGCCAAAAGCCAAATGGCCAAAGTAGAACAACTTATGTATGATGAGGCCAGAACACAAATGGCCAAATCACTCCAATTCACCTCCAAAAAGGGGACAGAAACCCCCCAAGGTATTGTATTTTCTTTCTTTTCTTTATTTTATTTATTTCAATTATTTCTTTTTTTTAATTAATTCCTTTAATTTAACTTATTTTCATAAAAATATAAAAAATAGTAAAAAACAGAAAAGTCATAAAAATCAAAATATATTTATTTAATTAATATTTTTTGTAAATAAATATCACTAATTAATTTTAGCTTTGTAAAATTAGGTTTAATTCAAACATTTTTCTTAATAAACTTAAAATTGGTAGAATTAGGTTTTAATCAATTTTTATCCTTTTTTTCTTTCACAATAATTAATTATTAAATATTATTTTTGTAATTAAATTACCATGTAATTAATTAGGTTAATTTAGGTTTAATTTTAACATGTTTTCTTAATAAACTAAAAAACAAATAGAATTAGGGTTAGCATTTAATTTCAATTAATTCTTTTTCCATTAAAAACATAAAATACTAAAAAATATCAAAAAAAAAAAAACAATTTCTTTTCTCTCTTAATTAATCAATTCCATCATTTAATTTAATTTCATCAAAAAGGGTCCAACGCCCTCGTTTTTAATCATTATTCGCATATTTATTTTATTTCGTTTAATATTAATGTAATTCTCCCAAAGCCTTGTAAACTCGGACATTTTATTTCTCGCACTTTACTTCTTTATTTTCTGTCAAATCGGGTCCTGGTTTAATTTTGGCGATGTGGACCCGCGCCTTTTGTAATAGCTTAGAATCTTTTACTTTCTCGCAATATTTTAACTGTTAATCAAGGCATGAAAGAATGTATGGACAAAAATAAAAACAAACGTTAGATCACCAATGACATGACAAAAGACAAAAATAACTGAAAACGACACACAAATCACACACCACCCCTAGGGTACGCCTCACTGTTGCCTTGCCTCGAAAGGTGATCGTCGAGTAGAGGATGTCTTAGTAAGTCCTCATGATCCGGGAACCTGGCATGAGGGTAGCTTCTAAGGTGTCTTCCCATTGCTTTGGTGATCACCATGTCCCGAACCTCGAATTGACCCGAACACCTCCAACGGTGGTGCTACCTACCTCTCAATGATGGGATGACACTACTTTAAAGGACATTTACACAGACGAATTCCTTAGGGTAGGTAGACGACTCTAGATACTTGCTCTAAATTTCAAAACAAATCAAAAACATACTTTTCACACCGACACATTTTCAAAAAGCTTTCGAAAGCATTTTTCAAACACTCTTGAGGACCGATACAAGAGTCGAACTGGAATTTTCAAAGAAAACTTTTTTAAAACCCACATTGAAAAGCAAACAAACCATTTTTGAAAACACAAATGAGCAAGTATCTAAGAGCCCATGGATAACCATGGATAGAAAGGGTGCTAACACCTTCCCTTTCTATAATCTACCTCCCGAACCGAGAGCAATCTCTATAAGGAATTTTTCTGTGCTTTTGTCCTTTCCATTTGGAGAAAATAAAAGACGGTGGCGACTCTTACTTCCGCGACATTTCGCGAACCAGCGTTAAACAGTCAGTTCCAGATCCACCGATCACACTAAGCCTGCTGCCGCTCCTCGGCAAACCAATCCTCAAAGGGCTGAAAGACCCCGAAGAGAGTTCACCCGTTTGAGCATGACCCTATCGCAGATCTTGCCGCAGTTACTGTCCACCAACCTAGTAACTGTCAGGGAAGCCCCGAAGGTTGTAAACACTGCTTCCCCCAAATATAATCCAAATGCCCGCTGTGCTTATCACTCCGATAGCCCGGGACATTCCACTGATGACTGTTGGGCATTGAGGAATAAGGTGCAAGACCTTATTAACGCAAAAGAGATACAGTTTGAAGCGCCTGAAAGGCCGAATGTGGTAACTGCTCATATGCCCCAGCATGGAGTAAATGCTGTTGAGGAAGATGTATACGCTGTTTCTGTGGATGATGTAGCTACTCCTTTGAAGACTGTTAAGAGGAACCTACTGCTGGCCGGTTTATTTCCGGGTTGCAGTGAGGGTTGCCTGTTCTGCGCTGTTTCCCTATCTGGTTGTCCTTTGCTGAAGTTGGGCATCCAAAGCCTAATGGACAACAAAGAGATTCTGTTCAAGAAGTCCGTTGTTCAGTTGGTTCCGGTAGAAGAAGTTTTTGTGGTTACAATCTTCAATAATCCAATCAAGGCTCTCCCAAGGAAGCCTGTTCAAATCCTGACCGTTGCACCTGTTGTTATTACTGTTCTGGGGCCCTCCCCTACGTATCTGATAAGGCTGTCCCTTGGCATTATGGGGCAGACGTATATGTGAATGGAATCAAACAAGAGTTCAACACTGGCACCAGTATCAGCAATATTACTGG
This sequence comes from Vicia faba, assembly GCA_948472305.1. Classification (NCBI taxonomy): domain Eukaryota; kingdom Viridiplantae; phylum Streptophyta; class Magnoliopsida; order Fabales; family Fabaceae; genus Vicia; species Vicia faba. Next base: position 340,959,231 of record OX451739.1, on the reverse strand, counting down.
TCCAGCCAAGGTTACTCGCAGTGGCAGGCTCTTCTCGCCTGACATTGCACCGCCCGCTGCTCAAAGACCTCTCACAATAACACCTACAAGTGTACCTGTTCCTGTTTCTGATCAAGTTGTTTCCCCTGTTGCCGAGTCATCTAATGCTCGGGGCAAAGGGATTGAAGATTAGCCTGCCCGGATGGAGGCACCAATACCTATAAATGCTGAAGCCTCCCAACAAGAGATGGAGGAAATCCTGAAAATAATAAAGAAGAGTGACTTTAATGTTGTGGAGCAGCTAGGGCATACACCCTCCAAGATCTCCATGCTCTCCTTGCTCCTGTGCTCAGAGGCCCATGCTAAGGCCTTGATTTCATTTCTCAAGACGGCCCATGTTCCACAGGAAACATCTGCAGTTCAGTTCACTGATTGCGTAGCAAATCTGACAGCGGACAATGGCTTGGGTTTCTCAGATGCTGACCTTACTGCTAAGGGAAGGGACCACAATGATGCCCTGCATGTCTCTATTGAATGCAGGGGCACTACTCTAGCGCACGTGTTGGTGGACACTGGTTCTTCCCTAAATGTGCTACCCAAGAAAGCTTTGGACCGTTTGGATTGTGAAGGCCTAGAACTAAAACCTAGCAATATCATCGTCAGAGCCTTTGACGGTTCCAAGAGGATGGTTCATGGAGAGGTGGACATTCCCATTCGTGTGGGTTCTCAGGTGTTCGACTCTACTTTCTATGTGATGGATATCCGTCCATCGTATTCTTGTCTACTGGGTCGACCTTGGATCCACAAAGCTGGGGCAGTGACCTCTACCTTGCACCAGAAGCTAAAGTACCCTGTCAGAGGGAAGATTGTCACTATGCAGGGAGAGGAGGAGTATATGGTGAGCCATTTGAATTCCTTCAGATACATTGAGATGGACGGGGAGTTTATTGAAACCCCCTTTCAGCATTTCGAGGAGGTACTTCCAATTTCAGCAGCAGCAGAAACAGCGGTCAAAGAGGATGTTCCTTTGAAGATGGCTTCCCTGAAGGATGCCCGGGCTGTGGTTCAGAAAGGTGAATGTACTAACTGGGGCAGGCTTCCTGATTTTACACAGAAAACTGACAAGTTCGGATTGGATTTTACTGCAGAGGGTCAGAAAACTATGCGGAAGGCGAAGACCAGAAGACCTCCTGTGCTCATTACCAGTCCAGGAGTGAATGCTGTTGGGGAGGATAATGAAGTGGATGAAGCTGAGTTCAATAGCTGGATCTACCCGACAACTGACGGCGGATTGACCAATTGGATTGCCAAAGACCATACTCCTGTTACTTTTGTTTCGCAGTAATAAACTTCTTTGTTCCGTTATTTGTAATAAACAATAAATTGAACTTCATGGCCCGGTGTCTTACCCGGGGCACCGTTGGCTTCATTTGTGAGGGCATACAAATTGTCATTTCATATATCATAAATAAAAATCTTGGACGTTTTATCGCATTTCAAATCTTATGCTCCTTTTCTGTCTTTCCTTCCTTTATATATATTTCAAAAACAGCTGTATTTACATACACTCACTCATACAGGTTTCAATCCACTCTGGATCTCATTGGTAACGACTCTGCTACTGCCAGTTATGACTTCGAAAATCCGATCAACTTAGCCGAAGACGAAGGTGAAGATGATTGCGAAGTGCCTGGCAAGCTTGAAAGACTGTTACTTCAGGAAGAGAGGGCAATTCAACCACATGAAGAGCCAGTGGAAACAATAAACTTGGGTACTGAAGCAGACAGGAAAGAGGTAAAGATTGGTGCCAACCTAGAGCTCAGCGTGAAGCAACGGTTGACTAAGATGCTACATGATTATATGGAGATCTTTGCCTGGTCCTACGAAGACATGCCCAGGTTGCATACCGATATTGTGGTCCATCACTTGCCTACTAAGGAAGACTGCTCTCCGGTTAAGCAAAAGGTCTGCCGTATGCGTCCAGAGATGTCTGAGAAGATCAAAGCCGAGGTTATGAAGCAGTTTGATGCCGGATTCCTTGCAGTGACTTCTTACCCTCAGTGGGTTGCTAATGTGGTGCCGGTACCGAAGAAAGATGGAAAGGTCAGAATGTGTGTTGACTACAGGGATCTGAACAGGGCCAGCCCCAAAGATGACTTCCCCCTACCTCACATTGATGTCCTTGTTGACAATACTGCTCAACATAAGGTGTTCTCTTTCATGGATGGCTTTTCAGGTTATAATCAGATCAAGATGGCACCTGAAGACATGGAAAAAACTACCTTTGTTACTCAGTGGGGCACCTTCTGCTACAAGGTCATGCCTTTCGGACTGAAGAACGCTGGGGCAACCTACCAACGTGCCATGGTTGCTTTATTTCATGACATGATCCATCATGAGATAGAAGTGTATGTTGACGACATGATCGCAAGGTCCCAGACTGAGGAAGAACACCTAGATCATCTGCAGAAATTGTTTGACCGTTTGAAACTGTACAAGCTGAGGTTGAACCCGAACAAGTGCACCTTCGGGATAAGATCTGGAAAGTTGCTAGGCTTCGTTGTCAGTGATAAGGGTATTCAAGTGGACCCTGCCAAGGTTAAAGCTATTCAAGAGATGCCAGTTCCTAAGACAGAGAAAGAGGTCAGAGGCTTTTTAGGACGCCTGAATTACATTGCTCGATTCATCTCACACCTGACTGCTACCTGTGAGCCAATCTTCAAGCTGCTGAAGAAAGATCAGGTAGTACGTTGGAACGATGAATGTCAGGCTGCTTTTGACAGAATCAAAGAGTATCTCCAAGAACCACCCATCCTTATGCCACCGGTGGAAGGGAGACCTCTGATATTATACCTGACAGTACTTGACAACTCAATGGGGTGTGTGTTGGGGAAGCATGACGAGTCTGGCCGAAAAGAGCATGCCATTTATTACCTTAGTAAAAAGTTTACCGACTGTGAGACCCGATACTCACTGCTTGAGAAAACTTGCCGCGCTTTGGTATGGGCTGCTCGCCGGCTGAGACAGTATATGCTGACTCACACTACCTTGTTGATCTCAAAGATGAATCCTATAAAGTACATATTTGAAAAGCCTCCTCTGTCTGGGAGAATAGCAAGATGGCAGATGATCTTGACAGAATACGACATTCAGTATACAACCCAGAAAGCCATCAAGGGAAGTGTATTGGCAGACCACTTGGCACATCAGGCCGTAGACGACTATCAGTCCATGAACTTCGAATTTCCGGACGAGAGCATCATGATAGTGACTGATTGTGAAGTACCTGGACCGGATGAAGGACCTGAGGAAGGATCCCGATGGTCTATGCACTTTGACGGAGCCTCCAATGCTTTGGGTAACGGTATCGGCGCTGTAATCATATCCCCTCAAGGCACTCATACTCCACTCACTGCCCGGCTATGTTTCAACTGTACCAACAACATGGCGGAGTATGAGACGTGCATCATGGGTCTTCAAGCTGCGATCGACTTAAGGATCAAGTTTCTGAGTGTCTTCGGAGATTCCGCTCTCGTGATCAATCAGATCAAAGGAGAGTGGGATACAAAACATCCGAATCTTATTCTTTACAGAGAATGTGTGTTGACCTTGATTCCCCACTTTACGAAGATAACCTTTGAACACTTTCCGAGAGAGGAGAATCAGCTGGCGGACGCGTTAGCTACGATGTCTTCTATGTTCAAGGTCAAATGGGACAATGAGGCTCCCCGGATCATCATCTGGAAATTGGACGAACCGGCATACTGTTGTGATCTTGAAACTGAATTGGTGACTGGGAAGCCATGGTACCATGAGGTAAAGAGATATCTGGAAGCTCAGGAATACCCTGAAGGTGCATCTGTCAACGATAAAAAGTTCTTGAGAAGGTTCGCAGCAAAGTTCTTCCTTAGCAACGGCATCTTGTATAAGCGAAACCATGATTCGACCTTACTGCGTTGTGTGGATAAGACAGAAGCAGAAAAGATCATGGAAGAGTTACATGAAGGGACCTTCGGAACACATTCCAGTGGGCACACTATGGCAAAGAAAATCCTACAGGCAGGGTATTTCTGGTCCACCATGGAGGCTGACTGCTACCAACATTCTCGGACATGCCATAAATGCCAGATTTATGCAGACAAGGTGCATGTTCCTCCAGTTCCTCTAAATGTTCTGACTGCGCCTTGGCCGTTTGCAATGTGGGGCATAGACATGATCGGTGAGATTAAACCTACGGCGTCCAATGGGCATCGCTTCATCCTGGTAGCGATTGATTACTTTACGAAGTGGGTTGAAGCAGCTTCCTACGCTACGGTAACCAAGACGGTTGTGGCACGATTCATTCGGCATAATCTGATCTGTCGATACGGCGTCCCAGAAAGGATCATTACGGACAACGGTACCAATCTTAATAACAAGATGATCACTGAGCTCTGCGAGCAGTTTAAGATACAGCACCACAATTCTTCTCCTTACAGACCGAAGATGAATGGGGCTGTAGAAGCAGCAAATAAGAACATTAAGAAAATCGTGCAGAAGATGACAGTGACTTATAAAGATTGGCACGAGATGTTACCGTTCGCTCTACATGGGTACCGTACCTCAGCCAGGACGTCAACCGGGGAAACTCCTTTCTCCTTGGTTTATGGTATGGAGGCAGTCTTACCAATCGAAGTGCAAATACCCTCTCTCCGGATAATGAAGGATGCAAATCTAAACGAAGATGATTGGATCCAGACACGACTTGATCAATTAAACCTTATTGATGAAAAGAGACTCGCTGCTATCTATCATGGTCAGACGTATCAGAAACGGATGATCAGGGCATTTAACAAAAAGGTCAGACCACAGGAATATCAAGTTGGGGATCTGGTAATCAAGCGAATCATTCTTCCTCAGAGTGATCCAAGGGGCAAATGGACCCCTACGTACGAAGGGCCATTTGTGGTTAAACATGTGTTCTCAGGAGGAGCCATGATTCTAACCAATATGGATGGTGACGACCTTCCTCACCCCGCCAATGCAGACATAGTAAAAAGATACTACGCATGAAAAAAGACCCGCTAGGCTGACATGCCTAGGCAAAAATTAGGGCTTCCCGGCGAACCAAAAGGGTTCGGGCAAAATGAAGGGATGAAATAAAAAAATCTGTACACCCGGAAAGTCGAAAACCTGAAAAGGTGGCTTGGGCAAAAATGGGTATCCCGGTGGACTGAAAACCCGAAAGGGCGGTCCAGGCAAAAGTTAGGGATAAAGCATAATACTATGTCTCATTGGGTCACTTTGCATCCAGAATCCGGTAGCTACATCAAGTTCAGACGGCATCGATCAGTCAGTTTCATCTTCAACCAAGGTCATCAAGTGATGAGACGCTCGGAGATATAAGGGCAATAGTAGAGTTGAAACCCAGTGGGATCATTCATTTCACACAGCTGTTTTATTTTCTCTTGTACAAAATTTGTATAAACTCTGTTGTTCGGCGGCGTTCTCTTACTAGGACGTCAGCCTCTTGTACATAAACTCCTATTTACAGGCAATTCAAAATCAATACAAAAATCAATTTTCAGTTAAAATTGCCAAATTGTTTTTCCTTTTCTGTTTTGTTTTGCGAAGAACGTCCAAGGTTCAATTTGTGATATATGCATTGACAATAATTTGCTAACTCATGAATATTTGCATACGAAACAAAGGATTAATTACAGGTAACACTAGAAACAGGGGCAATAAAGAGTTGTCTAAGCATCTAATTGTTCTGTCCTCCAAGGTACCAAGGTAGGTTCGACTGAAGAACATAGCCAGTACATCCCAATTCCCCAGAGAGTGAGCCAGCAAGTCAGTACACTCTACTCAAGCAAAGTTACAGTCAATCTTAAGGAAGTTGAGTATCCTCCAGCAGATCTCAATATTCCCCAGCAGTATATACATATTCTTAACAAGCATCCCCGGCAGTCTTGGCCTAAAGATTGTTCCCCGGCGGTATATCAAACATTCAGTGGAGTCACTTCCCCGATACAATTCAAAACTTCCCCAGGAGAGTCCAATCCAGTCTCCCCAGAAAGTTGGAATCCATCTCCCCAAGCAGTAAGCTTATCCCCAGTAGATTCTGGAAGCCTATCCTCGCAGAGCACGAACGCGTCTCCCGGCTTTATTCAAAGAGTTATTTCCTTACCAGGATTTAACTGGGTTATCCTCAGCCAAAAGCCACGGAAAGATCGTCCTCGGCGAAGTCTTCTTATCCCCAACGAAGTCTATTAACACTTCCAACGCAACAAGGGTATCCCCAGCAAGTTATTATCAACAACTCAACAAAGCACCTCTCTCCCCCACAGAGTATTGCTTCCCAGCAAAATCGTTAGAGTACTTTTCTCCCCGCAGAGTAATCTATTCGCCAAGTTCATTCCCCAACAGAGTCATCTTCTCCTACCGGTATTCTTGCAACTATCATCCCCAGCGGAGGCAAAATCTATTCTTCAACATCAGCCCAGGAGCGACTTCCCGGCATCCGTCAAGGATTTACTTTCCTAAAACGAAAAACATACATTCATAAACATCACATCTCCATACATTATGGCATGCATATATACATCATATCTTACAAATCTCATTTATGTTGAGAACATCATTGCTTGATCCATATCATGCATTGCATATGACTGACCTTTACCTTTCAGGAAGATCCAGTTAAGTTCTCAGCCATATTCAAGGCCTTCTCTGGTTCAGTCAGATCGACCCTAAGATCTCCCTGTTTCTTATCCAGTTAAAGATTTCAAGACCTAGATCGGTTCAGTTAAATCGACCCTAAGATTTCTTTGTTTCTTATCCAGTCCAAGGCCTTCTCTAGTCCAGCTAAATCGACCCCTAACAGATTTTCCTGATAAAGACTCAATAGAAGATATCCAAGGTTCTCTCAATGATACTGTTGAGGTTGTAGTCGCCTGTGGTTCTCTCCCCGTTACTACGGAGGTAGTAATCGCCCCAAAATTCTCTCAGCGTTACTGTTGAAGTAGAAGATATCCAAGATTCTCTCAATGATACTGTTGAGGTTGTAGTCGCCTGTGGTTCTCTCCCCGTTACTGCGGAGGTAGTAATCGCCCCAAAATTCTCTCAGCGTTACTGTTGAAGTAGAAGATATCCAAGATTCTCTCAATGATTACTGTTGAGGTTGAAGTCGCCTAAGATTCTCTCAATGATTACTGTTGAGGTTGAAATCGCCCAAGATTCTCTCAATAATTACTGTTGAGGTTGAAGTCGCCCAAGATTCTCTCAATGATTACTGTTGAGGTTGAAGTCGTCCAAAATTCTCTCAATGATACTATTGAGGTCGTAATCGCCTGTGGTTCTCTCCCCGTTACTGTTGAGGTTGAAGTCGCCCCAGATTCTCTCAATGATTACTGTTGAGGTTGAAGTCGCCCAAGATTCTCTCAATGATTATTGTTGAGGTTGAAGTCGCCCCAGATTCTCTCAATGATTACTGTTAAGGTTGAAGTCGCCCAAGATTCTCTCAATGATTACTGTTGAGGTTGAAATCTCCCAAGATTCTCTCAATGATTACTGTTGAGGTTGAAGTCGCCCAAGATTCTCTCAATAATTACTGTTGAGGTTGAAGTCGCCCAAGATTCTCTCAATGATTACTGTTGAGATTGAAATCGTCCAAGGTTCTCTCACCGTTCCTGTTGAGGTAGTAACCACCCCTGGTTCATTCATCACCTTTTGAAGATCCAGATCCAGCTCCTGTAACCAGTCAGGACACATCTATACAAAGAATTCGAAGACCAGCTCCTGTAACAGGTCAGGTAATCATTTTCTTTTGCAGGTACGCAAGTTATCGCTAAGGAATCTCTTACGCGATCGACATCCAGAGGGCATCTACAAGCCCATCCACATTCCATCATCTCTTAGCATGGCATCTATAAGCCCATCATCCTATTCATCAATCTCCAAATGGCATCTATAAGCCCATTCCATCATCACGCTACTATGTGAGCGCAAATTTCTAGGCACTCTAGTGTTCAATCATCTTCCACCTTCGGATTACGAAAGGCATGTCAGCCAATCTGCATCCTCAGGTCTAAGAAGATTGAACAGGGGCAACTGTTGTACCCCAAAATTTGCCCTCCCATATTCTTCAAGATTTTCCAAGTCAAAGCTTCAAAATCTCTCCAAGATTTGCACAGTTCAAGGGCCTCCTAACAGTCAAAAATTAGGGTTTTGGTTCTGACAAAGAAAATGAAGTTTCCAAGGGTCCAATCAAGTCCCATATGCCTACAAATATGGTCAAGCATCCTCATACCAAGTTTCAAGACTTACAACACAAGATTGCACAGTCAAAAATCCTAATTGCACTACAGTCAACTGCAGGGGCAAAATGGTCATTTGACTGTCAAAAGTTCAAATTTTTGGTCAACATCTCATTTTGAAGCCACAAACATCATTTGATCAATGCTTGATCATGATTCTCAAAGCTTGGCTCAAAAAGTCTCAAGATGCAAAAGTTTCCATATTTGGACAGTTGAAAAAGTCAACTGTAACTTGACCAAGGCATAACTTCCACATGGATTATCAGAAAAATTCCATCCAAAGCTAATTTTGAAGATAAAGACATTTCCTACAACTCCTCTTCACACTTCAAGTCCAAGAAATGCTCTCACAAAAAGTTAATCAATTTCAACATTATAGGTCATTTTCAAAAGCCAACAAAAAGGGACTTTAAGTCAAAGGCCATAACTTGAGATTGGTAAATAAAAATGACATGGGACCAAAAGCATTGGTTAGAGTACTCAAAGACCTTTCCAAAATGTCCAAGAACATGAGCAAAGCTTAAAAATTGAGCAAGTTATGCCTTGTGGAAGTTGGGAAATTTTTGGATATTTTGAAAAGTCAACATTGCTTCAAAAGTCTTAAAAATGCTAATGGGCCTCTTTTTCTTCCAAAATCCATCATCCAAAGCATGTGCACGACCATTTGGCCCAAAGAGAAGTTTTTCATCATTTTTATTTTATTTATTTGAATTTTTAATTGCTAAATATTCATTTAATTAATTAAAATATATGAAAAATACTAAACCTAACTTTTTGAATCTTTTTGTGCATGGAATAGGTTTAAGATTTCGTGCATGATCAGATTTGGAAAGAATTGTGGTGATTGGACATGATTTGAAGCAAATATGCATGAAAAGATTTGAAAATTATGGCATGGAAAATCAAATATTTTCTCATCAATTCATGGATCCTTTGGCTCAGATTTTTTACCCTAATCATTCCATACATAAGCATGAAGCCAACCCTAATGCCAATGACCACAAAGCTGCACAAGAACATCATCATCACTTTTGCATTTTTGTGAAAAAACTCAAATACTGAAAACTAGGTTCTAGGGCGATTTAAGCCAAAATAATTGTTCCATTGGCTTGCTGAGACATCAAGGAAGGTGCCTGAATCAATACCATAGCCTGAAACATCAAGAATTGGTATATCAGAGTCAAGCTTTTCACGAAAATTTCCATAATCGAATCATGAATTTCATGCATTTTTCGTGTGTTTTCTTTATTGATTTACATTGAGTGATTGATTCTAAAGCTAACTGGATATTTTAATTGAGTTTTTGTGCCAAATTAGAGGATTCACCATTGATACAGGTTAGGGTTACCAAGCTTTCAAATTGGGCGTTTCTAAATGCTGTAAAATTGGAACACCATAATACCATGGTTGAATTCAGCATGCTTGGACGATTCTAAAGCAATCCTCGCGCCTAATTTATATAATACCATGGCCTAATCGCTATTTTGAAAACAAGCATATTTTGGGGGGGGGGTTTAAAACCCCCGTTAACCTCTTTTATATTTCAGGGAAAAAGGCAAAAGGAAGAAGATGATTATGTGGCAGGACATGATAGGGTGATTTGAATTTTCGCGCTGAATTGTCCACTAACTCTTATTTTCTCTTATATTAATTGTTAGTTATTATATAATCAAAAGCGCGTGAATGGCATGGTGGTGGAGAAAGCACTTGGTAACCAACAGGACCTGGGTTCGATCCCAGGTCCCCCACTTTCTTTCAATATTTTTTCCTAACGTGATTCCATGCAGCATCTTGTTTGAAGGCTTATCCTATAGCTTCATATCCAGCGCGCCACATGGCCTATTACCTCAATCCAAGGGCATTGGTTGGGAGATCATCATGGACACAAGTCAAAGGTGCCACACGCTGGCAAGAAAAGTCAAATAAGGCCTTGAAACCTTGGGCCAATAATGCCAATTACACCTCCAATTGGGGACAGAACCCCCCAAGGTTTGCTATTTCTTTTATATTTTTTCATTTTTTATTTGATTCAATTATTCCCTTTTTTAATTAATTTCTTTAATTTAGTTTATTTTCATAAAAATATAAAAACAATAGAAAAAATCAGAAAAGACAAAAAAAAATTAAATATATTTTATTTAACTAATATTTTTGTAAATAAAGTTTTGTATCAATTAACTAGTTTTTATTCTAGGGTTAATTTTTAATATCTTTTCTTAATAAATAAAAAACTTGTAGAATTAGGTTTAATTAGTTTAATTACTTTTTTTTTCTTTTATTTTCTCATCACTAATAATTTACTATTATTTTTATAAATCAAATCGCATTAATTAATTAGGTTTAACTTTAGATAATTTTCATATTTTCTTAATAAATTAAAAATAGCTAGAATTAGGTTTAAATTCCATTTAATTCTCATTAAAATCATAAATACAAAAACTCAAAATAATAATTTCTTTTTTCATTTTAATTTAATTAATTTAATAATTTAATTTAATTTCATTAAAAAGGGTCCAACGCCCTCGCTCCCAATTTTAATTCTCTTTGCGCATTTTATTCATTTTATTTCGTATAATATTAATGTACCTCTCCCAAAGCCATGTAAATATTTATCTTTCGCACTTTACTTCACTTTATTTATTTTCTGTCAAATCGGGTCCTGGATTTTAATTTGGCGATGTGGACCCGCGCCTTTGTAATAGTTTACAACTTTTAATTTCCGCATCTTTTTAACTGTTGAATAAATGCATGCAAGAATGAATGACAAAAATAAAAACAAACGCGTAGATCATTTTGACATGAACAAGATAAATATAAATGAACATGACACACAAAATCACACACCACCCCTAGGGTACGCCTCACTGTTGCCTTGCCTCGAAAGGTGATCGTCGAGTAGAGGATGTCTTAGTAAGTCCTCATGATCCGGGAACCTGGCATGAGGGTAGCTTCTAAGGTGTCTTCCCATTGCTCTGGTGATCACCATGTCCCGAACCTCGAATTGACCCGAATACCTCCAACGGTGGTACTACCTTAGGGTAGGTAGACGACTCTAGATACTTGCTCTAATTTCAAAAACAAATCAAAAATACTTTTCACACCGACACTTTTCAAAAGCTTTTGAAAGCAACTTTTCAAACACTCTTGAGGACCGATACAAGAGTCGAACTGGAATTTTCAAAGAAACTTTTTTAAAACCCATAGTTGAAAAGAAAACAAACCTTTTGAAAACACAAATGAGCAAGTATCTAAGAGCCCATGGATAACCATGGATAGAAAGGGTGCTAACACCTTCCCTTTCTATAATCTACCTCCCGAACCGAGAGCAATCTCTTTAAGGAATTTTTCTGTGCTTTTGTCCTTTCCATTTGGAGAAAATAAAAGACGGTGGCGACTCTTGCTTCCGCGACATTTCGCGAACTAGCGTTAAACAGTCAGTTCCAGATCCACCGATCACAGCAGCGAATAAGAACATTAAGAAAATTGTGCAGAAGATGACAGTGACTTATAAAGATTGGCACGAGATGTTACCGTTTGCTCTCCATGGGTACCGTACCTCAGCAAGGACGTCAACCGGGGCAACTCCCTTCTCCTTGGTCTACGGTATGGAGGCAGTCTTACCGATTGAAGTGCAAATACCCTCTCTCCGGATAATGAAGGATGCAGACCTGAACGAAGATGATTGGATCCAGACACGACTTGATCAGTTAAACTTAATCGACGAAAAGAGACTTGCTGCTATTTGTCATGGTCAGACGTATCAAAAACGGATGATCAGGGCATTTAACAAAAAAGTCAGGCCACAAGAGTATCAAGTTGGGGATCTGGTAATCAAATGTATCATCCTTCCTCAAGTGATCCAAGGGGCAAATGGACCCCTACATACGAAGGGTCATTCGTGGTTAAACATGTGTTCTCAGGAGGAGCCATGATTCTAACCAACATGGATGGTGACGACCTTCCTCACCCCGCCAATTCAGACATAGTAAAAAGATACTACGCATAAAAAAAGACCCGCTAGGTTGACATACCTAGGCAAAAATTAGGGCTTCCCGGCGAACCAAAAGGGTTCGGGCAAAATGAAGGGATCAAATGAAAAAAATCTGTACACCCGGCAAGTCGAAAACCTGAAAAGGCGACTTGGGCAAAAATGGGTATCCCGGTGGACTGAAAACCCGAAAGGGCGGTCCAGGCAAAAGTTAGGGATAAAGCGTAATACTATGTCTCATTGGATCACCTTGCATCCAGAATCCGGTATCAATATCAAGTTCTAACGGCATCAATCAATCAGCTTCATCCTCGACTAGGTCATCAAGTGATGACACGCTCGAAGATATAAAGGCGATAGCAGAGTTGGAACCCAGTGGGATCATTCTTTTCACATAGTTGTTTTATTTTCCTTTGTACAAAATTGTATAAACTCTTTTATTCGGAGGCGTTCTCTTACTAGGACGTCAGCCTCTTGTACATAAACGCCTATTTACAGGCAATTCAAAAAATCAATACAAAAATCACTTTTCAGCTCAAATTGCCATTTGTTTTTTCTTTTATGTTTTGTTTTGCGAAGAACGTCCAAGGTTCAATTTGTGATATATGCATTTGACACTAATTGCTAAACTCATAAATATTTGCATACGAAACAAAGGATTAATTACATGTGACATTAGAAACAGGGACCATAATATTTGTCTAAGCGATCTAATTGTTCTGTCCACCAAGGTACCGAGGTAAGTTCAGCTGAAGAACATAACCAAGATATCTTAATTCCCCAGAGAGTGAGTCAGCAAGTCAATACACTCTCCCCAAGCAAAGCTATACAATCAGCCTTAAGGAAGTTGGGTATCCCCCACAGATCTCAACATTCCCCGGCACATCATACAAACATTCTTAACAAGCATCCCCGGCAGTCTTGATCTAAGATTGTTCCCCGGCGGTATACCAGGCATTCAGTGGAGTCACTTCCAGTGTATCTCAAAAGTTTCCCCAGGAGAGTCCAATCCAGTTTCCCCAGGAAAGTTGGATTCCATCTCCCCAAGCAGTAAGCTTATCCCCAGTAGATTCCGGAAGCTTATCCCCGTAGAGCGCGAACGCGTCCCCTGGCTTTATTCAAAGGTTATTTCCATACCAGGATATAACTGGGTTATCCTCAGCCAAAAGCCACGAGAAGATCGTCCCTGATGAAGTATTCCTATCCTCAGCGGAGTCTATTAACACTCCCAACATAACAATGGTATCCCCAGCAGAGTTATCATCATCCCAGCAAAATATCTCTCTCCCCCCAGAGTATTGTTCCCCAGCAAGATCGCTAGAGTAATTTTTCCCCGCAGAGTAATCTATTCGCCAAGTTTATTCCCCAACGGAGTCATCTTCTCCTACCGGTATTCTTGCAACTATCGTCCCCAGCGAAAACAACAAAGATCTATTCTCCAACATCAGCCCAGGATACGACTTCCCGGCACCCGTCAAGGATTTACTTTCCTAGACGAAAACATACATTCATAAACATCGCATTTCTATACATCATGAACATACAATCTCATTTATATTGAGAACATCATTGCTTGATCCATATCATGCATTGCATATGACTGACCTTTACCTTTCAGGAAAGATCCAATCAAGTTCTCAGCTATTTCCAAGACCTTGTCTGGTTCAGTTAAATCGACTCCTAAAGATTTTCCTGATTCTTATCCATTCAAAGGCCTTCTCTGGTTCAGTCAGATCGACCCTAAGATCTCCCTGATTCTTATCCAGTTGAAGATTCCAAGACCTACCATGGTTCGGTTAAATCAACTCCTAAAGATTTTTCTGATTCTTATCCAGTCAAAGGCCTTCTCTGGTTCAGTCAGATCGACCCTAAGATCTCCCTGATTCTTATCCAGCTGAAGTTATTTCAAAGACCTTGTCTGGTTCAGTTAAATCGACTCCTAAAGATTTTTCTGATTCTTATCCAGTCAAAGGCCTTCTCTGGTTCAGTCAGATCGACCCTAAGATCTCCCCGATTCTTATCCAGTTGAAGATTCCAAGACCTAGCCTGGTTCGGTTAAATCAACTCCTAAAGATTTTTCTGATTCTTATCCAGTCAAAGGCCTTCTCTGGTTCAGTCAGATCGACCCTAAGATCTCCCTGATTCTTATCCAGTTGAAGATTCCAAAACCTTGTCTGGTTCAGTTAAATCGACTCCTAAAGATTTTTCTGATTCTTATCCAGTCAAAGGCCTTCTCTGGTTCAGTCAGATCGACCCTAAGATCTCCCCGATTCTTATCCAGTTGAAGATTCCAAGACCTTGACTGGTTCAGTTAAATCGACTCCTAAAGATTTTTCTGATCCTTATCCAGTCAAAGGCCTTCTCTAGTCCAGTTAAATCGATTCCTAAAGATTTTCCTAATGAAGACTCAGTAGAAGACATCCAAGATTCTCTCATCGTTACTGTTGAGGTTGAAGTCGCCTATGATTCTCTCATCGTTACTGTTGAGGTTGAAGTCGCCCATGATTCTCTCATTGTTACTGTTGAGGTTGAAGTCGCCTATGATTCTCTCATCGTTACTGTTGAGGTTGAAGTCGCCCATGATTCTCTCATCGTTACTGTTGAGGTAGTAATCACCCCAGATTCTCTCACTGTTACTGTTGAGGTAGTAATCGCCCCAGGTTCTCTCATCGTCACTGTTGAGATAGTAATCGCCCCAGATTCTCTCATCGTTACTGTTGAGGTAGTAATCACCCCAGGTTTGCTCAGCGTTACTGTTGAGGAAATAATCGTCCAGGGTTCTCTCACCGTCCCGTTGAGAGCACGTCTGAAGAGTTCAAAGATTCAATGCCTGTAACCAGTCAGGGCACATCTACACAAAGAGTCTGAAGACCAGCTCCTGTAACAGGCCAGGTAATCATTTTCTTTGGCAGGTACGCAAGTTCTCGCTAAGGAATCTCTTACGCGATCGACACCCAGATGGCGTCTATAAGCCCATCCACCTATCCATCACCCCTCAACATGGCATTTGTAAGCCCATCTTCCTAACCATCAATCTCTAAATGGCATCCGTAAGCCCATTCCCACCATCACACTACTATGTGAGCGCAAATTTCTGGGCACTCTAGTGTTCAATCATCTTCCACCTTCGGATTACGAAAGGCACGTCAGCCAATCTACATCCTCAGGTCTAAGAAGATTGAACAGGGGCAACTGTTGTACCCCAAAATTTGCCCTCCCATATTCTTCAAGATTTGCAAAGAGCATGCTTCAAAATCTCCCAAGGGTTGCACAGTCCAATGGCCTCCTAACAGTCAAAAATTAGGGTTTTGATTCTAGCAAAGAAATTGAAGTTTCCAAGGGTCCAATCAAGTCCCACATGCCTAAAACATTGTCAAGTATCCTTATGCCAAGTTTCAAGACTCACAGCATAAAATTGCACAGTCAAAAACCCTAATTGCTCAACAGTCAACTACAGGGGCAAAATGGTCATTTGACAGTCAAAAGTCCAAATTTTTGGTCAACATCTTATTTTGAAGCCACAAACATCATTTGATCAATTCTTGATCATGATTCTCAAGGCATGGCTCAAAAAGTCTCAAGATGCAAAAGTTTCTATTTTTGGACAGTTGAAAAAGTCAACTGTAACTTGACCAAGGCATAACTTCCACATGGTTTGTCATAAAAATCACATCCAAAGCTCATTTTGAAGATAATGACATTTCCTACAACTCCTCTTCACACTTCAAGTCCAAGAAATGCTCTCACAAAAAGTTATCAATCTCAACATTATAGGTCATTTTCAAGAGTCAACAAAAAGGCATTTTAAGTCAAAGACCATAACTTGAGATTTGTAAATCAAAATAACATGGTACCAAAGGCATTGGTTAGAGGACTTCAAGACCTTTCCAAAATGTCCAAGAACATGATCAAAGCTTAAAAATTGAGAAAGATATGCCTTGTGGAAGTTGGGAAATTTTTGGGAATTTTGAAAAGTCAACTTTGCTTCAAATGCCTCAAAATTGCTAATGGGCCTCAATTTCTTCCAAGAATCATCATCCAAAAGCTATGCACGACCCATTGACCCAAAGGGGAGTTATTTTCTTATTTTTTATTAATTATTTGAACTTTTAATGTTATTAATTCATTTAATTAAAATTAAATATGAAAAAATACTCAAGCATGTATTTTAAATCTTTTTATGCAGCTAATAGGTCTATCATAAACTCAAGATTTCGTGCATCACTAAAAAGGCAAGAATTATTCATGATTTGGCATATTTGGCATAAAAAAAGATTGAAAAAGATTATGCAAAATCACAAAATTCAAAAGCATTGATTCCATGGATTTTGGACTTGTTTTGTTACCCTAATTCATTGGCATACATAAGCAGATCACAACCCTAATCACAAACACAAGCTAGCTGCGCCCAAACCTGAAAACCAACTTTGCATTTTTTCCAAAAATTCTCAAAAACTGATTTCATAGCTAGAGGGTGTTTCAAGGCAAAAGGACCATTCCAAAGGCTTGTTGGGATAACTAGGGAGCTTTCTCAATCAAAATCACATCCCCACACGCAGAGAAACGGTAGAACACCATAGTCCTGTTCAAGAAAACTCTCATAATCATACTTTGATTTATATGCATATTTCATACATTTTAAATGCTGATTTTTACTAATATGGACTCACTGAAGCTTTTGGTGTATGTTAATTGAACTAATCTTGCCTGTAGCGAAATATACCATTGAAATGTTCTAGGGTTTCAGAAGCTTCCATTTGGGGCTTTGAGTATCTGGAAAAATTAAGCCATAAGACCAGGACCATTGGATTCGTGACCTTCATACGAACTAATTCCATACATCGCGCTCAATTCATGATCAACGATACTCTAATCGCTATTTTTCGCAGGATGCATTTAGTGGGGGTTTAAAACCCCCGCTATCTCTTTTCTGTTTACAGGCACAACGAGGAAGAAGCCTGCGTGTCATATCATGGTTGGATCATTTAAATTTTCAGCGCGTTTTTTTTTGTTAATATCATTAACGTGGTTTATTGTTTATAATATTTGTTTTTCATGATACATACAAACGCGTTGAATGGTGTGGTGGTTGGGAATCTGATTGGCAAGCCTTGGGACCTGGGTTCGATTCCCAGGTCCCCCTATATATTTCATGCTTTTTCAATTAACATGCTTCTGTGCAGCGTACCATCCAAGGACTATCATGCAACCTCGCTTCTTAACTTGCCACGCGCCCAGGAAGTCCAATCTAATGGCTATCAACAAGCGACTACCATGTACGTTAGTCAGCTATCCCACATAAGCGCTGGGAAAGTCAACGTGGCCAACATCCTGATGGGCCAAAACTCTTCTAATCACACCTCCAATTGGGCCAACTCACCCCCTCTGGTTTGCATATGTATATTTTTATTTCTTGTTTTAATTCTTTCTTTATTCTTTTGTTTGCTTTATTATTTTAATTAATTCATCAAATTAATTTTTTTATAACATAAAAATACAAAAAAAATCAGAAATTATAAAAAATAAAATATGTTCTTTTATTTTTTAATCAATATTTTGTAAATAAAATTCTAATAACTAATTAGTTTAATTTTAGGTTTAATTCTAATTTTTTTAAATAAACTAAAAAATGTAGAAATTAGGGTTTTTATACTTTTATTCTTTTTTCCTTTTTCACCATTATTAATTATTAATTATTTTTGTAAATAAATATGCCATTTAATTAATTAGGGTTAAATTAGGTTACAACTTAAACATTTTTTTATAAATTAAAAACAATTTAGAACTAGGGTTTTAATTAACTTTTAATTCCAATTTAATTCTCCTTAATTCCATAAACACAAAAACTCCAAAAAAAAAAGTTCTTTCTTTTATTTAATTTATATAATTTATGATTTCGATTTAATTTCTTTAAAAGGGTCCAACGCCCTCGCATTCTCGATTTTTATTTCTTTTCGCACATTTACTTTTATTTCCCTTTTTTAAGTTTCATGTAATTGCCCCAAAGCTTTGTAATAGATAATTAGGATATTTGCTTTCCGCATTTTATTTATTTCAAATCGGGCCTTGGTTTAATTTGGCGATGTAGACCCGCGCCTTTGTAATAGCGTAGGACTTTTAATTCCCGCACCCTTAACTGCTAATAATCACATGAAAGAATGTATGCCAAAAAAATAAAAACAAAGCGTAGATCACCAATGCATGACAAGACAAAAAATAACTGAAAGTGACACACAAATCACACACCACTCCTAGGGTACGCCTCACTGTTGCCTTGCCCCTCGAAACGTGGTCGTCGAGTAGAGGACGTTTTAGTAAGTCCTCATGTCCATGAACATGGCATGGGGGTAGCTTCTAAGGTATCCTCCTATTGCTCTGGTGACCACACTGTCCCTAATCCTCGAATTGACCCGAACACCTCCAACGACGGTGCTACCTACCTCTCAATGTTGCGTCTTGAAATCCTAATTGCCATGGTTCCGCTGCATCACAAGGAGCAATTGTGAGGAATGGCCATTCTAATTTCATTTACTTTGGTTCATTTTTTAACTGCTCCCCCCAACAAGAGGAAATACTTGTTTGTTGTAAATCGCTGGTTGGGTTTACCAATCAAGAAAGACATGGGACTCTTTTTTCTTTGTCGTTGCTTGGCTGTAAACCAAGTGCTTTTCGATCTTAGCCGATCTCAGGTTGACCGTCTCTCCGGCCCCCTTTCGGTGCACTTATTGGAGAGGTCTTTGGGCCTGCCGCTTTCTCAATCGAAAATGGAAACCTTTCAAGATTAGCCTACTTAACGATTCTTTCTATCACTTATGTTATTTCTTCTCTTAGTAAATTTATAGAATAAGGGATTCATGATTCAATTGAAAATGGTACTTTTTTTGATTGAATTCAACCAAACCAAGAACTTCTTCTCTTACATAAACTATCAACTATTATAATATAATAAGTTACTTCCTCCGGAAAAGCTATTATTCCATTCGAGGGACCTTTTTGACTTACTCCTAAAAAGTTAAATCGACACTTTTCTTTAGGTAATTTTTTCATAGATCGGATTTCCTTTCCTACGAGACATCGAAATGTGCCATTTTTCCTTGGTTGGGAAAATTGTCCTAAATGCTGATTTCCTTTCTAAAGGTGCAATCCATAGAAGCTTTAGCAAAGGGCGGGCTTGTCGAAGGACCATCTTAGGGCATTCAAACTTCCAAGGCGGATACGCCTATGCCTGGCTTCCTTCCCCCACAGAACACTATCTACCGTGGCGTGGGATAAAATTTAATTATCTTCTTTCCTCGGTATTTACCGCTGTACCCCTGCGCTATCAAGAAGAAGGAATACCCGGCAAAGTCCCTTCTACTCATAGCGGGTTATTTCACTCCTAAATTAAGGCAGTGAACTTGGTTTGCGCAAGAATAGGTTGAGAGCTTTAAGCCAAGATCGAGACGGGAACAGAACTGAAAGCAAGTAGACAGATAGGTTATTTTCGACGAATCCCCTGCTTGAGAATTAGCTGTTCGCGTTTCTCTCGCGCTATAGCCGGGAGAAAAGAAAGACGAAGGGGGGATCCTGCATGTGCAAGCTGGAACCTACTACCGAACCTACGATAGAAACAAGAACGAGGGAAACAAGGAATTACAAGCAAATGCAAGAGGAAGAGGGGTTATACCGAGCTAAAAGCAAGGGATAACAAGGAAAGACAGGTTATAAGAGTTAAGGTTTTAATGCGTGCAATGTACCAACCTTAAGCTCCAATATCGTTCCCATTACGTGCTTCTCCTCCTCGTAAGACTAACGGGAAGCACTAATGCTCTCTTGTGACTGGAAAACACCAGCTTTCAGCCTTTGTTTGTAAGTTAAATATAGGCTTTTCATCCCTACAACTTCACTTCCTAAGCTCAGCAAGACTGTAAGAAGGTGTTAGCAAGGTAGTTCCAGGCGAAGCAAAGGAAGCAATAGGGTTAGAACAAGGAGATAATAGAGGAGTTATACCTAACTAAAAGCAAGGGATAACAAGCAACAAGCAACAATGGATTAAGTTTCTAATGCTAGGTAAAACCTCTTCGCTTTGCTCGAGCATCTTCAAACCTCCTAAATTTATTGTTTATAGTCTTCTCTCTCCCTTAGGCGGACTTTAGATTTTGAGTAAGTTCCTATGTTAGAAAGAGCGGCCCGGCCCCACATTTCCTGATACGATAAAGGCGGATCAGCGACATCAATAAGTCAAGGAGTCAGGGGCGAAACCTTTCATCTGACACTCTATCTATATCTATAGCTAGATCAATTCCTATTATTTCTCACCCGAAGGAACTCAACTACCTTTCGAGAAGACCGAGACGATAATCACGAGCTACCTTCCCTTTTGCCCTTTGTCCCGAGAAGCACTTCGCTTGAGAGAAAGAGCAGTCAGACTACTAGGGGAATCAGAATATCTTGAGCCAAGAAACCGCGCGGAAGGCGGGAAAGATGACAATTCAGTTGGAATCCACAAAAGAAGACAGAAAAACATGAAGTCAGGGGGAAAGAGGGGAACCTAGGGAACGTAACCTTTGCCCCGGACACGGGGGGTTGAGAGGTTTAGGCTTACTTTTCTTTGGCAGCGGGTTCAGTGAACTTAAATCTCTAGTATACCGGCTAGTCTGGTGGTAGCATCGAATTACCGGTCACTGGCTTTTTAGCAGCGGTTAGCAGACGCAAGGTGAAGCTGCTCCTAGGCTCGCAGGCAAGGGCGGATGAGAACTAAATTGCCTTATCTTTTCTTTCCCAATGCCCAAAGCAAGCTAGCTAGAAGCATAAACTCCTATTTAAGTAAGGCCGGCTGTAAACAAAGCAAACAAAAGATTCGTGGTTGTACCAATCCCATCGGTCGTAGTTCATACTCTACCAGCTAACAGGAAGTAGAACGAGAACTCTTAAAGGCGCATCAGCGATATCAAGAAGGAAAGGAGCCCTTTAGCTTTTGGGGACATGTAAGACAGCCTAGCGGATCCTTTTTAATGTCCATCAAAGGGAAGACGATTTCCGACATTCACCCTCAAAAGGAGGCCGTCCATGCCTGTTGAAAGTTCCTTGCCTCTTGTGCCGTGCGTGAGCTGCGCCCGCTTTTCCCTCACAAAGCAAAGCATTTAACCGGCTTCCCTAAAGTCAAGTGAATTAATAGGCTAAACTCTCACATTTATTTCTTCCGGCTTAGCCGAACTACTTACCTCGGGTCAGGAGAGTCAGAACTGATAGCCATTTCCATTTTTCATGGCACTTCATACCTGCAACAGAGTCAAAGCTGCGGTAATGCCCATTATTGCAAAAGAAGAACTCTCCCTTTCTGGGTCTGCTTTGCTAATGCACTGATAGCTATGATTCTTCGATCTCGAAAGTGAAAAGATCAGGATTGGATGCTTACTTCGCTTCCTTTCCTTCCTTGCCGCTGGCTTTCCAAAACAGCCTAACAGGATTGGTTGGATGCTTTTCCTTGCTCCATCTACCATTCCTGACAATCCATCCTATCTTTAGTAGTAGCCTAACCTAAGGCTCCATGATGAATCTTCTGCGCTAAGGCTAGCATCTCATCCCATCTATCATCTACTTTAAGTTGCTACGTAGGGAGAATGGCTAAGGCAGAAAAGACATCCATGCATGCCACCCATAGTAATCTGACGGATAACATCCATCAGCCATCTATGAACAGAGTTTAATAACCTCTGATTCAGCTAGTTTCCTATGGCAAATATTCGTCTCTTCCCCGCTCCTTCAACCGACTGACCCAGTCGTCCGAGGTAAGGACTCTGACAGGAGTAGGATCATTGGGAATGACCTCCTTTTCAAGTGAGGCCATATCCATTCGACTAAACAACTCGTTGTTTTCGTCGAAACAATACCTAACTCTTGGGTACCACAGTACACCTAATAATGAGGGTCTTTTACTTCCTTCTGTTACCTTTCGGTACCAAGAATTAAGTTCAAAAGGCAAGGAACGTAGTAACTCGACAGTAAGGAGAGGACCGAAAAGTCCTCTTCGTACCTCTCCATTTGATTGACCTCACTGAAACCGGTTTAGCTAGTTTTATCAACACCCTGATGAGGTCCTTTATGTATGGACCCCAAAGGAGGGCACCCTCAGGTGTAAAACCTAAAGGAACTATCGGTTTACAAGACCGGTAGGCCAGGTTGGCTCTAGCATAAGGAGTCAACTCACAAAACATAAAGAAAGCTGCGGGACTCGTAGAGTAGAGATGCCTTAGAGGTATCCGTAATCGCTGCAGCGACTAGGACATTAGCTTAACAGGCCAAACGCCTTAGGGCAACAAAATAAAAAACCTTCCAGACAAGGCCGAACCGGACCAACTGAGAGTCGGTCGATTCAACCTGCCATTTCCGGTTCACGAATGGTGCGTCTAAAAGATCCTGGATGGTTACACCTGGAGATACTGCAACCATGTAGTACCACTTGACGCAGTTAAGCCATTGTCGGACCCACGACCTTACCTTAAGGTTGTGTACTCCGCGAACTCGCGACTACCATCGGTGACGATAACCTCGTCAGGGTAGAGGCACAGGTCCTTTGGAGCCATTTCCCTGCGGAAAAAATTTACAAAGATTCCTGACTCTAACAAGTAAGCAAGTAAACTACCTTTAGGAATTTTCATTCCATTCTTCGAAATCCCCTCCTCTTCTCTTCTCTTAAGGCAGTCGAGGGAAGCGGTTTATGGGGTGGGCTGCTAAGGCCCGGGGAGGGGGAGCAAAATCGGGTCAAACATCGATAGGGAGAAGGAGGTAAATGACTCTTCCTTTCCTCCTGATTGGCAATGATATATCTTTCTTCTGCCATTGCGAGACAAGACAGCTTCCTTCGTTCGGGCGATCTAACCAACTTAGGGAAGGTATACCCTCTCAGCTTCTCCACTCGAACCATAACCTGAACTAGAAATGGAACTGGAACTTCAGCTGCCAAAGGAATGAAACAAATGCTCAACACATGCCTCCTATTGGAGAAGCTTCTTTCATTCATTTCCCTTACCAGCCGGGACATCTGCTCCTAAAATGGTAACTTAACTCTGCCCGCTCCGTTTGGTTCATCATGTGGACAATTCCTCCACAAAAAATATTATTGTCTGGAAATGCATGCTTTTATGGAGGGGTTATTTCCCTCGTCGCTTACCCGCATTTATCTTGGTATACCTACCAGTGTGTCTCCTAATTCCGTGAAGTCCTTGGAGCATGTGCTATTTTTTCAGGATCCTTGTCAAGAAAGAAGTCAGTCCCTTCTTATTTCTTTTATGTTAAATTACTCGAAGAGGGAGTCGATTCACGTACTTCACCATTTCCTGGGTCGTTATCGCCCCGGTTCGGTTCTTTCTCTATTAATAAAGTCTCGGTGTGTCATTGGTCTTTCGTTCATAGTGGGCCTAAGTTACCTAAATAGTCAAGTTAAAGGGGCCCGCATACATGTTAAAAAATCTAAGCGCGAGCGAGCCCTCGTATCCTTCTTATCTCTGTTCTCTGTGAGTAGCGGGCGGTTTTTGCTGTCAAAGTGCGGGTTTGTCAAGGGAAAGCTTTCTGAGCTGTTGATTTTCGACTTCCTTCCCTCGACAACTATTTTAATAATAGATCTTGACTACTGACCATGGGCGGGGTCGGTTAATTTTGTGATGTTTTCTCTCTGGCAACGAGTTAAATTTTGCCAAAGATGGAACTCGGCATACGCGTAGGAGCGAACAAGAAGAGTTGTCACAAGGAGCTTTTAGCGTCAACCAC
This sequence comes from Vicia faba, assembly GCA_948472305.1. Lineage (NCBI taxonomy): Eukaryota > Viridiplantae > Streptophyta > Magnoliopsida > Fabales > Fabaceae > Vicia > Vicia faba. The sequence continues at coordinate 340,935,219 of OX451739.1, read as the reverse complement.
AAGAAGCTGTAAAGAGTAGCTTGAACCTTTCTGAGTTACATAGCTGACTGCGAGAAGGAAGGTAGGAGGCATCCCCCGGGCCTTACCGAGGAAAGAAATGCTGCTTGCTTTTTGGGGGATCTTCTGCCAGGATACAAGACGGCTGGCAATGACTTCATCGATTCCTTCCTCAGTCGCAGCAGTCACGGATTCATCTGTTGAGGCAGACCCTTTCATTCATCATCTCGCACCTTCCCTACCGGACCCGTTCCCGTACTCTCGGGCCTTCAAACTCGATTTCTGATCTATTTCTTTCTTCTTAGCTTAACTGGCTAAATGGATTTCATTGGCAGTTCGGTCCGATCCGTCGGATTCATATGTATTATGGGCTATTTGCCTTGGTTTAGGGGCCTGATTCAGAGCAAATCACTAATGTCGAAACTCTCGCGGCAAAGCCTCGTGGTTGGGACTTCTTTCAATTTACCAAGTTGAATAAGGATAAATAGCTTTTTAAGCCAGCTGAGGGGATAGAGCTTTCCAGTTACCTATATAAAGAAGTTTATTAAACAGCATTCTAGCAAGTTCACCTATTGTGAATAACGTAGGTCTCTACCGGCTATTACCACATTAGGGGCATCCCCTTCTATTGAATCAAAAGGATAATATTATTATACTTAGTGAATTCCTTATGCCCTGGGTCTTGGAATCAATACAAAGAATTGAGCCTCACTGACCACTCTTTCAGCTTAAGCACCTTCCTTTCGGGCATTAGAAATAGCCTTAGTTCCAGTGGATCCAGTCATTCGAATCGACTTGAGTTCTCACTAGGCTTGAGCATTCCATAAAGAAGGACGGACAGGTGAATGCTAAAATGCTTCTTCTTCGCTGCCTCACTTCTTTACAACAGGAGCAGCTTCCTAATCGACATCGGTCAGCACCTTGCCCCCTTCCATGACAGAACTAGAGAGCCGGTCTTTTTCCCGCCCTGAAAAGAGTCAAAGTTAAATAGGGAGGGATTTAGCAGCCGTTATGGTAGACTTGGATGAATCTAAATCCGAATGAGTGACCAGATCCCTATAAGAGGTGGATCCGTCTTTGCTAGATCCATCAGAAGCATGAGAGAATAACATGGGACTCTTGGGAACAAGAGGATGTGTGATACTTTATTTCTTTGCCGAACCAGGTACGTGGTCCTTCCCTGTTTGTTGGTCGACCCTAATCCTCCAATGAGCGCCATCTTTTCACCTCCTCTTCGATGCGCTCCCACGACTCGCTGTTGGGATTATTAAGGTCTCGCATTAAGTTGACTAGGAAGCTTACTTGTTGATTTTCTGCTAGATCTTCCACATCTTCGGCAATGTAGTTTGCCGCATCTTCCACCGCCTCGCAGCGTCCTGGGGTTAATCCCCTTTCCTGAGATATTTCCTTCGCTCGTTGGCCTATGGATTTTTTAATGTTTTCCACCTCTCACTCAGAACATAAGTTCTCGGGTTCAACCCCCGAGTTGGCAACAGTCAAACGCTAAGTCCCCGATATAGCTCAGTGAACTAGCCAAGGGTCAAAGTACAAAAGCAATCGACAATCGAAAACCACGATAGGAGCTTATCGGGCAAGAAAGGAAATGCTCCCATTTAGTCACCCACCTTCTATCGTGTCTTATTTCGATCATTCTTAACCTCACACCTCTATGGCAGAAAGCAGAAGCGCCGGGAAAGACAGCTGGCAGTATGTATAACAAGCAGTTTCGGGGCTCATACTAAGAGAGATAAGGGCCCACTACGAAGAAGATAGGTCCCTACCCTAGACACTTTGAAGGTTAAAGAGATTCCCGATATTGTATTATATTTATGTTTGACAGCATGACACTAGTCAGAAGAAGATCGACGAACTCTGCGATACCATATTGGAACCATAGAGATGCCCCGTACTCTCCTCGGGGAAGCCCTTTTGAAGCTGAGAGGGAATAGCACTTATAAGATATTGCCAGCTAGTTTCAGTGGAATGAACCCAGAATCTTTCTGAAAGGTCACTGATGGCCTTTCAAAGGATAACTGTATAGTTGCGCACTTGTTTGCGAAACAGGTACGTCAATTATACCGTAAGTCCGGTCCTTTATCTACTGCACTTTATTTAAAGCAGTGTGGCGTTTGCCTTTAACAGGTTTACGTCGGGCCGCCTTACGAGCATGAGAAACTACCAGTTTTCGTCTCCCTCAGTCGGAATGGTCTACCTAGGATCATTCCTTCATTTCACCGTAAGGTGATAATGAGGAAGGATGATAAGGCGGACACATTAGTTCAGTTATATCTATCCTTCTTTTATTCACTTTGTCACGGTTCATACCGTTGGCAAAGCGATTAAGTGTGAGAATACTTGATTCTATTGTGACCCCTCCCAAGTTTCTGCAGACTGAAAGAGCATTTGATATGATGAAAATCTGATAATTGTTCAATCTGATCTCAGACTCTTGGCGAGTTCTGCTTCTTCTTCTTCCCTCGGATTCGGCATAGCCTTCTTCATATTATTCATCCTTGTCTTCGTCTCTGTCTACCAGATCGGATCCAATCAAAGCTGTTCGTCCCCCTTCTCGACGTTCCCGGAGGGTGGCTCTTCACTTGGTGTTCACTATTCTAAGGTCTTGGTACTAACAATGGCACAGACTTTCACTTCGACTTAGTTAGTCCTCAGCTCGTGAATCTGGCTATCTAAATATATCCGGATTCCTTTCTGATGCGCCTTATGTTTCCAAAAGGTAATACTTTCCCCTTCCTTTCTAGGTACGTGGGTGTTAGCCTGTCGGATATAACTCAATTGATGTGGTTCGTCCCCTTCCTCCAGCCCCCCTTCCAGCGCTTCTGGATGACCCTTCGTACCCGTATTCAGAATTCTACCTCCGCGGATCTCCCCTCCTTCTCCGAAAGCTTTACGAATCAGACAGGGCAATTCCTTACTTTAACTTCATAATCTGGTACTTCACCTGGGGTTAGGCTTTTCAAATGGGCCAAGGGGAGAATGAAAACTTTCACTTCGGAAGGAGGAATGGCAAGTAGAGTTCCCACTGCAGCAGTTTCCGAATCAGGGATGTTAAATTACTTTTGTCTCAGAATTAGACCCATTTGTTACCCTTTTTGGAATAGTTGGGGCAGAAATGTAATAAATAATAGGCTGCTCGATCTGCTGTTCCGGCAAGCAACCCTTTCGCTCGTTCCCTTGGGGCTTTTTGGGGGCCAACCTGTTCCATATGAGCAGCAGGAGCATAAGCCCCCCGTGTTCGCAAACTCTCATGTAAGGGACCTACTTTCCTTCACACTATACCTTTCGGAGTGCTTATGGAATATCCTGTTGAGTGGGTTTGATGCTAATAAAACAGGAAGGAGCCCAACAGCTCCCCTTTTTCGCGATAAAGTAACGAAATATGGTAGGAATAGATCTATATATGTATAAAAAATAAGTGAAAACGAAAGAGTTGGTGTCGCACGTACTGATAACTCTATCCCGCGCTGAAAGCGAGAGGGACGGACGAAACTATGCTTCACCCACTTTAGTCTTTAGTGGTTGAACAGCTGAAAGCTAACTTCAACTTATCTTTCTGATTGACTGCTGTTTCCATGCTTGTTTTTGAGACCGGGGCTGCTATTCTTATATTTGATATTCGAGTTACCCTGTGCGCTAGTTGACTATCCAATATTGGCCGACCGACGGATGGGCTCCCTTAAGGGCGGAGCTCACCAACTGGGTGGCGTGGAAGGGGGATATTTAGCTATGTGCGGGTAGAGCTGCTCCTGCTCAGTTGCCACTGGATATCCATATTTATCCCCTAGAGCTGTTGTTCATTCCTCCCCCCATCGGTTGAGTGTTTTCATTCCCCCGGGCCTTATTGGAAAGTCGGGGCTTCCCCTCCTTTTTCCGAGTAAACTACCCTTGCCATAGCTACCCCCAGCTAAAAGGCCATAGATAGGCTTTTGGCCCTAAAGCTACGGTTAAGGCCCCGGCCAATTATGAATCTGAATAAAAAAATAGTTGAACTAGAGTTTTCCCCTACTTGTATGAGTGGGGCTCGCGCTATAAATTTAAGTAATTAATTGGCCAACCGCACCTAAGATGACTGAGAACAGGAACTACCCGATCAAAGAGTCTTCCTTCTGCGCCTGGGCCTTCCCTTAAGATGAGAACAAGAGGGGTGAGCTTCACCTGAAATCATTTCCTAGGATTGAGGTTGATTAGCTTGTTCAAGGCAAGGCTCGACGTAGTTGAGTTGTTATGGGGAATCTCCTATCTAAGATTGAGGCTAAGCTCCTGTTCTGGCTCGGTCTTTAACCCATTTAAGGTTAGATTTGGTATTTAGCCATTGAGGAGAGAGGAGAGAGGGGTATATTAGAATTTTAGGTTTAGTGAGAATAGCTCTAGTCTGAGAGCTTCAGCGAAAAGTTAAGAGTATGGGCGGGCAAGTTTAGGCAAAACTAAATATCACATTAGGAAGTGCAGTAGTTAGCGGGATCCTTTCACTTTTATGTTGATGGATAGGCGGACTTCACTCCCATTGATAGCATGGGATATGATCACAAGAGCTGATTCAATCGGGTTCACATCATCGGGTATGATCACTGCTAGCAATCCAGTTAGTTAGGTCTCTCTTATACAGTCTTAGAGAATATCTAATCTGATCAGATAACGGAATTCAATTAAACCCGTTAAATTGTTCTCTTAGAGAAGTTCATATTCATTTATCCCGCTGACTGGCTTATAGATTAGAGGTTGACTCAGGAGCTTCCTAGCCCGACAGGGTCCCCCCACTGACTTGGCCCAGGCCTAAGTGAAAGTGAAGTGGTGGGCCTACCCATCCCAACCAGGGGTATGCTGGGATTCGCGAAGAGCAGCACCTTACGATGTTCATGACCAATCGGATCCTGACGTACCAGTAGGTACCAGAGGAGATCGCTATGATCGTTACTGTATCCGTATTGAAGAGATGCGACAAAGTCTGCGGATAATTTTCCAATGTCCTAATAAAATGCCTAGTGGCATGATCAAAGCCGATGATCGTAAGTTATGTCCTCCATCACGATGTCGAATGAAACTATCCATGGAATCGTGCGCCGTGTGAAACGTAGATCATCGCCGTTCTTAACCGAGACTCAGGTTAAGCTCCGTCTCGGAACCTAGTGGGGTTAGGAGTAAAGCATTCCGAGGTTGGCGCATCTCGTTGGGCGTGGAGAAGCATTGGGAATCTCAATTTCTTTCTTCGGAGCCATTTCTTTTCCCGTCCCCCCGCCCCGGCATAGCGCTTTGCTTCCCGTTATTCGGAAGAATAAACTGACTTATCCCTTCTTCATTGATCTGGGGGAAAAGGAACCGTCTACCAGTTGGCAAGCTAGACATCAAGTAAGTGGCTTGATGAGGATAACTAAGCTGACACGCCGGAGTTGGCTGCTGGCACAACAGGGTGGTGCCTTACCGCACCGCAGGCGAACGCGCGGTAGCGTTCGTGGTGGTGCTTCAGGATTCCAATGTACTGCGTCCAAGATCAGAACGAGCTTGCCGGCGGACCACTGTCGTCCCATTCTTGAGTGAGCTGGAGCGCAGCCATCTTATCCACTGAACTAGCTAGAAGCTATCGCTTCGGGTCGAAGCACTAAAAGAAAAGGATCGGGAAACGCAGCGGCATAGGAACCACGGGACCCCCTACTAGTAAAGGGAAAACGGAAGTGCGCGTTAGCACACCAGCTGAAAAAGCCCATTCCCCTGACTCTCACTTCACCCCTCTCCAACCAGTCGAGTGGCATTAGCCCCTCTCCCAGCAAGAGGATGCGCGAACTTCCAAGTAAAGCGCGCTAGCACGCTTGACCAAGGCTTTCTCTGATAGGGGCTCGCCGTTGCTTGTTTGGGTCTAGCGTCAACCTTAGCGCATCCGTTTTCTTGCTCCTTAGCACAAGCACTAAGTAAGCCCATGAAGGAAAGGCCTTTTCATACATCATAATAAGGTAAGCTTCATAGCTCCAACCTAGACAAGGCCTTTTTTTTACCGTTTTTTAGATTGGGTTGCTGGATATGGGATCCTCGTAGTAGGCTGGACCAACATCCAGCCGAGAGAGGGCAGCCTTTAGAAGCAACAAGTTGGGAAACCAATAGAACGCTTCGCGTTTTCTTATCTTCTTCCCGCCCTAGGAGTAGCACAAAAATAAAGAGGTATTAGCATTATTGACCCAATGATAAACCACTAACACCCTCCTCGTTGGGTCTCCGCGCACTGGGAAAAGGCTCTAGCAATGGGAAAGCGGCCACGGCCACTACTAACAAAGCTGCAATAAGGTATCGAGAGGGCTATCACAGTCAGGTGTGAAGCAATTACCCCCTTTTTGTAAAGTACCCCTCTTCCTATTTAGTTTAGGGGTTTGAGGCGATAAATGGCTTGATGAACCGTTCCGTTCGCCATGCACCGACCCCATTCACTTGCTTATCGTAGAGGCTGTAAGTACACAGTGCCCCACAACAATTCAAAGTATAGTGATAGTGGGGTTGAAACACAAGAGTGCTCGCCCTTTCTTTCATTTCAAGTAGGACACTTTTTCCGGAACGCAGTCCGGGATAACCGTGACCGTATAATAATATATAAATCTTCGAAGCTGTCATTTCTAAATGTCCGCTTCAACCGCAGTTTAACCTCCCAAAAAGGAAAGTTGGCTTGATGAGCGCAGATGCGAGGAAACGGGAGCAATTAAACAAAAAATATATTTATTGTCCTTCTACTTAAGGGGCAAAGAGAAGCGCTTTTGCTACTGATAAAGCGAACGCGCGAAGGTTCAAGACTTAGCCGAGCGTTAGCGAAGCTAGATTCTCATAGCGAGGCGCTACTACAGCGCTTCGCTAACTCGAAGCGCCGTAGTAGCGCCGAAGCCCTATGTGCTATAATGCCAAGCCAAGGACGCTCCGCCTTATC